>JAJNNX010000049.1:0-441860 GCA_023159155.1 Ustulina deusta | reverse complement strand
TAATCTAATATAGCTAAGGATCTAAAATAGGCTAATAAACTTAGGTATAAATTTAAAATATTTAAAACTTAAGTTTTTTATAAATAATATTACTATATTTCTAACTTTATAAGTTATAAGTTTATATTTAATGTTATAATATTTTTAATACTTTTTAATTATAATTTGCTACTAATTTTTCAAGTTATTCCTAATAATTTATAATTTTTATAATTGTTTTTGTACTACTAGTACCTTTTTTAAAATAAAGTTATCTTTAACAAATAGTTTAAACTTTAATATATAGCTATATAAAGCTTTAAAAAGTGATTTGTTAGTTATATTATTAATAATTAAATTAATTATAAAATATACTTAAAGGAGTAGTTATAACTAATTAGTTTGTTTACTATTAATAAAATATTTAAAGTAGTTTTTAATTGTTTAATTTATATGCTCTATTTGCTTATTAGTTTTAAAATAAAACGTAACTAAATATCTTTTTTTAATTTTAAAATAATAATATAAGTCTAACTAAAAATAACTAATAAAAAAAAAACTACGGTTTAATATAATATTTATAAAACTTTTATAAACATATTTAATTTTTTAATAAAATAAAATAGCAAACTATATTAAAATTATTTTAGTATTAATAAAAAACAAATATATTAATTTAATAAATCTATTAATAATTACTAAAATATAATTAATTTAGTAGTTTTTATAAAAAATTAAAGGCAGTCTAACTATAAAATCTATAAATAATTCTTATATAAAAACTAAAAGTATAAGTAAAATATTAAGTTTGCTATATTTTTAGTAATATTTTGCTTTTAATCTAAAGTATATTATATAACTATTTATATAATTATTAATATTTGTTTTTATTTTTAGCTAAAAGAACTTATGCTATAGTAGTTTAAACATACGTTTTTATTTAAAATGTTTTATTCATAAGTTATTATAATACAATTTAATAAACTAAAAATAAACAGATTTTTTAGAAAAGATATAAACTTTATTTTTATAGTATAAAAAAAATCTTTTAATTATTTATTAAAAATCTATAAGCTTTCTAGTATTAATACACTTTTTAATTAATCTATATTCGGGATCTTTTTATTAAATATTTTAGATTATATTTTATAAACTTTATAATATATTTAAATTCTAGAAGTTCTTATTACTTATAGCTATTTATACCTATATATATATAACTATTTATATAAAAATAGTCCTTTCCCTAGGAGGTCGGGCAGCACACACTTTGCCTACTAGTACTTTTAGGTACTTATTAAAAATCTTAGTCTATACTACTATAATTTTTTTTTTTAGTATTAAAAAAAAATTGGTATTTTGGGGCGAATTGCTTATGTAATTAAGTCAGCGCAATAAAAGATTAGCCCTGTTTTGCTTGCTTTGCCTATACTTAATAATAAAATTAAAAAGAGCTAAATATATATATTAATAAGCTTGCTTTTTATTTAGCTTTAGAATTTTTATAAACGCTTAAAAATTGCTATAGTTAGTTAATACTTTGATTAGTAATTTGCTTTTTTAAAGATAATGCTACTAATATTTAAAATATTTTATAATTATAAGCATTTTTTGATTTGGGGTTCTATAGTTCGATTCTATATTAATAAACTTGCAAGAATAGAACGTAACGGGACGCTATTTATTCTAACTATTTTTTTGGGAGAGGTTCCCTGCTAGCGCTGCTTTGGAGGAATCGGTTTTTACTAATATTTGCTTCTTAGGGTTGAAATGTGTGAGGAGAATGGCTTTCCCGAATAGGTCCTGGAGCTTTTTCTAGTTTGTTATATAAAGCAAAAGTATAACTAATGCAATTGTATTCAGCGCAAAAATCTAAATTAATAAATATTTTTAATAGGGGTTTTTTTGGGCTAATAAGATAAATGTTGTATAAAATATAAAATTAATACAAAATAGGTATAAAAAGCTATAGTTTTGGCCTAGGTTTTATAGCTAAGATTAAGACTATTTTTTGTTTTTTTAATTATTACTTAAATATTTATTAAAATATATTAAGAAATTATATAAACAATCTTGGTCTAAATAATAGTTGTCCTCCTATAAATAGTAAAATATATTAAAGTTTTTTTATTTCTAATCTAACTAAATCTTTTAAATCTAACGTTTTTGATTTTTTAATAAATATTGCTAGTTAGGTTTTTTATAGTTATAACTAATATAACTTGTCTTTTTATAATTAAAGCAAAAAAAATTCTAGGTATTACTACTTTGCTTTAGGTAGTTATTAGGGTTATTTTATAACTATTTCTAAAATATATTAAAGGTATATTAGCTAAGGTATTTAAAAAGTAATAATTTCTTAAATATACAATTATTAAAGGGTTGCTAATTTAAATAAGGTTATTTTAGCTAGTTATAGTACTAATAATTATTTTAGTTCTAAACTATATTATAGTACTTTTAGCTTTAACAAAAATAATTTTTATTATTAAAGTATTTTTGCTTAAAAAGGCTTTAGTATTATTATTAATTTTAGGGTTTATTAATATTAGTTTAGTTAATATTTAGATATAAAAATTTTTATTAAAACTTTATAGCTTTAAAAACAAAAGTTATTAGTTTTTAATAATACTATACTATATTTACTATTATTAATTTTTTTTAAAGTAATAGATTATTAAATTTTATAATTTTTTATTAAAGCAGATCAATTAGTTTTTAGTAATATAATATAATTTTTTTATTATTGCTTTATTGTTTTTTTTAGATTTTAATTTAGAATAAATATTAATTAAATATTTTAAAGTTTTAATTAGCTTATTGTTAAGCTTTTTTTAATTGCTAGTTAATATTTATAGTAAAAAAAGTTAATTAGCGAATTAAAGTCTTAGTTTAATTAATAAAAGTTTTTTAATTAGATTTATAAAAAAAGTAATTTTAGCGCGCTTTTTTTTTAAAAAAGACTTAATATTAATTTTTATAATTTTAGTCTATTTTGCTAACTATATAAATAATTTAAATCTGGACTTATTAGAACTTCTTTTACGAACTTTTAAATATAGATTTTAGTTTTTTAATTTATTTAATTTACTAGTTATAAATAAACTATATAGTAAGCAAAAAATATTTAAATTTTAAAAAATAACTAAAATTAACATTTAATTTTTTATTATTATTGTAATATTTATAATAATAAAATAATTAACGGTTAGAACTGCTTAGATCTAACTTATTAAATAATAATAATAAAAATAAAAAAATAAGTAATAAGTTAGAATTAAAAAAGTTATATTGTTTTTAGTGCTAATTTTTACGTTCCGGGTTAGAGGTATAAAAAAAATCTAAAAAATTAAAAGATTTAAAGTTTTTTAGATCTTTAGCTTTTTTTTAATGTTTATGTTTTTTAAGTTTTTGTTTTAATATTAATTTATATATGTTTGTAAATTAAAATCCTTTTGATTTAAAAATAAATTATTTTTATTTTTTTAGCTATTTATTTATTTTTTTAAGTTTTGTTTTAAACTAAATATTTTGTTATAATAAAAATTAATTAGTACTTTTAAGTTATAAAATATTATTATTATTTTAGTAACTAAATATTAAACTACTACTAAGCTCTAATTTTTAATTTTTATTTAAAAAAGAATTAATATAGCTTTATTAATTATTTATAGCTAATTTATCTTCTTTCAGAGGCATTAATCTAGTTAATAGTCCGGGTTTTTTAGGGGCTATTATATAAATATATTATAAATAACTTTAAAAAAAAGCTTTAAAATTATTATAAATAAAAAGTTTACAAAATCAAATATAATATATAAAGAAATAAATTATATATTTAGTAAGGTTAGCTTATAAGACTAAAGCTTATAAAAGGAAGATTTTCTATTAAAGTAGGTGCGGATATAATATATATATATAGTAAGTATGCACTGGTCCTAGTATGCCAGGCATGACACGTAAAAATATGCTTTATATTAATTAATTATTTATTTATATTAGATAATAATATAAAATAAAATTAAATAAAAATATTTATAGCGTTAAAAAAAAATATACTATTATTTAAAACAGAACGTTTTTTTATTATATTATTAATTAAAAATATATAGTATAAATGCTTTAAAAATATATAAATAATTTATAAAAACTTAATAAAACAATAAAAGAACTATTTATTTTAGTATTGCTAAGTTTGCTAGTAAAGCTGAACTATATATAATAGGTTGCTAAAAAATAATAAAATATTTTTAATAAATAAAATTAAATATTAGCTAGCTATTAATAAAGTTTTATAAAAGTTTATTAAGCAACTAAACTTATTTTATTAATAATTTTATTATTATTTATATTTATTTTTGTTATGCTTGGCATACTAGGACTAGTATATACTCGCTATATATATGTACCATATCTGCTCTTACTTCAATAAAAAACCTTTTTTTTATAAGCTTTAGTCTTATAAGCCAACCTTACCAAATATATAACTTATCTTTTTATATATTATATTTAACCTTATAAACTTCCTATTTATAATAATTCTAAAGCTTTTTTTTAAAATTATTTATAATATATTTATATAATAGCTCCTAAAAAACCTGGACTATTAACTAGATTAATGCTTCCTAAAAAAAACAAATTACCTATAAATAGCTAATAAAGCTATACCGATTCTTTTTTAAATAAAAATTAAAAATTAAAGCTTAATAGTAGTTTAATACTTAGTTACTAAAATAATAATAATACTTTACAACTTAAAAGTACTAACTAATTTTTATTATAATAAAATATTTAGCTTAAAACAAAACTTAAAAAAATAAATAAACAGCTAAAAAAACAAAAATAACTTGCTTCTAGATCAAAAGAATTTTAACTTATAAACATATATAAATTAATATTAAAACAGAAACCTAAAAAACATAAGTATTAAAAAAAAGCTAGAAATCTAGAAAACTTTAAATTTTTTAACTTTTTAGATTTTTTTTATACTTCTTACCCGGAATATAAAAGTTAGTACTAAAAACAATATAACTTTTTTAATTTTAGCTTATTACTTATTTTTTTATTTATTTTTTTATTATTTAATAAGTTGGATCTAAGTAGTTCTAACTATTAATTATTTTATTATTATAAATATTATAATAATAATAAAAAATTAAATATTAACTTTAGTTATTTTTTAAAATTTAAATATTTTTTGCTTATTATATAGTTTATTTATAACTAATAAATTAAATAAATTAAAAAACTAAAATTTATATTTAAAAATTTATAAAAAAAGTTCTAATAAGCTTAGATTTAAATTATTTATATAGTTAATAAAATAAACTAAAATTATAAAAATTAATATTAAGTTTTTTTTAAAAAAAAAGCACGTTAGGATTATTTTTTTTATAAATCCAATTAAAAAACTTTTATTAACTAAACTAAAACTTTAATTTACTAATTAACTTTTTTTATTATAAATATTAGCTAGCAATTAAAAAAAGCTTAACAATAAGCTAATTAAAACTTTAAAATATTTAATTAATATTTATTTTAGATTAAAATTTAAAAAAAATAACAAAACAATAATAAAAAAGCTATATTATATTACTAAAAACTAACTAATCTGTTCTAACAAAAAATTATAAATTTTAATAATTTATTATTTTAAAAAAAATTAGTAATAATAAATATAATATAGCATTATTAAAAACTAATAATTTTTATTTTTAGAGCTATAAAGCTTTAATAAAAATTTTTACGTTTAAATACTAACCGAACTAACACTAATAAACCTTAAAATTAATAATAATATTAAAGCTTTCTTAAATAAAAATACTTTAATAATAAGGATTATTTTTGCTAAGGCTAAAAGTACTATAATATAGTTCGGAACTAAAATAGTTATTAGTATTATAACTAGCCAAAGCAACCTTATCTAAATTAGCAACCCTCTAATAATTATATATCTAGAAAGTTATTACTTTTTTAATACTTTAGCTAATATACTTTTAATATACCTTAAAAATAGCTATAAAGTAACCCTAATAACTGCCTAAAGCAAAGTAGTAATACCTAGGACTTTTTTTGCTTTAATTATAAAAAGATAAATTATATTAGTTATAACTATAAAAAACCTGACTAGTAATATTTACTAAAAAATTAAAAATATTAGATTTAAAAAACTTAGTTAGATTAAAAATAAAAAAACTCTAATATATTCTATTATTTATAAAAAAACAACTATTATTTGGACTAAAATTATTTATATAATTTTTTAGTATATTCTAATAAATATTTAAATAATAATTAAAAAAACAGAAAATAGTCTTAGTTTTAGCTATAAAGCTTAGGCTAAAACTATAGCTTTTTATACTTGTTTTGTATTAATTTTATATTTTATATAATATTTATTTTATTAGCCCAAAGAAACTTCTATTAAAAATATTTATTAATTTAGATTTTTATACTAAATATAATTATATTAATTATACTTTTGCTTTATATAACAAACTAAAAAAAGCTTTATTTTATATTTATGCTTTATAATATATTGCTAAAAATAAATTTTTTAGTTATAACGCTTATTAAATTATTTATAAACTTACTAATAGTTATAAAGTAACCTAAAAATTTTGGCGTACTTGTGTTACTATTAACCAAAATAATTAGTTAAAAAAAATTCTAGTACTTTTTTTTTAAATTATACTAAAAAACTAAAAAATTATATTTAATTTAAGTTTAAATTGCTAGTTTTTTAGCTTAAAGCTTAAGCACTTTAAATTAGTTATAGTTTATTAATTTGTTAAAGCTTGCAAAAATAAAAAATATTGCTAAGCTATTATATATTTTTTTAAACCCTTTTAATTAAAAAAATTAAAAACTAAAAAGAATTATACTAGTTTTAAAAGTGTTCTGCTAGAATTTTATAATTTAACTAATTTTTTTAATACTAATAAAACTAGTATTTTTTTATACTTTAAACAAAAAAACTTAATAATTAATCTATAGAACAACGCTATAATACTTTATTATTTTATTTATTTATTAGCCCAAAACAAACTTAAAGAACTTTAAAAATAGCTTATAAAAATAATAGCTAACAAAAAAATATAAAAATTTAAAAGCTTAGCTAAAGCTTCTATTCTATTTATTTTTAAAAAAAATAAAAGTTTAAAACTATATATAGACTATAAAAAACTTAACTATATTATATAAAAAAATTGCTATATTTTTTTTTTTTTTTTAAAATTAATAAATAGACTTATATATGCTAAAATATTTACTAAGATTAATTTTAAAAACACTTATTATTATATTTAAATTAAAAAAAAAAAATTTAAAAATAGCTTTTTATATATATTATAGCTATTATAAATTTTTAGTTATATTTATAAGTTTATATAATATTCTTACTATTTTTTAGAACTATATATATAAAGTATTTAATAATATTTTAGATATATTTTATATTATATATTTAAATAATATTTTTATATTTTTTATAAATAAAAAATCTTATATAAAATATATCCGGAAAATTATTAAAAAACTTTAAAATATTAAGCTATATGCCAAGCTTTCAAAATATTAGTTCTACTAAAAGAAACTCAAATTTTTTAAATATATTATATTTAATTAAAGCATTAAAATAAACCCTAGTTGTATTAATATAATTAAATAATAACTATTTCCTAGTTTTTATTATAAGCTATAATAGTTCTTAGAGTTCTATAACTTTTATTAGCGCTTTATTAAAAGGTATTTTTAAATTGCTGCTTTTTTAACCCAGTATTTAAAAAAAAGCACAACTAGAACAAAAAAAAGTCAAATCTCTTTAGACTGTTTTGTAATAAAAGCTTTTAAAAAGCTTTAGGACTTATTTAAGGAAGCTATTCTTTTTATATATTTTAACCCTAAAAAGCAAATATTAGTAAAGACTAATTTTTCTAAAGCAGTGCTAGCAGGGAACTTTTTTTGAAAAAATAGTTAAAATAAATAACGTTTTGTTATGTTTTATTTTTGCAAGTTTACTAATATAAAATTAAACTATAGAACTTTAAATCAAAAAATATTTATAATTATAAAATATTTTAAATATTAGCAGTATTATTTTTAAAAAAACAAATTATTAGTTAAAGTATTAACTAACTATAACAATTTTTAAATATTTATAAAAACTTTAAAGCTAAATAAAAAGCAAGCTTATTAGTATATATATTTAGTTTTTTTTAATTTTATTATTAGATATAAGCAAAGCAAATAAAATAGAGCTAATTTTTTATTGTGCTAATTTAATTATATAAACAATTTGCTTTAAAATATTAATTTTTTTTTAATATTAAAAAGAAAAATTATAGTAATATAGATTAAGATTTTTAATAAGTACCTAAAAGTACTAATAAATAAAATATATGCTATTTAACCCTTTAAAAAAAGAACTATTTTTATATAAGCAGTTATATATATATAGGTATAAATAGCTATAAGTAATAAGAATTTCTAAAATCTAGATATATTGCAAAGTTTATAAAACATAATCTAGGATATTTAATAAAAAAACCCTGAATGTAAATTAATTAAAAAATGTATTAATACTAAAAAACTTATAGACCTTTAATAAACAATTAAAAAATTTCTTTTATACTATAAAAATAAAGTTTATATTTTTTCTAAAAAATCTATTTATTTCTAGCTTATTAAATTATACTACAATAATTTATTAGTAGGGCACTTTAAATAAAAATGCATGCTTAAACTATTATAATGCAAGTTTTTTTAACCAAAAATAAAAACAAATGTTAATAACTATATAAGTAGTTATATAATATGTTTTAGATTAAAAACAAAACATTACCAAAAATACAGCAAATTTAATACTTTATTTATATTTTTAGCTCCTATACAAAAACTATTTATAGATTTTATAGTTAGACTACTTTTAATTTTTTATAAAAACTACTAAATTAATTATATTTTAGTAATTATTAATAGATTTATTAAATTAATATATTTGTTTTTTATTAATATTAAAATAATTTTAATATAGCTTACTACCCTATTTTATTAAAAAATTAAATATATTTATAAAAGTTTTATAAATATTATATTAAACCGTAGCTCTTTTTTTACTAGTTATTTCTGGTTAGACCTATGCTATTATTCTAAGATTAAAAAAAAACATTTGGTTATGTTTTATTTTAGAACTAATAAGCAAACAAAATATATAAATTAAACAATTAAAAACTACTTTAAATATTTTATTAATAATAAATAAACTAATTAGTTATAACTATTCCTTTAAGTATATTTTATAATTAATTTAACTATTAATAGTATAACTAGTAAATCACCTTTTAAAGCTTTATATAGCTATATATTAAAGTTTAGACTATTTATTAAGAACAATTTTACTTTAAAAGAAGTGCTAGTAGTATAAGAATAATTATAAAAATTATAAATTATTAAGAACAACTTGAAAAATTAGTAGCAAATTGCAGTCAAAAGGTATTAAAAATACTATAATATTAAATATAAACTTATAACTTATAAAGTTAGAAATATAGTAATATTATTTATAAAAAACTTAAGTTTTAAATATTTTAAACTTATACTTAAGTTTATTAGCCTATTTTAAATCTTTAGTTATATTAGATCGCAAGCGTATTATTTTGCATTTTTAGCATAATATACGTATTTTTATAATATTTTTTTTATCTAACTATTTAAACTTTAAAAAACTAATATTATATATAATTTATTTATATTAGACTTTATAAATAATTTAAATAAATAAAAAATTAAAAATATAATAGCAAAATAAATATATAATTATAAGTTATATTATAAAATTAAATAAAAAAGCTGGCTAATTAAATATAATTAATAAATATTAACTATTAATATTATAATATTTAAAGTAATACGAACTTTTAAACAATAGTAAAGTTACTAAAAAAAAAAAAACTTCTAACCTAATAATTTATACCTAAACTAGTTATAAAAAAAATCAATTAATTTTATTCTTACTTAAAAATATTTTATTTTATTATTTAAAAATTTATTACTTTTATAATTATATTAGCTCAAAACTCCAGCAAGTTAATAAAAACAAACCTATGAATACTTGTATGGTTAAAATTAAACTAACTACTTTAAATATTTAATTTATGTTTTACTATTAAGTTATGTACGAACTATTTTTAAAATTAGATCTTATTAAAATAGGTAATATTTATATTAGCTATATTAGCTAATCTAGTAGTCTAAATGATTTAATCGGTAGTATTTACTACTATTTTTTATATTTTTAATATAAAATAATAAATAGCTAACATTTATAATATATAATTATAATCTTTAAATTAAAAGCATAAAATATTTTTATAGAAATATACCTAGTATTAAACTAGTATCTAATTATATTAGATAACCTTACGAACTAAAAATAAATAAAAATATTTATAGTATTAAAAAAAATATGTACTACTACTTAGAACCGCATATTTTTTTATTGCACTATTATTTAAGTATATATAGCATAGATATTTTAAACCTATATAAACAACTAACAAATATACTACAAAATAAAAATAAAACTATTTATTTTTAAATTGCTTAAAGTATTAGTAATTCTAAACTAAAAGTAATAGGTTGCTATAAAGCAATAAAATATTTTTAGTAAACAAAATTAAATATTAGCAAATTATTAATAAAATTTTAGAAGTGCTTACTAAGCACTTAAGCCTATTTTATTTATAACTTTATAGCTATTTTTATTTAATTTAAAATTAAAAAACTAGTAAAACTAGTTTAATAATTTGTTTATATAAACTATATTAAAAAATATTAAACCTAAGACCTAATTATATAATATATTTAAATTAGTAAAAATATTAATATAAAATAAATATAATTATATTTATTAGCTTATATATTTTTTTGCCTTTTTAGTATTTATTATAAAAAAAAGCCTCTGTTTTCTTTATTATATAAATAACCTAAATAAGCTAGCTAAGATTGGGCTAAACCCTGTTATAAATACTATTAAAATAGCGTTAGTACATATGCGCTCTACAGACTAGATCTTTAGTAGCCCTACGCCTATATGCTTTATTTTTAGTATATATACTCTACTTGCATATATAATGCTTATAGTTATAATAATTATAGCTATTAATTACTTTTTAATAAATTTTATACTAAAAGCAATAGTTGCAGTAAATAATAAAAGGCTTATTATTTAAAAAAAAAGTAATAAAGTTAGCGTTAGACATAGTAATACTAGCATAAAAAAAAAATAAAAAAAATAAAAAAAGTGCAAAAAAGGTAAGAGATAATAGCGGCGAAATAAAAAAGTAGCTAAAACTAACTAAAATAATAGCGGCGGCTAAAAAAAAAAGAAAAAAAAAAAGAAAAAAAAAACCAGGCTAAAATATTTATATAAAACCAGATTAGCTTCGTAAGCAATTTATGCATAGCCCACGCTTAAATTACTAGCATTAAAATTTACTATATACTTAAGTACATAATATATATACACACACTACACTACACACATACCAAAACTCCCAATCAACAATACTACATAAGTACTAAAGTACTTATATTAATAATAATAATAATAATATTACATATTACTAATATAACAGAAATACCTATATACCTATACCTATAAACACCTAATTAATTATACTGCACTAATCGTACATATATTACCTCAATTCCGCACAAACCCCATACTTAAATTACCCCCTATCTATATATATATATACCACCTACCTATACTATGCACTTTGCATTTTGCATACTTATATACATTAGGTTAGAGACAACCTGACTAAAGAGGGGAGGATAGTTATTATGCCTGGTATACTAAGACTAGTATACACTTGCTATATATACGTACTATATCCGCTCTTACTTCAATAAAGAACCTTTCTCCTATAAGCTTTAGTCTTATAAGCCAACCTTACCGAATATATAACTTATCTTTCTATATATTATACCTAACCTTATAAATTTCCTATTTATAACAATTTTAGGGTTAAAAAACTAGTAAAACTAGTTTAGCAATTTATTAATATAAATTATATTAAAAAATATTAAATCTAAAACTTAATTAAATAAAAAATTTAAGTTAGTACTAATACTAATATAAAATAAATATAGATCTATTTATAAGATTATATATTTTGTACTTTTTTTAGTACTTATTACAAAAAAATGCTTTAGTTTTTTTTATAATATAAATAATCTAAATAAGCCGGCCAAGGTTAGGCTAAGCCTTATTATAAGTACTGCTAAAATAGCGTTAGTACATATATATATTATAGATTAAAAATTTAGCAAATCTGTACTTATAAGCTTTGTTTTTAGTTTTAGTAGCTTGTTTATATATATATTGTTAATAGTTATAGAAATTATAGCTATTTATAACTTTCTAGCAAGTAAGGCATTAAAAACAATAGTTGTAGCGGTTCTATAGAAGCTTTTTATTAGAAAAGATATAAGAAAGGTTAGAAATAGTATTAAATATAGTAATATAAATATAAAAAAAAAAAAAAAAAAAAAGATAATAGTAGCAATATATATAAGTAGCTAAAACTAACAAATAATAATAATAGTAGTAGCTAAAAAAAAAAAAAAAAAAAAAAAAGGGGACTAAGCTAGAGTATTTATATAAAACTAGATTAGCTTTATAAACAATTTATATATAGCTTACGCTTAAATTACTAATATTAAAATTTATTATATATTTAAATATATAATATATATATATATATTATACTATATATATACTAAAACTTTTAATTAATAATACTACATAAATATTAAAATATTTATATTAATAATAATAATAATACTATATATTACTAATATAATAGAAATATTTATATATTTATATTTATAAACATTTAATTAATTGTACTGCACTAATCGTATATATATTACCTTAATTCTGCATAAATCTTATACTTAAATTACTTTTTATCTATATATATATATATTACTTACTTATACTATATACTTTATATTTTGTATACTTATATATATTAAATTAAAAATAACCTAACTAAGGAAAAAAAAATAGTTGTTATGCTTGGTATACTAGGACCAGTACATATTTACTATATATATATATTATATCTGCATTTATTTAGATAAAGAATTTTCTTTCTATAAGCTTTAGTTTTATAAGCTAACCTTACCAAATATATAACTTATTTCTTTATATATTATACCTGACCTTATGAACTTCCCATTTATGACAAGATTTTATTAATATAATAAGTATGCTAGGCCGATTTTTTATTAAATTTTAATATTATTTTTTAATATTAATTAAAAAAAATAACTAAGTTTTTTATAATTAAAACTAAAAAAAAAAAAAAATAATAATAATATTAGTTTTATTTAATAAAATACTAAGTTTTATATTAATTATAGACTTTTTATTTAATATTTTTTAAAAAGCTAACTTAGTAAACTTAATTAAATAAAAAAACTAGGTATAAGATCTAAAAAATAAAAATAAAAAATTATATATATTTAAGGTTACTTTAAATAAATAAAAAAGTTCATATAGTTTTAATTTAAAAAGTTTATATATTTTTAATTATTATATATTAAAGTTAATAATATAAAACAATTAAAATATTAAAACAAAAATATTATTAATTTTATTTAAAATATAATTATAAATAATATATATATAATTATTATAACTATAAAAAAACAAAATATTATAAAATAAAACTTTTAGTTTTATTTATTTATTATTTATATTAATTATAATATAGCAATATATAATAATAAATAATAAAATATACTATTAAACTAATACAGTTATAACTATATATATAAATATTAAATAATATAGAATTGTTTATTTTTAAGTTTATAGTAATAATTAATAGTTTTATAAGTATTAAGCACTATTTTAATAGTATTTATTACTTTTAAACCTAAAAAATAATAAAATTAATTAATTAAGAACTAAACTAATAATTTTGTTTTTATATTAATAAATATTAAAATAACTAAAATATTTATTAATTAATATATTATTACTAAAAATAGTAATAAGAATTAAAGCATAAAACTTTTTAAAAATAAATATTAATAAAACTATTATAAATTTTAATACTAAGCAATAAATATTTAAACTAGTTTACTAAACTTAAAATGTTTAAAAAATAATATATAATATAGCAACTTTTATATAAAAATAATATAAACTATAAACTAATAAAAAAAACGTTGAATAAATTTTAAAATAAAAAATAAAGTTTTGTTAAAAAAAAAGATTTTATAATATAAGTATTAATTATTAGATTAGATTTTTAATTGGTTAGACTTTTTAAAATTTTAACAAAATAAAAATTTTGCTATATTTTTGACTTGTTTAATTTTTATAAAATAAAAACCCTGTTTTATATTAACTAATTATAAAAAGTAAGCAATAATTTTTTATTTTAATAAATCTAATTATTATTTTTAGTTAAAAATATTAATAGTAAAGCAGAATTTAAAGTTAAACAAATTAAATAATTAAAAATATATAAAAAAAATAAAAAGCTATAATTTTAATAATATTTAATATATAGTTTAAAATTATAAAAATATACTAATTAAATTTAACTAATTTTATAAAACTTATAAAAAAACTTTTAAATTTTTTATAAAATTATAAAAATAAATATATATAATAATAATTAATAAATTTATAAATAATTATAAAAATAATAATAAAATAGTATAATATAAAAAAACTATATAAATCTAATATTATTAGTAATTTTAAGTTAAAACTATATTTAAACTTATAGTTTTAAAAAAAAGTAGTATAATAGTTAGTATAGTTTTAGCAAAACTTATAAGAACTTTAGACCTATATAGTAATAAAATAAAAAGTTTATATATGGACCAACCTATAACTTTATAGCTATATATATAAAGTTTATATTTATTTATTTTATAAACTCTGACTTTTTTTTTTTTTTTTTTTTTAGCTTAAAGTCTTTGTCTATAGTATTAATAAACTAGCTATAGAAGCTTTACTTAACTAATCGTGACAGAAAGTTTTATTAAAAATATAGTATATTTTTGTAAGCTTATAAATACTAATATAAAAATCTTTTTTAAAAATACAAGTAGTAGTCTATAGTTTAGTTCTTTTTAATGTATTATTTAACTATTCTTATAAATAAATAAATTAAAGTTTTAAAAATAAAAGGTTAGAAAATTAGAAAGTTTTGTTATAGTTATAGTAATATTTATTATATAGTGGTAAAACATATTAGTTTTTATTTATAACATTAAAAAAAATAGCTGTGTTATTTAGTAGTATAACGGATTAATTTAATAATAATAGTTATAAGCTTATTATTTTTACTAATAAATATAATAATATTATATTTTATATTATATTTAATAAATCTATTAATAAAAAAGTTATTTATTAATATATTACTATTATTAATATTATGTTTTATTACTATTATAAATATAACTTTACTTTTTTAATAAGTTTTTTTAAAACTATTTAATATTTTTAATTATTAGTTCTTTATTAGTAAGCTTGCAAAATTATATATAAATATTAAAAAAGCTAAAAAAAAGTCTTAGATATTATTATAGCAACCTTATATATAACTATGTTCTTATAGAAAAAATAAAGCTTAGAGATAATATAATAAACAAGTCGATCTAAACATATATACGGGGCACGCTCTATACCACTAAATCTAACACCTAGTACTTACCAATCGACGCTAAGGTACCTAACTACATACCTAGTGTCCTTGGGAATCTGGTCCGTGTGATAGCTGGTTCTTTCCAGCTTGTTAGGGGCCGCTCGCGCTAACGCCAAAATGAGAACATGGGGTTTCTTAATTGGGACGCCGTTTTTGCCGCAAGAAAAGTTCGACATGAAGAACCATTTGTTTTACTCCACTCATTCCTCCCTCTGTTAAGCACAGAAGGCATAACTGGAATAGGTTGCTCTGTGAACGCCTAAACAGGAACGTGGAGGTTTTAAATTAAGACGCTGTAGCTGCTGCAAGAAAAGGTGCGACATCAAATAACTCTTCGCATTATTTTAGTTGTTTTTCCGTCTGTTAAAAAAAGAGGGCATAATTCAATAATATTAGGTAGACCTCATGTAGTAAGTATGGTAAGACGGAAAAAAAAATAAACACTCTTTCTATCATGCCACTCCTTACGGGAAGTAGCCTATTGGTCCTTGGCATTTAATGAAGACTGGGGTAGAGATGCCCAACTCAAGTAACCCAACTTTACTAGAGGAACTTAAATGTGATGCTGTTGTTCAGCCCCAGGCTTTTCCCCTGTGCACGTCGGGTAAGGATACCTAAAATCACACTTCATGCTCCCGGGGATGTCAGACTCAATGAGAATGCCTTTCCACGCATTCCTCCCTATTGACTTACGGATAGAAAAACATAGATGCCGCAGAACCATGGCTAGTGTTGATCATTGATCAAAAATGTTGATGAGCTACGTATCTTGACGAAATACGTCGCGAGGATAGGGTTACAGTATGGTATATGTGTGAGTTTTCTATCAAACTGCCGTTGGAAGTTGTGGTCGGGAATAATACTTGTTTGGCCAATCGCATTTGAGAGCGTGACATCTTTTATTCCGAAGCAGCGGATAGGAGCCTGTTGTACCATCCAGTCGCAGTACTGGTGTCGTAGTCTTCGACACTCTTGTGGTACCACCGAGGCGGTCAGAGAGACGACAACGGGTAATATGGTCGGGTATCGCGCCAGTCTGACCTCAGTCGCGTTCTTTATACTTAAATCCCGCGACACCTTCTCGGCCCACCCCTTTCAATATCTCACTTTTATTATAGGATGTAATGCTTTCCTTTAATATCGAGTACACATTCGTACAATTTTTATGCTTGTCACATCTGAGAACCTGTTATAATATGCACTGTTGCCCGGTCTATACAAACACCAGCCTAAAGACTCCGTTTTCAAGCCTTCCTTTTAATCATATAGTTGACAAGGGCAACACCAGCACGTGTGCTTGTTAGTATGTCAAACCCCTGGAGCTTAGCTGGCATGATTGAAGAGAAAAGGCTCAAGGTGACTATCCATTCAACGTCTGTTACACCTCGCGAGACCCTCGCCGATTGACACAACTCTAGAGTACATTCGTAATAGCAAGCCTATGTTCCACTCTTATCAATACGTTTACGGCATCTATCAATCTATGGGACCGTGTAAGCGAGAGGCGAAAACAGAAAAAAAAGGACTCGAAACAGGTTATAGCACCCCATCTCCCAACTAGTCACCTTGCTGATAACAGTGCAGGATGATGAGATCCGTAAGCTCAAGGAGCAAATCGCTCAAACAGACGGACACAAACAGAAGCGGGAGGCTGATGACCACCGCTGTGCCTACGACAGAGGCACCGGTGACGATGATGGCGAGGCTTTGAGCCGCTCGTTAGAGAGGTCTGAAGTTCTGGTTAGAAGAGAATACAACGATGGCGCGGGACGCCTGGGTAAGCGTTTCGCCGTGGGCGATCGTAAGTTGATCTGGAGGATTCGATACTTAGTTGCCAACAGCCTAACCTTGTCAACAGTCATAACTGAGAATCAGCTCCAAGCCCAGATCATCACCCGTAGGTGGATTTCTTCGCTATCAGACCTTCACCTTCCCTAGTAACGGTTGCAGATATCAGCTCCTGTCTATAGATATGGGAGTGCTGGCTTAATACTATGACCTATTGGCTGATCACAGGTGTCTATAGTTCAGCGGACGGTTATCGATGTTTGTATGTGTCCGATGAGGATTATATCATTAGTGCCCTTTCTCCGCGGGGATTACGGCTCCGTAGTCCTTCCACGTATGGCATGATGGTGCCTCCTAGTTGGCGCGAAGACTTTCGTTTTAGCAAGCTCTTGATCAACTTTACCCGTGCGATACGACTAACCTAGTCGAGTAGTACAGGAGGCCCTACTGAATCGACGTTTGTTGTCCCGCGGCGACGTCCAACGACTCATTGCAGCCTCATTAGCAGCTCGCAACGGGTCCCTTAACGCACTACGCCAACAGTACCAGCGCCTAAGTTTCGAAGCATACCCGCAGCCCAGAAGTCTAAGTGATAGGAGCCGCTATTCTCCCGACGTGGGGGCTGAGCTCTTCTGTAAGTATAGTCTAACACTGCAGAATATACCCGGGCTGCCACTATCGCTGTCGTTCGCCCCGGGGGGTGATGGCCACTGTCCGTCCTGCGGGGTTCAACTAGACCCAGAGACACCAGACACTTATTGGCATATTGGGAAAAGGGCAACGGCAAATAGACCGGGTGGGGACGGAGACTCCATGAAGGAGTATCATTTCGATCTGGGGCAGCGATTCATAGTGAAATGTCACACGAAAGGAGGGGAATAGTAAGTAATCTGCCAAGCTGTTCTCTCACAAGCACCTAGGGAACAATTTCCCTCTCTCGCATGTATCCTGTCACTTCCTCTGCACAACTCCCGTGACTGATTCGGTGTAATATAGCGCTTGTGTGCTGTGCAGAAAGCACGGCGAGGTTGATGTTGTCTGTAGAAGTGTCCCAACACTAGTAAACCACGTAAGCAAGGAACATACCATTTGGGAGCTAGACACAGAACCAGACCTAAAGAGAGGCGTGAACGTTCTAAGAATACTGCCGCCACCACAGGACCAGGACAAACACCAGAGACAAGCACGCTAACTCATCATATTCATAAGCTCTGCTTTATATAATATTGTTATTATTATTATCATTGATCTAACCTGCCATGCTATCTTTAGCGCGGTCTTTCTGCCTGCGTTTAAACCGTGGGCCAAACCGTGCTATAGCCGGATAAAACACCTGTGCAACACTTTATAAGCTACTTAAACTATTTTTATCCCTATTAATCTAATGTTTGCCTATTACCAAATTAGGGAAAAAAAGTTAATAAAAAAGGCAACATATTTAAAAAGGGGGTTTATTTTTATTTTTATTTTTATTTTTGAGCAGTTAGCAAACTCACTATCATTTACATAAATAAAAAATTATTCAACCTTTTTAACTTAGGAGCTCGCATCACACCATTCACCAAGCGCTAAATCCAACACTTATCGGGTAGGTAGCCTAGGCTTTTTATTGGAAAGAAATAATCTCCGATACACTAGAAACTAGTGTGCCCACTGTCACTACCTTGCCGAGTTTTTATTAACCAGCTGGACACTCAGCCGGGGCTAGCAACAAGATGCCGTTAGCCCTTGAGCAGAATCCCTGACCTAGCTATGAGCTGGGGCGGCGGTCATGTTGATCGCCCATCCATATTGCCATCGTTAGTAACAAGTGGAGAGCCGCTAACAAGTATGCGAAGTTTTAACTGGCTAAGTCGCCAGCCCTCATCTTGTGCCTCATTCCTCTTTTGCGGTTGTGGAATAGCGTACGACGTGCTAATAGGGCTGGAGATAACAGAGACGGGGAGAAAAGAAATGTTAACAAGGCTAACACAGGACAAAAGAATAAGAAATATGAGAGAAACAAGGAAGAGGGAAGGAGACAGAACGAGGGCGAGATAAGACGGCATAAGGACGAGAGAGAGAAAGAGGGAAAAAGAGCGAAAGGCAGAGAAACGAGCGCACTACAGATCTTTCCGCGTCAAGTCAAGTATTTCCCTCCTTCTCTTCCTTGCTCTTCCCATTCCCTTCTACCATATCATTGGTTTCCCTGTCGATCGCTTGTATTTGTATTTCGGGATGGGTTCCGTCACAGCTCGCCTGCCCTCGTATTCTCCTCTTCCCTGACCTACCTCGAGACTTGCATCTCTTTGCTTCTCCTAGCGTGCGGCCGTTGGCACTTTTTTTAATCGTTTTTGTTTCGACTCAGAGCATGGTTTCGATGTACTTGAGCTATACTCAGACCGAGATATTTCGCTTCTCACATTCTTTGCAATACCCTGGCCTATTGTCTGTTGATATGCTTGACTCAGACGCTTGCTAGAAAACTAGGTTGGTGTTATCTTCGCTAACTTGAAGGGTGGAAAAGTCTTTTGGAGATATTCCTTCCAGACAGTCCTGTGATATCGATCAAGGGCCTGGGCCTAAATAGCTGCACTACTGGTTGTTTCACTATTGTTTGCTGGTAGTTCCTCTTCGCCCCGTCGTTGATGATGCCAACCAACCGGCCACGGCGCCATTCTTTATCGAGTGGTGATGAATCCTTTCACCCGCACCCAGCCAAAGCAGATGGACTTCCAAGACTGGACAGTCAGAGGCGCGCTCGTCTTCCTCGGTCCAAATCCACATCAAATGTATTTGACGCCCTTAGCCGCGCTCAAGATAATGCCGATTATGATACGGGTAATCTTGCGCTCGAGCAGGTAGATATAGCTACCCTACGTGAGCTAGCCAATGTTTTGAGAACAACTGGGCCACCGCTTGACCGTCCTGCTACTCAGGATGATTGCCTCAGACTTTCGGGTTCCAGTGAGCCTAGAAGGTGGCCCCTACAGTCACTCAGGCGGAACATGCGCATAAAACTGCAGAGAAACTCCCTACAGTTGCATCTTCCTGAGAATGTCATCCCAGGCACTACGACAGAAGGCCACCGCTATAATGCGATATCAACACACGTCCCCAAAAATAATAGTGCTGATGGCCCATGGTTTCGATCACAATATCCTGTCTTCTTACCGTCACCACTGTCACCTCCATCTAGTTCTCCCTCCAGTCCCAGGGCGTGGGCAGAAAGAAGTTTGTCAAAAGAACCACCTTTCTCGAGTGCAGAGAAGGAAACCGCGTTAGGAGATCATAAAAACTCGCCTCGCCCGAATTCTCGACCTGTTAGTAAAGATTATTCTCGATCTAGAGCATTATCAAATAGAGTTAGCGCGGGTTATCTATTAAGAGCCATGCTAAGCTCCGTAGATGAAGGATACGAGCACAATCTCGGAGTCTCATTAAAGACGTTGGGTTCTCAAAGAGGCCCGACCGTGGAACAGGCGCAGATACAGACCTTACCACTGGTGGCAGTGGGTGAGGAAGAGACAGATCGATCAGAAGGCCAGGAGCAAGTTGCGCCAACCCATGTGGCTTTAGTGGAAAAACCATCACTGAATGAGATACGGAGGCAATCTCCATTCGCTTCTCCCAAGAGCAGAGGGTTACCTCGCTCACCAGGCAGATCCTCCCCACGACTAGCGAACATACATGTCCAGTCGAGTTTAGCCCTGCCGAAGGAGAACCTGGCTCCCGAATCACCTGGGTTTCCGAACATGTTGGCGACCTTCCCTTGTCCTCCTAAAGGGTCGCGGCCATTGTCTCCTGCCAACCCTGCCAATCCTGTTCCATCCACCGCAGATAGTCTTGGCCTTCGCCCTATGGTTCAACCACGAATATCGAGTAGGCGTGCTGCTACGTCAACATCAGCTTCTGCTGTCTCACTTAACGAAATTGTCATGCAACGGCCGAGCTCTAGACATACAAAGTCTGATAGGCCACCACATGCTAGGACAACAGCTATGATTGACGCACCTTGGGGATCTCGTCCACCAACTTCGTCATCGGATATAGTTCTTGGCACCGCAGAACAAGGTCAGCTTTTGTTGTCCTCCTTTTTCATATTACCCAAGCACGTTACCTCGACGACGGGCAGGCTTGGCTGATAATTTTAAACCCGCTCTCCCCGTATTTCTTCTACCTGAGCTGTAGCATGTCTCTGTTTCCGTGAAACCTAAGGACAAGTCACTGATTCAGATCTAAATAGGATTGACGAGTCACCCTCGTTCACTTGGACCATCGTGCGACGAATTAGTAGCTCCATCTTGTGGTGGGGGCAAGCAATGCCAGCGTGGATCGCTAACCAGTCAGCTCACCGCCACCACCGACTCTTCTCGACAATCTACCTCGAAACACAATTCCTCTTACTCGTCGTCCGCAAGTGAGGTGAGCACACAAATCAAGCCGACTATCATTGCTCAGAAGACGTATAGCAAATCAACGCAAACTTCCGAGCCTATTGATCCATTGATATCCGAACGATGCGCCATCGTGGAGAACACGGAACCCAAAACTACTGCTATTGGCAAAAACGGGGTGGGCTTGACTGAGACAGGCAATCCGGATCTCGATGAAAAGCACAAGAAACCTGAAATATCTATCTTACGGCTTTCGACTACGTCAAATCCGAATACCGAGACCAATCCACAACCCCAAGGTATCATCGAAAGACGCCTGGCACGGAAGGCCAAAGTCCGCGAGTATAAAATGCGTGACCTCGATGCGTCCCGGGCTGATGTGGCCGATTCACCGGTTCTAGGATACTTCCAACCTAGTATATCTCTGGGATGCGACTCGCCGTTCCAGGGAGCTTCGGCTCCCATTCATGGCCTACGAAGGCCATCGACGTTAAGCATGGCAACTACTATAAGCGAGGCTTCCAACGAGGCGCTTCGCAAGACGGATGCCAAGGCACCCACTGATTTGCAATATGCACTCCCGCTACAAGAACGAAGTCAGGTAGACGCTGCTGGAGAAGTGCCGCGTGAACCGAATGTCCAATTGAAGATATCTGCGGTGAATGCCACTAACATAGAGCCGATATACCCCCCGACACCTCACTGGCATACAAGCGGAATTACCATGTCCCCTATTATGGTGGTCGCGGATGTCGGGTCACGGCCGGGTTCACCTACACTGCGGTTCTCAGCTCTGGCGCGACCAGAATCATCCAGTCCGAGGGCGAGACTGAGACCGCTCAAGATTACTCCACACTCGCGGCAGAAATCTCTTTCTGTAACGATAAGCCGAAACCCTATCACGGGTATGATTGAACGTAGCGCCTCGGTTTCAACTGATCCTAAGTTCAACCGGCGCAGTTTCGTGACCATGCCCACGCCTCCTATGTCGCCCGAAACCACAAAGGCATCGAAGCGTTTATCACTGCCGCCGATGCAGTTAGATCTCTCCGTAACACCGGGGGAACGAACGTTGCCGTCAAGGTGCCAGGAATGGCACTCTTCGCATACGGAAGAACGAGAACCGGAAAATGCCCTACGAAGCACGACGCTGAAAGAAAGAGTCATGCGAGAGAAATTACAAAAGGAGAAGGAGATCACGGACATCGTTGCCAAGACAGTTGGCTTGCCTCAGAAACAGACAGTGTACAGCGACGAACTGGACTCGTTACCTCTCGAACAGAACAATACAGAAAGCCTCGAAAAGCGTCTCAAGCGCCTCGAGAGAAATAACGACGCATGGCTTTCCGCCATGAAGCCGTTGCTGGAGGCCATGGCTAGAACTCTTGACGACATGCGGGTAGATGATAGATCTAGTAGCCGTGAGTGACCCGTCGGGGCGACCCGTGATTTCCTCGCTTGGGTTGTGTGAATGTGCACTAATACAGGAATTACTCGGTGGCGTAGTAAGGATGAGCGACTTTGTCATCGACATGGAAGCTGAGGCTAGACGAGTCACGCATAGTTGACGCGCGGAGAAAGAGAACACGTCGAAGACATGGCAAAGCTTCAGTAGGATCGAGCCGGAGGGATGCGGATGCGGATGAGGAATGCCCTTGTAACTCCCAGTTCGACGCCATTGAGCCCTATTCTACAGGCGCTTGACAATTCCCCTGTACCGGACAGTGGAGTGGCACCGGGACCCTCAACGGGTGCAGGCCAGCCCAGGAAGACAGAAGAATCCAGGGACTGGCCCGACCTCGACCCTCTTATCCGGGAGCTGAGCGGCATGCCTCGCAAATCCCGAGAAGAGCGGGAGGTTGCTGGGAGCCATAACCATAATGCACTCAACCCGCTCACGGGTCAGTTGATGAACGCCTCGCGACTGTGCGCGGAAGAAGTCACGGATGTTCGCTGAGGTTTGGCAACTCGGGTGTATATAATATGATTGTCATATCTAGTATCTAGCGCGCCCGCCTAAGCGTGGGTGTTGTTACGCTTCCTGACGTGAGGAACAGAAGCGCGCCTGGCTGGTTCGTTGCTGAGAGCATCCCAAGCGATCTTTTCCGAGACAAAACGCCAGCTCAGAAACCAAGTCGGCCGATCCAATGAATGACGATGTGCTTTCAGTGATACCTGGTTCGAAAGTATGTGGCGTACGAGACGATCTCCATGGCAACTGGACTGGGGGCTGCTATCTAGAAGGTCTGGAGTTGAACCGGTGGGCAGTTGTCGATGCTACAAGAATAGACTGATTGATACAACACGGCTGTGGACAATTGATGTCGCTGAGGATACCTAAGTGATATAGGTACCTAGTCTAACTTATGTATGTATTCAGTACCTTTTCCGGATACGTGGTATTCAAATTCCCACTATATACATATAGGTACTGACCTGGTATTTCAGCTCACCCGGGGATTCAATTGAGCGGGACCTACGCAGACCTGCGGGGTGAAATGTAATTAGCAAGATATATCCATAGAGGTACCTTACATACCTTGCCATGGGTAGGTACCTACGTAGTAGGGCTAGGTGTAATGGGTACCTACCCACCTCTTCCTTCTAGCTGTCACTGTGGGTCTCGGGAAGCTGTGAGCGAGCAGCCTTGGAAACTTGGTGACCTGTCCCTTCCACATGTCCAGCCTGGATAAGGTGCCAATAGGAATAGTTGTGACCACCTGTGCGGCCAGCTAACTTCAACATTTCCGAGATAATTCACCTCGGCACTGCGAACAGCGATCTTCGCACAATCTCGTCATTCCAACGCCAGGCCAAGGCCGCTGCGACTCCCAAGGGTAGCCAGACCCACGAGAATAGAAAACCGCCCGCTGCGCATTCGCATCTATCCAGGATTCCGCACGCCGATACACCGGTTCTTGTCGACGTCGACTCCAATTTGTCGCGGCCATCATGGACTACGAGGCGCTCAAGGAGCAGTGGAGCGAGGTCGAAGACCGAGATGGTGTTCGCCTTAGCTGGAACGTCTTTCCCAGCTCTCGTGTTGTCAGTTCTCGACGCTTTCCGTGCGCTCTGCCCTGTTGCCTGCATCCCTACTTACACTCGCGTCTACAGGAAGCCTCTCGCCTCGTCGTGCCTATCGGCGCGCTCTACACACCCTTAAAGGAAAAGCCCGACACACCATTACTCCAATTCGAGCCCGTCACTTGCAAACAGCCATGCCGTTCAGTCCTCAATCCTTTCTGGTGAGAAACCCCCCCCCCCCCCCCCCCCGCCCCGCCTTCCTCGGCCTCTTGGTCTCGTGGCTTCGTTCGCGCTCGCACTCTTCTTGTTGTTCCATTGAGTCTCGCTGCCTAGCTGATTGCGGCCTCTCTCCAACTAGCCAGGTCGATGTTCGAGCACGCCTGTGGATCTGTCCCTTCTGTCTCTCGCGGAATCCTCTACCGCCCCATTATAAGGACATCAACACCAATGCCATCCCGCCTGAATTGCACCCCTCAAATACCACCATCGAATATAGATTATCACGACCAGCCCCGAGTCCCCCCATCTTCTTGTATGTTGTCGACACTTGTCAGGAGGAAGACAGTCTTGCCGCTTTGAAGGAGTCCCTGATCATGAGCTTGAGCTTGCTTCCCGAGAATGCTCTCGTCGGACTCATCACATTTGGCACAATGGTAAGCATTCTTTTTCTTGACCCTCAGGAGAGCTGCTTACTAACTAGGCTTGTAGGTCCAAGTGCATGAGATTGGATACACTGAGTGCGCAAAGTCATACGTATTCCGGGGAAGTAAAGAGTACGCGGCCAAGCAGGTGCAGGAGATGCTCGGGCTTCTTGCCCCAAGTCTCCGGCCTGGTATGCCACAGCAGCAACCTGGCCGACCTATGATGCCCATGGGTCCTGCCACCAGATTCCTCTTACCTGTCCAGCAATGTGAGTTTCAGCTTACCAAGGTCTTGGAGCAACTGCAGAAAGATCCATGGCCCGTCGCCAATGATAGGAGAAGCCTTCGGTGTTCTGGTGTCGCACTTAGCGTTGCTGTTGGGCTCTTAGAGTCCTCTTTCCAGAATGCTGGCGGTCGAATCATGATGTTCGCTGGTGGCCCCGCCACCGAAGGACCAGGAATGGTGGTTGGGCCCGAGCTTCGAGAGCCTATCCGCTCACACCATGACATTGACCGAGATAATATCAAGTATTATAAAAAGGCTCTCAAGGTAGGGTTTCCCTGACAACCACGAGCGTTAGTGCCTCTTCTAACCCGGGTTAGTTCTACGACAATCTTGCAAAGCGAACAGCTCACAATGGTCACATTATAGACATATTTGCCGGTTGCTTGGACCAGGTCGGCTTGCTTGAGATGAAAGGCCTGTGTAATTCCACTGGTGGCAACATGATCCTGACAGATAGCTTTACCTCATCTATGTTCAAACAATCATTTATACGGGTTTTTGAGAAAGATGCGGACGACAATTTGCTGATGGGCTTCAATGCCGTCCTTGAGGTCCTGACCACCAAGGAGCTCAAGGTTACGGGCTTGATAGGTCATGCCGTCTCGCTGAATAAGAAGTCGACATCGGTAGGAGAGACAGAATGTGGTATCGGTAACACGTGCTCGTGGAAAATGTGTGGCATTGACCCAAATGCCAGTTATGGCATCTACTTCGAGATTGCCAGCCAAAGTGGACCAACCCAACACCAACAGGGTCAACAGAAAGGCATGATGCAATTCCTCACATATTACCAGCATTCGTCTGGCCAATTCCACCTGCGCGTCACGACAATCGCGAGGAATCTAAGTGGGCCTGCTGGTGACCCGGCTATTGCTCAGTCCTTTGATCAGGAGGCAGCTGCTGTTCTGATGTCAAGGATAGCGGTGTTCAAGGCCGAGGTTGATGATGGACCTGACGTGCTGCGGTGGGTGGACCGTATGCTCATTAGACTTTGCTCACGCTTCGCCGATTATAGAAAGGATGACCCCTCATCCTTCCGGCTCGAGAAAAATTTTACACTATATCCTCAGTTTATGTTCCATCTACGACGGAGTCAGTTCCTGCAAGTCTTCAATAACTCACCAGATGAGACGGCATTCTATCGTCACGTATTAAATCATGAGGATGTCAGCAACTCCTTGATTATGATTCAACCCACACTGGATTCCTATACCTTTGAACAGGATGGCGGGCAGCCTGTCCTGCTAGACTCGACATCGATCCAGCCGACACACATTTTGCTGCTCGATACCTTCTTCCATATCCTGATCTTCCATGGCGAAACCATCGCGGAATGGAAAAAAGCCGGCTACCAAGACCAGGAAGGCTACGAGAACTTTGCCGCGCTGCTTGAGCAACCGAAGGAGGATGCAAGGGTAAGAATATGCTCAATCGTGAATATCGGCTGCCTTTACTAAGCGGAAATAGGATTTAATTGGCGACAGATTCCCGCTCCCTCGATTTATCGTATGCGATGCCGGTGGTTCACAGGCTCGATTCCTGCTCTCTAAATTGAATCCGTCAACCACACATACAACGGGGGCATATGGTGGTGTCGGTGCACAGACCGCGCAGACTATATTTACAGATGACGTGTCACTGCAGACCTTCATGGATCATTTAATGAAGTAAGTAATCGTATGATGCCTTCTGTAATACGCCACGACTGACGATAATAGGCTTGCTGTGAGCGGTACTAGTTAAGGATACTGTTCGGATTCATACTATATGGTACCTCTGGAATGTTGGACGAGCCTTATAATAGGAGTAGTGATAGCCGATAAAACGTGGACTGCACCCACTGCTACACTAGATACGAATGCTCACACACTTGAACCGTTCCCACCGTGTGTCCCTTTGGAGCTAGACGTTCTAAGATCGGGTTTCCTGAACTGAGAACCCTCGCTCTTTACCCGAATGTTTTACTTGCTGGGGAAGAATGCGATTATCGGTCAAGAAGGCTGGGATGGCGACTTAGCAATGCGGGTGCACACATACATATGTATGTATCGACTCTTGCTGTGACATAGGTATATACATAAGTACACATGTACCTACGTCTTTAACTTTGGCATGCTGTGTTGAGCCATTAGGTAGACTTACCCACTCTATGTATGGTACCAAGGTTGGGGCTGAGATGTGCCTAGCGAACCACTAGGGACTGGTATTTTATTTCTTTTTAGCTGACCCAGGCCCCTGTGGATGAAAATTTGGAGGGGCAGCGCGGGGAAGGGCCGAGGAGAGGATGGGGACAACTCTGCCGGGCCGTCAAAGAGCGCCACCCACTTGTAAATCGCTTGGATTTTTGCAACCCTACCTACTTTGGCGCAAAACCCACAAACCATTTTCAACAACTTCCTGGCTAAACTTTTTGGTCTGAGGCGCGAACACACCAATACACCACCTCCAACACCAGCAACACCAGATCTTCGACAATCGACCATCATGCGTACGTCTTCTCGCTATGACTCAGTCGTTGATGTGGCTTCCTTTAAGCTAAAATTTGCTCCATTACAGCTCCCAAGATCGACCCCAACGAGATCAAGGTGATGTACGTCCGCACCGACACACTCACAGAGTGCCCTGGTCTCCTACATGCACCCGACAACTGCCCCGGCGTACTCCGCGACACACAATTGACTGACTGATGCGATGCAGTCACCTTCGAGCCACCGGAGGCGAGGTTGGCGCTTCGTCGGCACTGGCCCCCAAGATTGGTCCTCTCGGTCTGTCGCCCAAGAAAGTTGGTGAAGATATCGCCAAGGCCACTGGTGACTGGGTAAGCAATGACCCCCTTGTGCCGAAAAGCGTCGCCATATATTGATTTTGGGGGACTGACTGAGAAAAATGTAAAATGAATAGAAAGGACTGCGAGTTACCGTCAAACTCACCATCCAGAATCGTCAAGCCGCCGTATCGGTCGTACCCACAGCCTCCTCCTTGATCATCAAGGCCTTGAAGGAGCCTCCACGCGACCGAAAAAAGGAGAAGAACATTAAACACTCAAAGAGCGTTCCCCTCGAAGATATTATCGAGATTGCTCGAACAATGCGGTTCAAGTCCTTCTCTAAGGACCTTGCCGGTACTGTGAAGGAGATTTTGGGTACCGCATACAGTGTAGGTTGCCAGGTGGAGGGAAGAAGTCCAAAGGCCATCACGGAGGATATCGATAGTGGTGCGATTGAGAGTAAGTTGATGCGCTCTACTTTCGGATACTATGTGAACTCGAAAACTGACATATGGCTCGTAGTTCCCGACGAATAAATGGAACGTGTTGCGGGCTGGACTGGTGAGATCTGAAGATGTTTATTTGTGCTGCATCTTTTACTTTACAGGAGTTCAGGAATGGCTTCGCACTAGGCTTTGCCGGAGCCCTCTCAATTGAGAAACAAGAACAAAATTCGTCATACCGGCATCCCAATTTGATGGTGAGATCGTAACTTGATGATGCGGATGATCGTGATGGAGTACTACTCCTTAGCGCCGCAACCCTTGCCTACACTCCGAAATGTACCTCGCTCACCATGGTATTATTTCTATTTTATGTCAAGGAAGAACGAAACAAGACACACTACTCACCGCGTCCTCTGGCTACATAGCTTGATGGAGGTCGAGGTCCATCTATTAATGGTCTACAAATAGAAATTCGACACGAACAGTTCTACTTCCATTGAGGGGCATTAACAGACGATTGTGGTTAGGAGCCACAAGCCTAGTCGGGAAACGCTCAGCTATTCCTTCCCTTCCCCCTTTGCTCCTCGTTTCTTTCTCTTTTCTTTGCTCAATCCGCCGAGCCTGTTATGATCGTCGCCGTGGGTCAAGGTTGTAAAGTTCTGCAGTCAGCCAGCAGATAGATTATGACAGGATTGACCTACCTGTCATAACCCCCTTCTTTCCCGGCTTGATTATGAACCAGACGAACATTTCTAATCATATTGGCCTTCGCAGAAGTGAAAGGAGCAGTCATTCTCACGCCGATCGGCGTATGCCGTACTGTATCAATCTCACGTAGGTAACTGAAATGGACCAATCATGCCACACGCTTCTAAAACAATATTCATGTTGGTTGAATGAAGCTGACAGCTGCCTTCCAGAGGCCGGTGGTGACCTCTGTTGGATGACTAGCCTTCACCTTTGATGGTTGGATTCTAGACGATAGTAGGTGTTGCTTCTTATTAGCAAGGGGATTTTGGCTCGTTTCGTCTCTATTTTCGTCTTTCATTTTCGTACCCGTTTTCGTCTATTGCGACCCCTCTCGCCTGGGTTGTGCTTACAGGGAAAGGCATGCGAGATTTATGGAAGCCTGCAGTTTGCTCATTGACTATAGTAACACCACGTCTTGCAAGCTGGGGGTAATGAGTACACGTAGACACTCGACATAGATACCTAGCATGGAAAATGTCGACTTCTGGCGAGAACAAACCCAATAAATATGTATGTGTTCGCAAGCTTAACCCCTGCAGCACCTTGTTGTACGCATATAGCAATGGTCTTACGAGCACATTCCGGTTCCAGGGTGTATTGGTATCTGGGTACAGAATACCTAGGTCGACACGATTGTCTGATCTAGGAGGGGAATTTGCAATATTATGTTACAATTTGGCTGACTATCTAACCTTACGTGAGCCGGCCTCACTACCGGCTCCAGGCCCTTTAGTTCATCCTAACAGGACAGAGGCAGAACAACTTCATACTACCAAGGCTGACTGGTATTCAGAAAATAAGAAATAAGAAAAGTAGGTAACTTGGGAGGTAACAGGTACAGGGAAGTCCAAGAACAAGTATACCTCACTTATAATATGGATTAGGAACTGCCCAGTACCTTGTCCACACAGCACATACATGTAAGTACCGGCAATCCGGCACCTCCATTATTTGTTGTGGACTCACTTCCATTTATTAGATACCTGTACCATATAGTATGTGTGCGCTTGTGTTCCCTGGACATGCATAGAAACGTGTAGTATCCTGTGAGTTTCAATAGCTTCTCTTGTACCATTTCTTTCTCTCCCCTAGCTATATTTCTATTGATTACACACAATACAATTAACTGTGCGCGGGGATACCTACTACCTAGGTCCATATTATGTATGCATGTGTGATTACAGACAAACTCTAGATATATATGTCAATAGTACAAGTATAAATTTGCTCTACACATGTGATCTATGTTGCTTATTATCATATTAAGTACTTAAATTAATGCTTAATATATAAAAGCATATATAGCATACTATGACTCCCTACCTAGGTATATATAGACATCCTAAAGAAACATATATAAGAGTAGGTAGGTTGTTTAAGCGCTATTTATCTAGTACATACCTTGCCTCCATGTAGTGTGTTACCTCATATGCAGTGTACAACAGTGTATAACAGTGCTATCCGCCTAGTTCTTACGCAGTAAAGTACTGCATACCTACCTAGGGATAGTAACTCAAAGAAAGCCTTGTCTACATCTTTCTAAGGCCAAAATATACCTATTATATAAATAAATAAAACAATTAATTTTTTAATATAATATATATATTTGATTTATTGAGGTTTAAAACTTATTATATATAATGCTTTCTATAATCAAGATATTTAAACCTAAATATAACATAGATGGGACTTTTTCGAGTGACTGTAGGTATCTGCTGTAACTGTCAACTGTACCTACCTACCTACCTACATTATCCACAACATTAGGTACACTGCCGTGGGTACCTAATAGCCTCCTGATGCCAGGTACCTACTCCTACCTACCCTCACTTTGCTCGGCCGCCTACGTAGGTACTTGGGTCGGTCTGGGCAGTCAACTTACTTACCTACCTACCTATTTTACAACAATTCTCATCTCAACTCCTGTTTGGCGCCAAAGTTAATCGGCTCAATATTCTTTCAAGGGGCGGCTCATGGAATTAACCTGCCCATTCCTTGGTAGGTAGTCCCTCTGAACCTCGGGCGCTTGTCATAACTTTGGCTTCTCGCCGCCAGACGCCTCTTCCTCTTCGCCCTCTCCGCTGTTTTTTGTCCCGGCTGTGCTGCGTTGACCGTGCACGAACTAGAAGCCTGTGGTTCTCGTCGCGACGCCTTGCGCCCAACGCTGGTGTCGACGTCGACGGTCGAGTCGTCGAGTGTTGGCGCCGTCGCCCGTCTCCCGTGCTCTGCCCTCGGCCCCCCTGCCCCTGCCCCTCCCCGTCTCCTCGCCGTCGAATGCGGTTGTCGATGCTCGGAGCCTCGCCGCTGTTGCTGCTGCGGCTGGAATTTGCCCCTCCAAATGTACATCGCTCAGCTGCCGTAAGCCGTGCCCTGGCCAGCAGGCTATCATGAAACCGCGCACCGAGACTTCTTTCCTTCACGCTCCCTCTCGAGCCCTTGACATTTCCGTTATAGCGAGCGAGCCAGATGTTGCCCCTAATACAGAGGCACCCGATGGTGCACCACGCACAAACCCACATCGGCTCTCCGCCTCCTCCGCCGCGCTTCATGCCAGGCCAACAACAACAACAACAACAACAACAACAACAGCCACACCACCAAAACCAGCAGCAGCAGCAGCAGCAGCAGCAACCACCACCACCGCCGCCGCCGCCGCCGCCACATCAACATTCTTATCGTCATCTCTCCTTCAACGCGAACGCTAACGCTCGCTCGTCGTTTTCGACTCCGCCCGTTTCCGGTTTCGTTCCTCGTTCCGCCATTCCCCTTCGTTTATCGCGGCCTGCAGCATCGCTGCCCCTGCACACACCGCCCAACGCCCGCCTGGCGCCACCTCACCTCGCCGAGCATGGAGAGCATCGACTGAGACGAAAGACGCCCAACGGCACCATTGATGCCGGCTATGATGGGAATCCTACCCATCTTGCCTCCGGGCCCCCGCCCTATAAGCACATGATCATGCCGACCTCTTCGAAGCCTGTCCCCTTCGTTCCCCCTTTACGGAATGTTTCGCGCTCTTCAATGTATCCCATAGCCTCTTCCGGCGACCGTTGGGCATATTCGCCCTCCCTATCTTTTCATCCACTTGACCCCCCTTGTCTGCTTCCCTCGGATCCTAGTATGATGCCATCTGGGAATACCCAGCATGTTAATTCCCACGAATTTGCCGCCGTCCTGGCCCTTGATTCTGCGCCTAGTGGACCGGTCGCCGCTCATCAGCCGTACAACAATGTCCCCCGAGTACCTACCGCCCTACAACCTATGTATCAACAATCGCCAGGGCCTGCTTTGTTTCATAACGGCGGCGTACTTCCAGCCGCGGTGTGGCCCGAGGCCAACCTAACTGGCTATCCCCATGGTTTCAATCCTAGGGCTTCGTCCTACCAGAACCAGTACAATTCGCGGGCTCTCCACCGCCCTGGATCCGATGGATTTGTGGCCCCCTTTTCTGCCATGAACCTTCGGCCAGGTTATGAATCGCATCCGTCTTCCATTCAAGTACCATCCCAGAAGCTTGAATCACTTACCTTAGATTCTGCAGCCTACAAAAACAGCGAGACTCGTGCACACGGGGCCCCCTCGCCTGTCCGGTTTAGAGAAAAAGTCCTCACACATGCACATCGTTCATACCTCGAACTTTTAGCTTATCTACATCAGACCAAGAAGTCTCCGTACCGTCCTCTTGGTCCTAGGACTACATCTAGAATGATGATCTTCCCCAAGCTTCCAAAATCATCAGGTTATTCGAGTAGTGTTTTTGCCTCGCAACACAGTCAAAATGAGCTGGACGATCCTAGCAGCAGAGTTGGAAGTCTTTTCACAGGCTCCAAAGCTGAGCTACATGCGACCTCACATGTACAGTCAATAAATCATTATCCTTTACGAGGGATTAAGGCACAAGACCCAGCATCTTTTCATGTGTTAGGAACTAATAGTTCACGGACTCCCGCTTCTAACCATTTGGCGCGGGACCGGGTTCCTGTTACGCCTCTCACAAGTGCCAAGGCTGCTATCGAGATGCTGACCAACTTGTGTGAGCAGAGTGACTGGAAATGGATTGATGGGATGCTCCTCGGCGGTTGTCTTCACTACGGCTTAGAACGTTATGAACAGTCTCTGGAATGGTTTCAAAGGATTATCTCTTTGGACAGCGGGTACGGCTTCTCCTTCCATTCTCATGTCTTGATTTACTGATTTTGTCTCCTGCAGTCATGTCGAAGCCATGTCAAACATGGCTGCCTCTCTCTATTGCCTTGGTCGGTGTGAAGAAGCGGAGAACCATTGGATGCAAGCTGTTCGCAGGCAGCCTGCTTATTTGGAAGCTGTAGAGCATCTAGTGCATCTGCTCTGCACAAACAATCGGAGCAAAGAGGCTGTTGAGATCATTAACTTTGTTCAGCGATCACTGAGACTTCCTAAGAACTCATCAAGCAGTGGCGCAGTGATCGAGGCCCACGTGGGACCATGTCATGCATCTTGGAACTCCGGAACATCACGGCCCATATCTCAATCGGCCCTGACGTCCGACATAGATCGGGCCGAGGATTCTGAAGCCCCGGGTTTCGGCTTGAGTGGCTACTCCGTTCCCGCTAGCGAGAATGGCCGGATGATTGCACTAATTCATGCCAAGGGAAATATGCTCTATGCTTTGAAAGACATTGATCGGGCTTCTGACGCCTTCGAAGAGGCTGTATTAATCAGCGCAGGGAAATCGCTTCAGTGCATTCGGTCACTTATATGTAAGATTCAGTCTGTCTTATCGCGGCCCCAATTATCCACTAGGCTGCATACACCATCGTGTGGGCCGCTTTTGCTACCGCCGGAGGAAGCAAGACACACTGCTCGATTAGTGTTTGCCGCCAACGGTGAGCTTCCCGGTCTACGATACGTGCCAGACGGTATGGCAAAGAGGTCGGCTATATCCACTACCAGCAATTCGCTTTTATCGTTGGCAAAGATTTTCCAAGATGTTATGTCCAACGGTGGCTCTTACCCAAAACTACTCCAACAACCACCTGGAGTTGGCGATATTCTGGCCTTGTACTACTTGTCCCTCTCGCTTTCTGAAAGCCCTTCGACTGCCAACAATGTCGGCATCCTTCTCGCTAGTATTCAGCATACGCGCGCAACGTCTCTCTCCCGCACAACGGAAAGCATTGGTGCGCCCATTGCTGGGATCACACCTGGCAGTGGACTTGCTCTGGCTCTTGCATATTACAACTATGGCCTCGGCTTAGATTCAAAACATGTGCATCTTCACACAAATCTTGGGAGTTTGCTGAAGGATATTGGTCAACTAGATCTTGCCATTCAAATGTATGAGCGGGCTGTTGCGTGCGACAGTACTTTTGATATTGCCCTTACCAACCTAGCGAATGCGGTGAAAGACCGCGGGCGCATCAGTGACGCTATCATGTATTACAAGCGCGCTGTCAATTCAAATCCGCAATTTGCTGAGGCTGTTTGTGGCCTCTCCACGGCTCTCAACTCAGTCTGTGACTGGAGGGGCCGGGGCGGAGTGCTACTTGACTACGGACGGTATGACCGATGGCACGTCGACGATGAGGGGATGTTAAAGGACGCCAGGGAGGAAGGCCTGGGCAGCGGTTTGGTGAAGAGAGTGGTGACCATTGTCTCCAAACAGTTGGCGGACTCGTCTCAGTGGGGCTTGGGTATTCTCCAAAATGGTGAGCTTGACCTTCTGGTGCGTCAATTAAAGGCGTGCGCAGTAGACGAGATGAATAGCGGTCTAAACCTTGAGCCCGAACTTAGAAACTGGGCTGGTCGCCCATGGGAGGGGTCTCGACTCATTCGACTGATTGAGCGGGCTACGAAGGTGATGGTGCGACGCTGGTACATCGACCAATATGTTACCGGGCACCCATCAATTTCCGATTATACCAGGCCCAGACTACCCGCACAATTACCTGTACCAGCAGCGCCAACCGTCCTTCCTTTTCACACTTTCACATGCCCCCTAAGTGCCAAAGATATTCGGATGATCTCACAACGGAATGCGGCGAGGATAGCTTGCTCAACTCTCAGATCGCCTTGGTTGCCAAGCACAGTCTATCCTCCTCCGCCGCCGCCCAGCCCGCAACTTAATATCGGCTACGTTTCTTCGGATTTTAATAACCATCCTCTTGCTCACCTGTATGAGATGTCTTCCATGTTTGACGATACTTGAATCGCGTATATACTAACTCCGTATACCGGTAGGATGCAGTCAGTGTTTGGGTTTCATAACCCCCAGCGAGCTAAGGCAATTTGCTATGCCACGACTACCAGTGATGGGTCTGTCCATCGACAGCAGATCGAACGCGAGGCACCCGTCTTTCGAGATGTGAGCGGTTGGACCGCCGAACAAATCGTCCAGCAGATTATAAACGATAACATCCATATCCTTGTCAATCTGAACGGTTATACTCGAGGAGCAAGAAACGAAGTATTTGCGGCACGACCAGCACCGATACAGATGTCATTCATGGGCTTCGCTGGCACGCTCGGTGCCGAATGGTGTGACTACCTCCTAGCCGATGAAACGGCGATTCCATCATCGACATTGCGACCATTGAGGAGCAATCTTGGCCTAGAAACCCTTTTTCGCGACGAGGAATCCAACGAGGCGGAGGACTGGGTTTACTCGGAAAACGTTATCTTTTGCCGTGATACATTCTTCTGTTGCGATCATGCGCAGTCGTGCGAAGCCGAGGAGAGGACCATCACTTGGGAGGACGAACAACGGCGACGATGGAAAATGCGAAGAGAACTCTTCCCGAATCTCTCGGATGATACCGTCATCATGGGCAATTTTAATCAACTTTACAAGGTACCCCTCGCCATTTCGCCTTCTCTGGCGTCCTAGTCCCTTGTTGCTAATATTGTTATTTAGATTGATCCCTCAACATTTCGTACGTGGCTCCGTATTCTTTCTAACGTGCCCAAGGCGGTCTTGTGGTTGCTCAGGTTCCCCGAGCTTGGGGAGAGCAACCTCAGGAAGACCGCTAAAGCGTGGGCTGGAGAAGAGGTGGCAAGCAGAATCGTGTTCACTGATGTGGCACCAAAACAACAACACATCTCGCGGGCACGTGTGTGTGACATCTTTCTGGACACACCGGAATGTAACGCACACACGACAGCGGCTGATGTCTTGTGGTCAAGCACGCCGCTTTTGACACTGCCGAGGTATCCGTACAAGATGTGCTCGCGAATGGCAGCATCGATCCTCAAGGGTGCATTGCCCAAGGATTCTGAGGGCGCTCGAGCCGCCCAGGAACTTATTGCTTCGGACGATGCGGAGTACGAAACCTTCGCAACTCGACTCGCTCGTGGGTTGAGCTATGAACGGGTGAACGAACAGTATTGCGAAGGGCGAGGCCGCCTAGCCGCGCTGCGCAAGATCTTATTTGAGGCCAAGTGGACGTGTGCCTTGTTCGATACACATAGGTGGGTATCCGACCTGGAGAGCGCATATGAAGAAGCGTGGCGGCGCTGGGTCGCAGGCGAGAGCGGAGATATCCATGTATAAGGTGTCCGGATATCGAGGCGTCCCTGGGTACTAGGTAGTGATCCCCCCCCGCGCCGATGTTGGTTCCCCTCACAGTCTATCATATGTGTGCTGGACGGATTGTACCTAAAACATGACTTCTTGTCGTGTATACCGGCTTGTGTAGCCAAGGCCTTGGATGACACAGGCAGGCGACTAGCTTGCAGTGATTCGACCCCATCAGGTCGACAGTCCCGCTTGTCGTTTTGATTTTTCCTAGGTTGGATCGGAGTAGGGTGTTTACCCGTATATCTGTCTTTGACCCCCTCTCCTTACATGTTTGTTGTTTTACATCTGTTCACGATTACAGTGGCGGGGAATTCTTCCAGGGAAATAGGGTATAGAAGTGACGGTGACTCGGACCAAGTGCTGGTAAGATCTCGTCTCTCAAGACAGGGAAATCGGTCGCCTCAATCGCGATGGAGCGGGCGTTTGTTTGGCAAATTTTATATGCGATGGACAGTGACATACCCAGATCCTCGGAACGCCTAGCGCAGAGGACGAATGTATTTTGGTTTTGATTTTGGAGGATAGCGATCTTGCATTCCGTGATTTTCCCGAGGCTCGTAAGTGCGCGCCAGTAGGGGCTCGAACTCGTGACTCGGTACTCGAGCGACCCTCACGGGCATCTGGGAGCGTGCGAAAGCGAGCGATCCCGGTGTTATAAGCGAGTTATCTGACGACATGCTCGCAACAGTGAGTTAGACACGGGGCAATTGCCCCTCCCGGCCTCCATCTCCACTCTCTCGTCCATGGAGGTGGTCTGCGATTCATTGGAATGCTTTTCTTACCGGACCTAATCATGTGTTTTGTCGAAGAAAAAGTGCTATGTAGGGTAGTGCGAGAGCCGAGTCTTGAGAATACTGTCAGGCATCAATTCATCGCCACGCACACGTATTTTATTGATTTATTAAGCCCGGGCTGTACGTTGGTGTATAGGTAGTAGGGGGTAGGCGTTGGAAATAGGCCTGCATGGGACTTCATTTACTGGGATAGTTCTCTTCCATAGGTAAGTGTGAAAGATGGGCTGAAGGAGTTGAGTTTCACAACATAGTTTTCAGGTGTTCAAGAGTACCAGGTGCTATTGCTCACCACTCGCAGCAGATTCTTCATTCCGGTCTTGCTGGGTCAGCTGAGCTTCTGCGTTATTGACATAGTACTGGCACAGATACAACACCCAGACGTCCCTGCGTATATGTGGGCTTAGCTTGTCACTGCAAAGCCAATAATTCGTCTATTCGCGTCGACCTGGTTTCCTGACCGGGATGTACAAGTTCTAGTCACGTCATAACCACCTTTGGATACGATACTACCTTGTCATCCGCCAATCCAACCCACCATCTAGTAGGTAGTGTTCACCAGCGGGAGAGTCGGTAATGAATACAATATGGCATGATTTGGGATTGGATGCCACGCCGACCCAGGTAGTGTATGGTTCATGGACAAGTGCACTCAACGACAACAAACAGAAACGATGATAAAGCGAGGCTAAGGGCCTGCCTAGACCAGGCTCAGATTGAGATTCGCTTGGGTATACCGTTTTTAGCAGGTGGTCCTTATGTCCGTCCTGGCCGCATCGTTGCGGTGAACAAGACAAGCGAGCGCGGGACCTAAGCAGCAGCGCCGTTCAGCTTCGGTATACCGCTCGGGGGGTTGAGGTGTGAGGTGGGAGGGAGGTGTGGGTAAGATAACGTGATCTATTCATAGCCTGGATGCCAGCCAGGCGGCTAGTCGGCTGTATACCGTAATATATATATATATACATATATACATGGGGCGCAGTTCATCCGCTCTCCCTCAGTATGCCTTGCATCTTGGGCAGACGGGATCATAGGCCCAGCCAGACCCGAGAGCAATTCCAAGAGGAGCGCGAACTGGAGCTATGGTCCCAGTTGCCTGTGTACGTGTAACCAAGGTAGAAAATGATTTTGCCATGCACTGAACCAACGGTTGGGGAAAGGGAGAGCGACGTGGGCCCAAGCGCTTGGGATCTGGGGAGCGGAGGGGGGGGGGGCGTTATTAAGGTGGTATTGTGGTGTTCTTCAGCCTTCAGCTCGGGCAACACTTCTTTTAATAAAAATAATAAAAATAATAATAATAAAAAGATAACAGCCTTGGATCTTGGTTGTCTTACGGCCAAATATTACTACAGTCCGCCCGTAAATTCGGTTACAACATGTGCACGTGGCGACAGAGTAGCATTATGAGTTTCAGCTCTGTTGATCGATCAGGTATTTCAAAGGAAACCTTCGGTAGCATTCAGACCGGGGACATGGGGAAATAGTGTAGATATTGTACCACCCCGATGTTGCAACAGCAGAATGGCCACAACACTTACTAGTAGGTGTTGTGATGACGGCGATATTTATCGGGTCTCAGCCCATGGGCGTGGCCTTTTTTCTTTTTGTGGTGTCGATGGTGACGAAGAATTGTCACCGCCGAAATCTTCATCTGGGTTCCCAAGCAGACGGGTCGGCCAAGAAGAGAAGCTCACTAGCCTGGGCCATCTAGGTTAGAAGGGGGCTCAATGCCAAGAGAAGCCAGTTCCCGTTGCAGCCGCGAGCATCCAAGGATGGGCAGAAGGGTTGATCGGACCGGGGGGATGCCTGCATGTGAATTACGAAGACCGTTATTACTTCTTCTGGCGCAGCATTCATTTACTGGAGTGCCATTCATTCATTCATTCGTTATTCACAATGGCTTAGCTACCATGGCCATTATATTGCTGCCTCCACCGGTTAACCTAGCTAGCTCGCTATGCAATTACCTAGTATACATACGTAGCCCAGGGGCAGCAACATCGAGCGATGTTGTCTGTAAATTATATACTGTTGAAACGAATAAGAGGAATATATATATTTATATAGAAAAAGCAAGGACGCGAAGAGCATTCGTCTGGGTTGGTGTATACCAGAAACAAGGGGGGCTATTCAGCACATATAAGATCTGCTGATATATATACACTAGATATGCGGCACTTTTCTATTTCGTGTATCTGCCCTGCTGTCTCATATCTGTCTCGTATTCCGAGGGCTCGGTTACTTGTATCAGCTGCACTGCATAGACAGGGCTTTACTTCATACTCTCTCTCCGCCATGACTTACATTACTAATGCAATGACAGTAACAGCAGCCGGCTACCAGGGAACACAGGTGAACTTCCATTCGTCCCATTATAGCCTCTGATGCTATTGCTGTCATCCGAATCCCTAGCCATGTATAGGTATAGATAGACGAATCGGTCCCACTTGCAATATTGTTTAGTCTACCCCTCGACGGTAGGTAGCCCTTTGAGCTTCTCGCGGTCCTCTTTTTCATCCGATGAGCTTTTTACCAGCCTTCCATCAATCCATTGCCAATTGTCGGACTCTATCGCTATTGTGTTTACTCTTCATAGATATATCTCTAGATAGCTCTATATATATGATACTGAGTAGGCGCCTTTCTGTTCATATCACACTCCCTGTTCGAGCACGAGAATGGTGTGTATTGTAATTACAATACACACCGCGGATGTATACCGAGTGTACTGAGCTTGTAGTGTAGATGGTAGGTATTTCAACATACCGGTATATATTTCCTCAGCCACTGCGGCTATATTGCACTGTATCGTACCGTATGGTATACAGTACAACAGTTAGATCTTGGAAGCCCTGCATGGCAGATTTGCGCCCGAAACGACATGGTTCAAGGGCTGCTTCCTGTCCCCTCTGGGATCCCCGGCCGGGATCATTATTCCCGGCGAGGACCCATAACCCACACCTCAATCTCTTTCGCCAGGGCCCCTTGACCGCTACCCTTGATCCTGGTGTTGAACGTGCCACAAGGTAGCAACAGCAGCCTGGCCAGTCTCGTCAACTAATGGATGCTGATCAACAACCACGGTAATGTAGTGTGCTATAATACGGTCAGAGATTGACTTTCCCCATCAAGTGTCAATATATGATGCACCTCGTATTGGATAACATGGAGACGAGGCGAGCAGGCCGTTGGCAACCCAGCCCTGTCGAGAGACAATGGAGAACGCAAACGACCAAAACGAGGGAGGGGGAAACCAGGAAGTAAAAAGGACGGAGTGCCTAGTAGAAGATGGAAAATTAAAATTTCATGACACCTTCCAAGTTGGTATATGCTATCTAGATCTAGTGTCGACACTATAGAGTGTAGTCTACATAGTATATATAAGGAACAACAAAAGGTTCTGAGGCTCCGTCTCCGCAATCCAGATCGAGTTTGCTGACATACGACTCTGCTCGGTAAGCTTAAATAAACCTCCCATGAAGTATTCGGTTCGTATGGCGGACCATGAGAGGCTTCGGCGACTTGGGTCTGGGTTCATTCAATTCATTGAATTTGCGCCAGCCATGGACACAAGCGGCCAATATCAGCAGTCAAGATATACCGTATTGTCCCACCGTATGTAGCTGGCGGGCGAGTTGATCATAGTGCACCCTTCCTGCGTCGATCCCAAGACAAGGAGCTAAGTGGCTGACCAGAAGACCGGGGGGTGGTTGCGCTTGTGGATCTCGTCGAGACTGTGATTCTCCCAGCAATTCTCCAGTGGCTGCCGACTAAATCACTAGTGCAGGCTCCATCTGAGAGATACACGTTGGACATGCCTGCTGAGCATACACCACACACATACACGGCGGGCGTGCTCGTACCATTCCACCAAGGCCCGAGTCCACCGCAGCATAGGGATACGCTACCCATTAATTAGACCACCTCGGCCTATCCTCTGTTCTTATCCCCATTCGGGTTTCCCGGCCCAGGCCTTTCCCACCTTGGCCGCTTAGTTCGGTAATGGCGTGCTGAACAATGTGGCCCATGTTGCCCCGTTGCCCGTCATGCTCAGCACACTGGCAGACTGGAGACAGGTGGGTGTGGAGTTTGACATAGACTAGGGAGCTGTGGACAGGCAGCATGCAATATACGCTAGAAATCATGTCGTCTGTGCTGTACAGGATGGGGAGACCGGCAGTGTACCAGGAGAGGCTAAGGCAGAGCAACAGAGTTAACGGCGCCACGGCAAGCCATGGTCCATGGAGGCGGCGATGGCGATCCCAGCCGAACCATCGAACCTGGTCTACACCACGCACACAGAGAGAGACACAGAGTGGTGGCTAGGTACTGTGCAGCTGTGGTCGGTAGTGTGCTAAACCTGCTGCTACCGTACCTCCTCCGTGCCATGTCTACAACTGGGCAGCCTGTTCCATCTGACACCGTGACGGGTAACTAAAGTAGCCAGGGCCATTTCCCCGATCTTTGGACACTACACTCTCCGGACAGCTGTGCACTAGGTAGACTGGCTAGTTAGCCTAGACTGCTACATATTACGCATGGTACACATGGTGCACATAGTACGGCATATCCATGTGTTGGGGCCCTCCATTCACATCCATCACCGACCATAACTTAATGTATATCGATCTCGTCTCAGCCCATGTTCATCCCAGTATAATAAAGACGGTCCCCCCCCCCCCCTTCCCCCCCCTCTTCTCCCTCCATTATCATTATCCCACGGAAATGTCACCCCCATACAAGGTCGCCCAGCAACAAACACATTCTCGACTCTGAAAGCACGCTTCGCACCACTCATATACTTGATCAGCTGCAGTATAGCTAATATACGCTAGACTGGTATATCTATCATATTCGCGGCTGCGGTTCCGAGTCGTCGCTTGGCACCAGTTGAACCATTCTTCGACAGCATAACAGTCATCGGCAATTCGTCTAGCCAACTTGCCACCAGCACCGCTTTTCTTGGATTGTCTGGGGTAATAAACGCGACATCTTGAGGATGTCTAAGCTTCGGAGAGGACCGTGGTCCCAGCGTGAGGATGCCGCTCTTATACGCCTCGTCCAGCAGCAGGGCCCCCTAAACTGGGTCAAGATTTCAGATACCCTCGTTTCCAGGAGTCCAAAGCAATGTCGGGAACGGTACCATCAGAACCTAAAGCCGACGCTAAATCACGAACCGATATCCGCGGAGGAGGGCCAGTTAATCGAGAAGCTCGTTGGTGATCTCGGCAAGCGATGGGCCGAAATCGCGAGGAGGTTAAACAACCGGAGTGACAACGCCGTCAAGAACTGGTGGAACGGTAGCCAGAACCGCCGGAAACGCTTGATACAGCGAAGAAGGACGTCCGGTGGTTACGATGATCATCACCGACGAGCCGCTCCCCTTGGCCATCCCCGAAGACCACAGCTGGAGCTAGCTACTGGAGCAGCACAGATGTTCCCAGTAGATCACCGTCATGAGCCTGTCTCCCCTTGCATGGTGCACTACGCTCATAATGCGCAAAATGCGCCTCCGCTTTCGGGCCTACCATCACCTCATTCGGACAGGGGCTCACTCTATTCTGTTCCCGTCACAAAGGATCAATTACCACCGCGCAGTCCCATAGCCCTTCCGCCCTTGCGGCGTAACAGCTATGATGCCATCAAACCAGCCTTCAGACCGGAACCGCTATTACCTCCCGTATCAGGGAGACCTAATTTCCGATTGCCGCCAATACAAACTCTCGAGATTGGCGAACGCCACGCACTACCGACGGCGCCGAACTCGCCCCTAGATCCGGTGCCGAGCTCGGCACAGCAACAACACGATCCTTCTCATCCTCTTTTCCGGTACCAACCCGGTTCTACCAGTAGGAGGAGCAGTCAGAATGACGAGGGGGACGCGAGGCTGAGAGTGAGCCACCTGGTAGACTAAACTAAGACTAATAAACATGGTTGGGAGTTTTGGCGCATTCTTCACCTGACGGGTATTTGCTGATGGGTATTACGGACACGGCGGTGGGAGGGGCTTGGGAAAAGGCAAAGAGAGCATTGAATTAATAGCAGAACGGATACCCTTCGTATGGACTTGCCCCCAGTGGGAAGTATCATTACACTACCTACACACTTATGTGCCACTTTGAAGGCATGGTCAGGAGTCATGCGATGTAATAGAGTATTAGGTATTTTCAAAATACCATTATCAGAACGAGTTCAATCTTGTCTAGTTCAAGTACGCCCGTGCCACTATCCTGACTCTAGTAGGTGACTAGATGCGAACGTTTGCGAAATACACCAATACGGGACATGATCCTCTCTACCGAAACCAGCACAAGACCAAGGTAGGTATATCCCTCGCACGAATTGGTAAGTACACTATGCCGGCCAGAGCAATAAGCATAGCTATAGCATCACGCTGTTTAGATCTATGGAAAGCGTCTATTTCTCTCCAGTGTTGCAAATATCACCTAGAATTATCATCGTGGGCGTCCATTTTCCCATTCTGCCCTCTTGCTGGCCGATCACCTCATAAGCCAACAAAAACCCAACGACCTCGGAACAAGGACTGCCCAGAGTACCATGATCTCAAAAGAGTAGGTAGAATATTGCAGCCCTCCCAGCGCGGAGAGGCGGAAAACACGACAAATACATGGAACGATGCTGACAATCCCCGGCAGAGGCAAAGGCGGGCTGCTAGACATGTATGTCATACAGATTACCACTTACGATATACCGCACTAGAAGGTCGCTACAGTAGCTACCTACTCCCTCATCCTCTCACTCCCTCCGTCCCTCCCTCCCTCTACCAAGCACACAAGCAGGCAGGCAATCCCAGACGAAAGAACCGATCGGATTAATGACGTCCGTAGCTACGTCTTTCGTCCACCATTATCACCAGGGGAGGCTAAGAAACCACCAGGGCCACCAGGCCACCAGACCATAAGCCACCCACAGGTGACCTACATGAAACGCACAGGTAACCTATGCCATGCCTGTTCAATGGTCGCCGAGCACCCAGAGCGCCCAAATAAGCCCGCCCAATGGAACAGCACTAGCAGGTGCCGGCATATAAAATAGCCCGTGTACCGTTTCCTCAGTAATGTGCTGTTCAGTAGACAGAGAGGGGATAGAACTGACAAGGGACCCACGAGCCAACATTATCACGTACATCACGTATGTATACACACACATACACACACGCAGGCACACAGAGATATACATACATACACGTACAAGTATTGCGTAGGGTATTTTACACGCAGCCAGCCTGCAAGGATCGGCAATGCCACCCCTCCCCAAAGTAAACGGGTTGAAAAAGAAAAAAAAAGGAGAGAAAAAAACATGGGAAGAGGGCGCCAAGTACGGGCTACTGGGAATGGAGAACCACGGATGGCGAGTTGCTGGGAGGCCGCAGAAGAACAAGACAGACAGAAGCACGGAGGGAAGACGAGAGCAGTTACGTTACCACAGCAGGTGAGCAACGGACGGACACACCACCACCACCACCGCACGAGTTACGGCCTTATGTTCTGCACCGGCACACTAAACTACCATTCCCACCTGCCCTGCCCTGCCCTGCCTTGGGTACACTAATGTAAGGTGAGTCTGTCACCGGTAGATCAATCGCACCGCTCCCACCAAACACGCTCTGCCGGGCTCTGCTAGTCCTTACCTTTCCTGTCCCTTCCATCCAAAACGTCCTCTCCCTCCTCTCCGTCTCGCAGGATGCGGTATAGCGTGGCAGATGTAGGTGACGGTAAGGTAGCAGTGGTATCTAGCATTATTAGTCTCTCACACTCTGCCTAAACTAGTTTCATGTACTGTACTTTTCTAAGACCCAACCCAGACGACGGACTGCCTAATATGTAATCCTGGTATAGCAATTTTTTTTTTTTCTCTTTGGTTCATGAGTATATCTCTGTCATGTTCCGAATAGGCAAACGCCAGATGCCAAGTAATAGATAGATATAGTACAAAACAAACACACACACACACACATGCAGATAGATAATAGGGGGAATAGATAGGTGGATAAAATACGATATCTATAAAGTTCCAGACCTCAGCTGGCACATGCATGTGCCGCCCATGCTGTTTTCCAGTTCGCCTTTTACGAGTTGCCATTGGCCTTGCCCTGACCGCAGAGCGAAGTCTGTATACATAGCACCTCTCTCTACCTACACACATATTGCATACATATCGTACCATCAATCGTGAGGCCTCAGACCGTTCTTGGTTTTCTTATTAGTAATAATGAACTTAATCTAGCATACACCAACAAGACGGCGTAGCAGAAAAAAAAAAAAAAAAAGATACGTACATAAATGTTTACATACATTACAAGAGCTGCCAGGTACCGGGAAAGAAAGGAAAGGCATTGGTGACGGTGATGATAAATTCCTGTATAGTGTAGATGATCTTGCATGTTGGACGCGGCACAGCCTCCCCGGAGATTTATTTGTTGATATCGAACGGGGTCAGCAAGGGTTGACTACTACTAGTAACTGCACCGAGCCACATAGATAGCGTTACAGCGGAATCCCGTGGTTGCGGTGGCATGAAAACGCCAATGCTCTTTTTTTGATTAAATACCATGCGCACCCACCGCTTACACTCCCTCCCGGGATTTTTCCTCATCTTGCGTAGTTAGTCCCCATCCACCACGATAGGTAGGCGGTCGTTTGTGTATACTAAGTATGTACGGTAGGTGTATAGTTGCAATAATAAGGCCGAATTGTTTAATTAGGGTAGCCTCCTAGTCCAATCTAGGCTTTTCGACGATTCATCATTATTGTCATGGAGTGTAAGGATATATAAATGGGTCCCCGAGGAATCCTTGCGCAACTCAGGGGTCGTCGATCTGGCGGGTCAGTCCCGGCAGAAGTCTGGATATTGGTTCCTTGGAAAGAACCACCGAAGGTGGAAATTGAAAAGTGATCAACGGCAGGGAATATGGCGACAGAATGTTCTGTCCTGGCAGTACCGCGCAGATGGTTACAGTGTAGCCCGCTGTGCGCGTGGTTTGGACAGGACGGGGCATGCGTTGATACTGTATCTGTCCGACTCTATCGATCGAGTCTTGCTTCTGCGGCACCCGACCAGCTATCTATCCGTCCATCCATCCATGGAGCTGGGTTCGTCGTAGTCGATCATCAGAGCTGGCTATCCTTGCCCCCCAGCCTTTCACGATAAGGAATGCAGTACTACGGTAGAGCATTTATCTCTCGTCGTCCTAAGGTAAGAAATTTTTTCTGAGAGGGGGGGGGGGGGGGGAGGGTTCAAGTGTCTTCAAGTTGCATACAATTAGCGTGACACAGGATGAGAGAGCGGATGCAATTTTGGGCCCATGTTCTATTTACTTACATCTGTTCTAGCATAGTTTGCCTACGTCAAGGTACCGTCGGGGTCGGGCTGTTATCTAGACAGGTTATGGTAATACTGTACACTACGGTTTACGCAAAGTCCCTCAAGGAAGACGAATATGTTATAACTAGTATAGATCAAATACATATAAGTACGGTAAGGATGAGAGAAAACGGTTCGGATCTCAGCGTGACCCACGGATCTCTAGTGCCGTGGGCCGTGGCAGAAGCTTGACTGGTTCGGTACGCCAGAGACAGCGCTAGCGATCCTCATGGGAGGAGATTCGGCGCTACGTCGAGAGTGTTACCGCTTACGTCGAGGCATTGACGGATGGTGTGGCAAATCGACACGAAACGCGGCCTAATAGAGCCGGCTATGATCGACGGGTAAGCCGAAATGGGCAACGTGTGCTTCTTCATTTACCATTCGTGGCTAGCCTACCCACGAGGTAGTGCTCTTCATCCGGAGAGAGGTTGCCCTGACAGCTGAAGTATCAAAAGAACCATCGGAATGACCATTAGGCATTCACCATGATTGGCCCTTACGGTGAAGCGGAAATGGAGCTGCCCTCAATACTATGCCCGCTATTGCCCCGGGCTCGCATGTAAGTACGGTGAATGGCTCGCCCCCTCGAGAAGAAGGCGCTGTAACTGTCGACTCGAAGCCGCCCCGAGACATACCCCTTGTCGAAACACGGCATGGTCCAGGTCGATCAGAGCCCATTTTCCTTCAAGAAGGCAGCTGAACTGCTAGCTTGACGGGTGATCCTCGCTGATTGCCACGGGCTTGGCAAAAGACCCGCAAAGGTCCTCGGGCACAGCTCCGTGGAAGCCGGGGTGAAGGGGGGGGGGACGAAGGGTGGGAAGGCGAGCACAAGATGGGATGAGAGTGAGCATATCGGTAGTCATTTCTCATGCTCATCTCATCGACAACGTAGAAGTCTACTGGACCTCTCTGTCTTTCCGGCCGGAGAAGGTCCTTGTTCAATCGAAACGCAACGCACACAGGCGCCGTGCCCGCCGTGCACACTGCAGCACCTGAAGAAGCTCGTGGGTCATCAGCATTGGCAGTCCTTATTAGGCGCCGTTATGACCCAACCGCGCTTCCAGTTCAACGGCGGCGAGGCGACATGATGTTTATTTCCACACCCAGAAAAAGACTAAAATAGCGCCCTCCAATAACGCCTCCAAGTGCGGCATGGCGCATGGCTGATGTTTTGGTTCAACTGAAAGAAGGAGATTGCGAAGCGTACCAGACATCATCATACACAGCTTGAGCCAGGGCGCTGACAGTAGGCACGGTCGATGAGCAGCGCACGCATTGAACATGACACAGGAGCGGCTCTCTCATCTTGTCCATGTGCGGTGATAAGCCAGGAAAGGCACAAGTTCAGTATTAAACCAGGGCCTGCCATGTAAACCTATGTTCAACCGAAGATATACTAGTATATAGTACGTACCTACCTGCACCCGTGAATGGGGACTCACTAGAACAAGGGGTGGAGCGGGGGGACGTTGTAACACGTCAGAGAGCAAGACAACAACAACAACAACAACAACAACAACGCTGTAGAAAGGACATTCTTGCGTGCGGATGGAAGGAATACTTACTAAGTGGTACCTGCGGGGATGTTCGTATACCTATCCCAAGTACTCAGGCGTAGATAGGGGTGTGTGTTTATCGGGTCTGATTGCGCTGGCGGGCATGAATGCTGGGCAGTGTACATAGTACATATCCATCTACATACGTGTATCGGCGGATGGAGAGGAATGGAGAGGCTGGGGGCAAGTACACTCGACTTCGCTCGCTTGGGTAGCGTCCCGACAGACTGGGATGACTCGCGCAAGGAATACCGTTGCACACGGCAAGTGCGGCGCGGATCACAATCCTGTTGGCCGACATCGTTGAACAGGGCCAAGCATCCTTGAGTCGTTGAGCCCTAGCGCTGCCGATCTGGTGGAAGCGCCCCCGGCTCGACCGGGGTGTCCCCTGGTTGGCGCGAATCAATAGCGTTGTTGTTCAAATATGGTCGCCGACCTCAAACCTGCACTACTACGCTGCTGTCCAACCCTCCATCAGCACACAGAGGACGGTGCGTGTAGTGTGCGACAGTCCAGGACCTGTGTATGTGCAGGCTCCAGCTCATCGTTGTCGTCATCGTCATCATCGTTGCGATCGTGGTCCGCGAGTGTCGAGGCCGAGGAGACATGGAAGCGCATGCATACTTACGCGTCGTGCTTGTACATGCAGCGAGGCAATCAAACCAAGACGTGCCGTCAAAGGCTTGTCGTCGAGTCCTGAATCATGCTTAGTACATACAGGAGGACACTACACTACTTCCTATGCAAGATCCGCCACGAGATTTGCGTCCGTCGGTTCTCCCCCCGACCCCCTGCCCGGTATACGAAGGACAGGGAGCAATGGTGTACTGTACCATGTACCGAGCGTACTGTGCTGCGAGATGTCGCGTGTGGGGGTGTTGGAGAGATGGCGAGGGGGGCAGCTGTGCGACAGGGTCCAGTAGGCTATCGTACACCAAGGATCAAACGAGAACAATGGGTAGGTACGAGGGCCCATTCACTGCTGACAAGAGCTCGAGAGACGGGATCATCCGAACGACCGTTTTGCACCATGACTCGCCCGTGCGCACAGTTGGGACGTTGCTATGTCTAAGGGCATGTTACAGTGCAAGTACGTTGCGTCGTACCGTGGCAGTGGATGGGTGGAGTGCTATCTACTTACGTAGTGGGTGCTTGGGGTTATGTCCTGAATACACTCCTACCTACCTAGGTAGCTTAAGGGGTCTCGACCTAAAAAAAAAAAAATTACATAAAATACAATAACGTTAATATATAAAATAATAATAATAATAATCGCCCGTACACTGTACTGCATGCCTATATGCCACAGTAATAGTGTACGGTAGTCCGCAGCGAGCTGGCGATGACGGAGACCTGTTGTGGCAGTTGAAGTAGCGGTAAGTGAAAGACAATAAACGTCTCGTCAGTTACCCGGCAGTAAGGCTTCTCACACCCGTCCACAGCCAGATTGTGGTTCCCTGTGGCCCGGCGATCTGGTTCAACTGTCGGCTATCGAGGATCTACACACTGGTGATCCGTGCTAGGCGCCAGCACCGCGACAACACTGTGTTGTCACTGTACACTACGAACCGCCCACGCATGAGCACATGAGCGTGTCCGGAATTGAGACAGACGACGCATATTCTAGCCACCAATGCAGAGTGCTTCAGCAAGATTTGGTACAAGTCATTGATTGGCCTCCTGAGGTGCGTGCGTAGCATCCGCTCACGGCTGAGGAGAACGCCATCGATTCGACGTCGCTCAAGCACCCGCAGTATTGAAACTACCACTCTGGCCCGTCGCCATCAGGCAGTCCAGAAATCTGATGGATACCTTCTTCTTGTATACTACAGTTAGTAGTCTCTGCCGTTTGTCTGTCAACGCACCACTGTGTTGCTTTATTTGCCGAGCTTTCTGACCGGCTTTTACTGTCACAATATCCACAAGCAGGTCCAAACTGGTGTATCTTGGAGAAAGAGATGAAAATTGTTAAGCTAGACAGCTAAGCAAATCGACAGCTCCTGCAGTCTTCGTGTCTAGCTTTATTATTAGCGCTTGAAAGAACCGCCCACCCAATCTTGATTGATACTCACCTCTTAGAGGATATGTATGCGGATGTGTTACTTTATCATGCCCACGGGGAGGAGTATCCAGCCTGACTGTGAGCCCGAAATGACCAGGGGAATGACTATTCAACTGCCTCAACAAGGCCTTTGACGTGTCCCACCTAGAGGGTGCATCTTCAAACCACGCGAGAAATATTTGGCGGCCGACGCCACAATTATTCTCTTCGATATAGGATCACATTGGAAAGTGACCGGGGGTTTTTCTTTCTGCCCTGGCTAACCTCGGTTATTTTCGAGTCGATGGAACGCTTCACCAATAACGGGGATAGATTTTATTGACTCACCCTTATGTAACTCTAGTGGTAGCGGTACTGAACTCGCCTTTATCCTGATCTTGACCGTTTTAGATCCCTCATCCTAAAATAAGTCGAGTATAGGAGACGGAACGAGATTATTTTTTCTGGTTCGTGCTCCCAAGAACGTTGGCCAGGGCAAGAGTTGCCGCGATTCGTGCATCCATCTCGGCCTGTTGCCTCTGCGAGGTTTCTTGCTCCGTGGCGGAGGCGGCTGGCGGAGAATCAAGGCTGTGGCTGCTTTGGCTCGGTGAGCCCCCTATCATGGTATGCCTACTATAACCCGGATCTCGGCATCCTCGTATTGGCTTGGCAGGGGGGCTTGGAAATCCCATATTATGGCCACTGGAGGAAGAATGGGTGGCGGAACCACCATTCTCCCTTGGTGGCCTCTGGTGCTTGCTCGGACCGGAGCCGGTAGTGAAGCCGTTGGCATCATCAGAGCAGCGCCGGTGTCTCTCAGTAGCCACACTTGCTAGCCTTTTATGCGTCGGATGCGATGAGTCAAACCCACTTTCTTCTCCTCTAGGATCATCAGCCAATGGGTCAAAATCATCCCCAGTTTCGAATGAGAACCCTGAGTGGTCTCGCTCGTGTCGGGGCAACGCCGTTTTGGCTGTGGCTGCCTCATTGACACGCTCCAAGTCTTTGGCGTAAGTTGAAATATCAGGAGCTGAAATTGCAGGCATAATTGAAGCATCCTCTCGATGGTGGGATCCTTTTGAACTAGACAAGCCTATCGATACTTTGCCTCTCACACGTGCTTTGGTTGGTGATTGTCCCCCCAGGCGAATTTGATGTTTCCCGCTTGCCACTACTGGGACACTTGTGGTATCCGCAGAGAGGTAACGGAAACCATCCTGATATCTCTTCATGACGTTCAATCCAGGCTGCGAGGTTTCGCCGCGCCGGTGTGCCCACCCCTCTCGGGAGGTGGTAGAAGCCTTCGTGGCTGCGTCCTGCTGACGAATTTTTTCGCTCATGCGGAAATCGTTGTCGTTGTCTAGAATTTTGGGGGTCGGAACTGGGAAGACACATCCTTAGTTCTCGAGTCACGTACAGGGGGGCTCGGATCAGTGGAATACCTCGTTCAAGGCCCCTTCTTATCCCCTCCTCACTGTCCTCTCTGGACTGGTTTTCTTGACTTTCTGCTCGGCATCCCTGGTCCGTGATGAACAGAGTCGATGGCGATAATGAATCTAGAGAATCATGTCAGACATGTTAGTCCTTAGAGGAAGGGCGCGGCAAATAAGCCGGGCCTTTTGTTTCGAGTGTACCATTGGCGTGGTCCTTTCTAAGTTTGTTGAGCTGCGAGAGGAACCTGGCACCTTCAGAGCCATTGCGATCAACGATGCTATTTGTCCTGGCCAATGCCACAGCCTCGAGTCCACTTCGGGAACATTTAGACTGCAGCGGCAACGGTCAGTTGGAGCCGATGGGTTACGGTACTCACGGCTTACTAAGAGGACTTCAAGTCTCTTCACCTCGGCACGATATTGAGACTCTCGCTCGAGCCAGTCGTCCGCCACCAAGCGGAACTGCTCGAGATTATGCTCCAACGATTGTTTCGCTTCACGATAGGCCGCTTCTGCCTTGCGGATGTTTTCCTGGGCAACGGCAAAGCCTTCCACTAGATGTAGCACGTACGAGTTGTACTGGATTGGGATGGGTTCGAGAGCGCCATGGGTCATGAGCAGCACCTGAAGCGCCTCGACCATTTGATCTAAGGACTAGTTGAGAACTGGAGCTTAGTTATCAAGCGCTCCACTGGACATGGCTCTGTATCTCACTCACTGGGTTGTACCAAACCTGGTCCTGGTCGCGGACGAGAAGATCGGCAATGCCCTCATCTGTAGACGAGGACTCAAGCCCGGTGTCTGGCGGGGTGCTGCTTGACATGCGAGACGAGCCGGGCCGTCGCGGATCACAAGACTGAGAATCGCGAGATGCCTTACATTCGAGCGGGTTGGCTGCGAGGGGAGAGGTGGGCGTCCGGGCGCGTGGCCCCAGTTTCAGCCAGCTCAGTGGCTCGCCCATGGTAACAGGGGCGTGGATCGCAAAGTGTGATAGGGGTACTGCGGTGCCTCACAGCAGCAGCAGCAGCAGCAGCAGTAGTAGTAGAGAAGTAGTGCTAGACAAGTATGTGGTAACGATGGCCGGGAGAACGTCGATATGTTTTGTGGCTCGTGCCCGAGAGTATGCTGGTGGAAGTAAGAGTGCCCGGCGCAAATGCAAATCCTCAAGTACCTAGGTTAGGGAGGCAGTTGAGATGGTGCGGTCAGTTGGCACTGCAGGTGGCCAATATCGTCAGCACATAGCGGTAAATATGCTCACTTCTCTGTGTTGAGAATGGCCGCTGCCCGCGCAATCTGAATTACAATGTATTGTCATGTACCGAAGCGTATATGTTGGTGCTTGACCTACCTACCTCGGTAGGTATATCTAGATATGTACCTAGGTAGGTACTTAAGTTGCCTTAGCACCTGCCGAAAGGCATCTACTACCCACGTCATAGGTACTTAAGTAAGGATTGACTTCCTCGACGAATACGGCTTTGTTATTGCTCTCGCCTGCTGGTACAGGAGTTGGCCAATTCGTACGAGTGATCAGGCCAAGTGCGCCCAGGGCTATTTCAAGTGACTATGTACCCCCGAGGGAGCTGCCAGGCCTCAAGGATGAAGGTCAAAAAGGCGACGGGCAACAGGCAATACTGGATGAGGTTGTGTAGCTGAGCACGGGTTTCGTATTGATTGTGCGAACAACCTATCACGCGGCACATTTCGGCCGGAAAACACATGAATTGGATGCCGGGCGTGTCTTTGTTTTCTCTGCAGACCTACGTATGCCCTCGTCCCTTAACCCTCTCCAGCCAAGTAGAGATCATGGAGACGAGTAAATCATGGCTTGGTCCTGGGACCTGGGATATCCATAGAAAACCATGGCCGGTAGCGTGTCATGAACTACTGCACGCGTCATTATTGTCGCCGTCGAGAAGAAACCCCTGCTAGGAGCCTCAGACGTCGGGAGTAAACCCCTCGCCGTCGCGCCGTCGCGTCGTCCAAGCCCTGCCCTGCCCTCGGGAGCTGTGTTGGCACGAAGCCTGCTTCCCGCTCCCGCTCCCGACCCTGGCCGTCACTATCTAGGCTAACGAGTCTGTATACACTATAATAGTCGCAGCCACCCGGATCTTGACCGAGTGTCGCACTCTATCGACAAGATTAATCAAATAGATCACCTGCTCTCTGCCTCTGTCTTGGCCGCCCCCCGGATGTGTCCCCGAACAATTCCTTGCCTGCGTTATTACCGAACTTATCGGGGAAAAGCTCCTTAACTGACTTTCCGGCGGACCCCTTTATAGCGAAACCCGTATTAGAGCTCCTCTGACTCGCTGCACCGCGGATACTAAAAGCCGGGGTCCCCGTTGAGTCTGGGCTGGTAATCCTGTCGGCTAGTTTACCCTTGCCAGGGATGGTGACACGATCTTCTAACTTACGATTAGAGATGGCCGGCGTGTCGCTACTGCCGTCCATCAGAGGGAGTGTGATGCCCTTGGAGAGAAGGGTAGCCGCATCTTCGACCTTATCGCCGAGGCGACCGCTTTCTGACGTTGCATCGGTCGGGAAGAGCTCCTTCGCCCGGTTCTGGCGAGAGATGTGGCTCTTGATAGCATGCGCCCTGTAACGATTCCGTTCCCGCGCTATGGCCGACCCATCGCTCGCCAGATCGTTCATGTTCCGATCGCCATCCCGGTCGGGGGCCGGAGAAGCTGAGCGATCTCTTGAAGTCCCGTGCCTAGAGCCTATGCTACCTGGAAATAGTTCCCTACCATGATTTGACGACCGGTACGAATCCGTTCTTGGCTCAGCCTTCTCGTAGTCGGGCGTGAGCGAGCGCCTGCGCCGGGAGCGCGCCTTGGTGTCTGTGGCGGCGGAACTGTCATCGTAGAGATTCACGTCGAAGGGTTCATCGGATTCGTCAGCTCGCGCTTGCCGTCCACGTCTCCGCGAAAAGTTGTCGCCATCCCGGTCGCGATATTTTCTTGCTTCATTCCTTCGCCGCCGCTCCTCGGGATCGTATTCTGGGTTTAGGAGATAGAACCGGCTACGCGAAGCGGCACCCGCCTGTTTCCTGTCGCTCTCGAGAGCGGGTCGTACTTGGAGAGCGATCTCTGGCTTCATGGAAAAGGGTTTGGCAGGGAGCAGCTGCGAGACATCTAATATGGGGTCGGCGGCAGCGGCGAGAGCAATGAGAGCTTGGGAGGCTATGTCCTCGGAAGCAAACAGCAGGTTGGCAGAGTTGTCATCTATCCACTCTATCCGTTCGAGGTCCAGGGAGCGATCGGAGCAGTGCTGCGCAACGTAGGCCTTGACGTCATCGGGATTCATCACATCAAGGCCCTGGATGAAGACCTTGGAGGGGCAACGGGTGTGTGCATCATCGTCGATCTCGCCGGGGGAGCGATTTCCCTACGGTAAATAATCAGCGTGGTTGAGAGACGGCAGGCGGAGGCGGCAAGAACAAACCGGGTCGGGCTCGAGAACAATGGGTTCGTCGGCAACAAGGTCGACGTCGATGTCCATGTCGTGGTCGAGGTCCATCGAATCCATGGCGGCAGACCGATACGCGCCCCTCGCGCTACCTAGGAAGCAATATATATAGAAGAGGACTGGCGAGTGCCTGAGGACCACTGGCAACGCCGCAAGATTCTAGATAGGGGCGGGGCGTTGCTGAGCGAGTTGCGGTATGCGTCGTGGCTGTTGCACGGATGGGGGTGAGTACGGAGGATGGATGGCTGGATTATACCAAAAGATAGGCAGGATCGCCTCCAGACATGTGTTTATTCTTTACTTGATTGATCGGGAAGAATTGCTTGTAGTATATCAAACGAGCTCGTGAATATGAGGATCGATGGTCGTGCGATCAATCCTCCGGCGCAAATGTAAAATACCCAGCCAGGTGCCGATGCCTACCAAGAGGTATCTCGTATGTAGAAGGTTGGTGTACTCATGTGTCTAGGTAGATAAATGGGGTGCTACTACACTAAGGTGGCCCACGCCGCTTTTAGCCTGACTCTAGACTACCTACCTCCTGGTAAGGCTTCAAACTTAGTTATTCTAGATAGGTTTTACATTTGTAACATATAGCAAACTAGTTATATTATGAAAGAAATCGAAATATTCTCTCTTTCTTTTTCTTCCCTTTTATTTTTATTTTTTATTTTTATTTTTATTTTTATTTTTATTTTTATTTTTATTTTTATTTTTATTTTTATTTTTATTTTTATTTTTTGGTGGAGTTAACCTATGGTTGGCTTGTTACCTGGGAACTCAACATCCAGGCTGCTACCTAACCTAGACTAGGCACTTACCTAATAGGTAAAGTCGGGTATACACGTGCAGCTTGCTAGATACCGCCTCTACTATGCAAAGGTACCTAGGTGCATCTATATCTCAACTTGAAATTGAATCTTCTTACAATACCTACCTACCTAGTAGCTTACCTAAAATCCACTAGGTACATAATGTTTCCGCCACCTCGCTATTTCAAATACTGCATACTTATCGAAAATTAAAGCAGGAGAGTAGGAAGTTTGCCAACGGGTTTATTCACTCATTTATTAATTCGTTCGTTCATTATATATTCTGTTTTTCCTTTTGTTCTTTTGTTTCTTTTGGGGGGCGGCAGGGAGGGTGTGAAAATAATCCGATCAGTTTGCTGAGTCATATTCATAGACATATATATCCTCACGCTTTCTCCTCGCGCCTCTCGCAAAGATACATAGACAGAGAGAGAGAGACAGAGAGACAGAGAGAACGAAAGAGTAGGAAGCGAGAGAAGGGGGAGCCACCGAGTGGGCGGAAGATATTTCATGACAGAAAGAAATCAAGTGACCCTAATGACCAAAACTAATCTCGATGATGTGGTGTTGCCTCTCCTCCCTCGCCCATCCTGGCCATTCTCAGAACGCCGTGTCCTTATCTATCTGCGTTTCTGGAGGCTCTATCGTTGTTCAGGCTACGAGAATGGGACGCTTCTATACCGTCTCCACTCCCCGTCTACACACTTCAACCTGCATGCGTGCTAACTTTGGCCGTGACCCATCCCCCTCCACTGCGCTAAAGCTGGGTGCCCTCGAGATTTCCGATGCCGTACGCTTGAGAGATGGGAGTGGCGGCATAATGTCACCGGCCGGCGGCCTATCTTCCTCCCCCCCAGTGTCGTCATCCAAGTTATCGTCAGGGTCTAAGAGAGAGTCGTACTCCCAACTAGCCTCTAGACCATCGAGGTGGCAGGGGGATCGTCGGAGGAAATGCCATGAGAACGTATGGTGAACCATTGCGATATAAAGTGACTCGACCTTTCCCGTGACGTGACAAACAGCACAATACTGCCTTAGGAATTCTAGATCATACGGCCTACCGAGTAAGCTCGAGTCCAGAGGCCGCAACATGGGCAAACCCTCGAGGGTCACCGCATCGCAAAGACGTGCTTGTAACGGCATCCATTCTCTCCCACGAAGCAGGCTACCAAAGGCGTTGGTAATAGCCTTGGTGAACGATTCACTGTCAGTCCCACCGACGGCTACCATTTGGTGGAGCCCACGAGACAAGCACCGTTTATATGCGTTGGTATCCTTCTCAAACGGGAATGGTTGTGCCGCTGTTGGCAATAGTGACACGTGCACGGTCCATGGCACTCTCGTCTGGGTATAAGGCATACTGCCTGGCGGGATTTGTGTAGCCCCATGAGTGGGTGTGGGGAGAGGCTGCGTTCGCAAGGTACCGCCATACTGCGACAACCATTGTCTCGTGCGCTCTGATTCTGATGTTGATCGCCGTCGATGACGGTGGTGGTGAGAACGGGAGGGAATTGGACTATCTTCCAGCGCATCCATCCGCTCTTCCAGGGCCATCGCGGCCTCGTCGTTCTCCATGACCCTGTCGTTCAACCTCTGTAGAGCGTCGTCGTGACCGTCTAACCGCTCGTCGTACCTATGCTCAGAGGTTGCCTGTCTTCTGTCAAGCTGATTGAAGGATATCCACATGCGGTTCACATTCCCGTAGCAGTCCTTCACATCCTGACTGATTTCTCCTCTGCTCGCCTCGAACTGTTCCTCTAGGTTGCCGAGGCGCTGCACTACCTGCCCAAGGGCGTTTCCGATGCCCATCTGATTATCTCGATCCAACTGGCCCTCTAGCATTTGAATGCGTCGTCGAAGCTCCTCCACCTCGCTCTTATCAGGAGGCGTCTCAGTAGATTTGACATGGTAACACGAGGAGTGACCGCATAGGCATAATACGCCAGGATGAGAACGGTTAAGTGTAAAGCCAACGCAGGCACAGCGTTGACCCTTGATTTCTGGGTTGAGGAGAATGTATCGGCATTGGCCACTAGGCAAAGCCTCCTCGTCAGGTCCAGTTTTGACGATTGCGGGGGATCCTGCCCTAGAAGACAGCGACGACCGCGTCGACATGGCTTCTGGTCTCACAAGCCGGTCCGAGGCTAATAATGATGATATAAGTTGTGGATATAAGCGGTTCTCGGGTGAGCAAGGGTTGACGATGCGTAGTTGGAGCTCACAGCCCAACTCGTACTATCGAACACGAGGCCAGCGAACAGGCAATGGGCTCGTGGGGAATACTTGGTCCATGGAAGGATTCCTGCGGCAACTTTGTACCGGGGGTGGGCCTGATTACAGAGTATTGCTACTGCCGCGCCGCCACTAGGAATAATGAAACAAGCAAGCTAAGCTCAAGAAGAGGCTCTAGAGGAAGAAGGGGAGCAGTAAAGTTCATATAAAGCTACGCGAAGATGGTGGGGGGTTGAGCGATTCGGATGCCGAGTGGCAGTACTGGGTGGACTCGGGGTGCGGTTGTATAAGTCTGATACCGAGCAACCGGGGTGGGCTCTGGGCGAGCGAGCGTGGGATGCTGGGTACAGGCCTTGGGAAGGCTGCACGAAATGTGACGTGCAGATGTCGGGTGATGGCTGATAAGGTGTAGGAGAGAGAGGGCGAGAGGGCGAGAGGGAGACAGGGAGAGAGAAGGGAGACGACACGATAGGTAGATAGGCAGATGAAGAATACCTAGCAGATAGAGAGACAGATGGGGAGATGCATGCAGGAGACAGGTAGGCAGGTAGTGTTCCTGGGAGAGGAGAGAACATGTGCAAGAACAAGGAGAAAGTCCCTGGTCCGGGCTGCTGAGGGTGTTTAAAGAAGGGTATTCATGCGGGTCAACCGGTGCTAGATATGCTGGGGACTGCGCGCGCAGTGTAGGAGGCGTGGCTATACTAGGGAAAGGGAACACGGGTGTTGCAGAGAGAACCGATAGGCCAGGACCGACGGTACTCTGTAGTATTGGGCGATAATGAGATGATGGACGAATGTACCGGGCCGGGGGCTGGCGTGGTGGTGATGCTGGTGGTAGGGGAGAAGGTAGCAGTGGTGGTGATGGTCGTTCGTCAGTCGTGGTCAGGCAATGGTGCTGGTAATACAGTCATCGGCGGCCTGGCAGTGTAGCGACGTGAGGGAGTTTCGGCGCCCACTTGCATCGCTATCTGGCCGGCTCTCTCTATCTGTCTCCTCTTCCCTCGCTTGTTCGCGCGCCCGCTCGGTCTCACTCTGACTGTTTTATTATGAGGTACGAGCTACACTATATAGCCCCCCAGCCGGTCTTTTTCCGCGTTGCAGTTTACTACACTATGCGTGTGGCTTCACTTGGGCGGGCGGGCCTCTTCAACACGCACAAAAGACAGATCAACGCAAAAAGCAGGTGCTGGTTTCTTCGGTTAACAACCATGCGCTCTTCTTCCATGTTATAGATGAAGGAAGGCAAGGAGAATTCAAGAACAGCAACCACAACAACCAGAATCACAACAAGAATGGCGGTCAATGGGAACGAGATGGCGTGGTGAGATGGAGGGAGTGGGAAACAATGCGTTGATAACAGCGATGATACACTAGGTACCGTCCCTACAGCATAGATAGTGATGGATGGCGATGGCGCATTGAGCGATAGGACATGATGTTGTTGTTGGAGGGACATGGGTGGATGGGTGATGGATGACCCGCTACCCCCTGACGCGAGTTGACCTTGATGGGGTAAATTCTGTCATGGTTTCCACTAAAACCCGACGGCTCCAAGTCATCGTGGATTCAGCATCTTCTCTACCTCGGGACTGTACACTACTAGTAGGACAAGTCCGGTTGGTACCTGTGTGGGAGGGTCTTTGTTCCTGAGGTACCTACCTCGAATTATAGCACGTGTTTGTACAAAAGTGTAGGCACCTCTCTGGGGTAGATAGATGGATACCTACTTGTAGTACCTGTTAGACATGGACTGCGCAATCGCATAGTCGTCTCTCTCGCCAATTTAGATAGATAGATACCAACCTAGGTAGGTAGGTAGTTAGATATGTAATATATATAGGTACATCATACCTGCAAGCCACACTATACTTCCTACCGTACTAGCAACATCTGCTCTTGCTAGGTAGGTAGCAGTACCAGTATTTGTACAGCAACCAGTCATACCTAGATTAGAAAATGCCACATCACTCACTGTCCTGATCGCATCATTTTGGCGGATTCTCAAGTGGACCCGGCTGTGACTGGGGGCTCGGCGGAGAAGATGAACCTCTGATCCGTGACGTGTGCTGGCTCAGTCCCCGTTAGGGTAATTCCCGTTTTCTCCATTGTAGTACCTATATGAGGGGCTAGGATAGGTACAGCTCGAGAAGAAGCCTGCAATTTACTTGTAGAGTACCGTACCGACCAAGTCGGATTGTGGGGGTCATGATAAGGGGCCCTACGCGGGCATGCTATAGGTATACCTACTTGGTGTAGTTGCCACTCGTACTACACAGCACTTACAAATCACGAAGGTATTGCCAGAATCACCTACTTACCTACTTATATGCACTCTATCCCTCCAATCTTTGGTGGAACAATAACAGCACTTGGTTCGCTCTCGCCCGTGTGTGCGCGTAGTGTAGAAAGTATCTTGGTCATCTTGGTCGAGTGAGCAGGCCGACTTGCCTAGACATGTGAATGTGGAAGGTCCACCACCTAGCATAGTAGGTACAATACTGGGAAGAAAAGCTCCCGAGTGCTTTAGGTTTCCTCTATTGCAGTACCAGTATATGCATTGGTCTAGCTTAGCTAACGAGGCAGGCAGAGTCCCTCGATCTCGACCTTCACTTCGCTCACTTGGCGAACCCGTGACCCGTTTCAAAATATCCTCTTGCTCGCGGAAAAGAACCGACTCAGCCTGAACCTCATCTTGGTTCATTTCTCCGAAAATCCGTATCTTGTCTTTCGGGGTCTGATACGTACTGCAGGTACATGACGAATCACGAGCGATGGCGGGATCAGCAGCTCCTGGCTCACCAGATGGCGCAAAGATAAGAGACTGAGCGACCCGCAATGCACTCTCACGCTGCTCTTACGGCACCTCTCTCGTCCACTAACACGCAGGCACCCGGAATCCAGGCCGTTGCCGCCGCCGCCTCTCGACGTTAAATACAACAAGAACCGCATGAGCGGGAACCACGGCCTGCGCCAATACATGCGCATGTGCGACCTGATTATCATCAGTCAGGACTTACCACACACCACTGCCTCCCACACCACATGGGGCCATGGGGCCATGGGGGACGGCATGGCCTCTGTTCAATTCACCACTGTCTTTTCGCATAATTAATTGTAGCTCGTGGTTCTGCTTGTCGACTGGATAAGGCCGTGTTGTAATGGAACCTCGAGCTTCTCGGCACAGCCAGTATCGGTAGAATGGGCAATGCCCTGTCCCTATTGAACAACTGGAAGCCCATGTTTCCTAGTTACCTACCCTAGGTAGTGTAAGCTCGTTAGCTTACCTTGATTCCTCCACCATCTCATCATCACCGTCATCATCCTGCTCTCACTACAACCACAACCACAACTCCAACTCCAACTCCAACTTCTTCCCCTTCGCCTCTCACTGTCTTCATCCTCATGCGTGGGAAGGCGGGAAACAAGCGGAATATAAGCGATACTTTATCCTGAGCAGCATGAATCCACACACCATTATCTGCGCCTGGTAATGGTGAGTGGCGTGTCACACTAGGCACCTAGTGTAGGTATTGCATGCCATGTACCTACGGTCAAACACATGGGAGCAGGTATTTGCATGGGGGTGGGACGCCGGGTGTGGGATGTGCGTATTGTGAATCCAACCTCCCGTGTGCCCCCCACGCACACCATGATGCATCATACCACTAAGTCTGGCTTCTTGGAGCCTGGAGGTATCAGTTATGTTCCGAAAGGAGCCATGGCATTGTCAATGCTATTTATATTGTGAACGGTTATCATCACAACTTTCGATCTAGAGTCTGCCAGAACAGTAAAGGTCGAACACGTACCCCCTTCCATGTACGCCCCAGGTAGATGTTATTTTTCGGCCCGTGCCTTAGCTGCTCCTGGCACCCGCACGTTCCGTTGCAACGTTGGAACGCTTCAAGGATGGGTTTACACTACCTAGGTACCTGATTTAAGATACCCAAGTATCTACCTACTACCGGGAGGTATTCTACACTATGCGCACACTAGATACTGAATAGCTGTAAGCAGGTGAAGTATGGGTGGAGTTGAGCGCGTTTGCCGCTCGATAGCCAGTTGCCAAGAAAAAGAGCGCCGAGAATAATAGGATCTCTTATCAAACAGAGATGACGCCTACCATGGATTGCGTTGAGTGACCGCGGGTGTGTTGCTGTCGCAGTGATATCTAATGTCTCGCACAAACGAATAGTAAAATAATAAAATGGAACTGCAGTGTACTATGATCATCGTGTTTGTTTGAGACGCAGAGCATTGGCGACGGCCTAATTGGCAGTGTAGCGCACCTCTACCTAAGTAGGTAGTACTATATTAGATAGATTTGGAGAGTCCATATAGATTCTAAAAGGGGAACTGACAACTTTACCTAACCTACCCTATACATACCTAAGTACAAGGATCTGCCTATTACGATATGCTCGGCCTACCTAAGTGCCTTAACTAAGTATAGACGGTTGTCCCCCCCCCCCCAAGCATGAGTAGGTAGGTAGTGCCTTTTCAATAATATCGAGACGGAGAATCATCACATTGATCCCTTTTTTCCCTTTTTCTGTTTGTTGGTCCCCACTTTCCCCTCGCTCGGTATCCTCCCCTCTTCCCTATTGGTAGATAGAGGATCGCTTGCCCCAGATAGACAATACTGATTGTATGAAGAGCCTCGATTTATAATGTTATGTAGGTTGTGACCTTGAACCGCAAGCGTCAAAGACGCGCTGCCTGCAAATGTATCAGTTTTGGAAGGGAAGCAGCCAACTAGACTAGAACGAGTTTGATACTTGTTGAAGATACTCTAGCTTTCAATTTGACCTTTGCTTGCTCTGATTATAGCGAACATTCATACGGACCTCCGTGTCAGAGCCCAGAACTCCTGCAGGTGCCTAAGGGTTTAGAAGGGCCGACTAGAGAATAAGAAGGGTTGTACGATGAGTGCAAGATGCCAGTCGTAGCACGCCATTCCTCTCCTCGCTAGGGTAATGGGTGGCAACGTTGTCCCGACTAGCAACCTCCTCTGAACATATCTTGGACGGACCGAGTAGAACTGCTCGCAACGAGAGGTGAGCACACGGGCAAGGGGACAACCTTCCTCGACCAAAGCCTCCCTTATATATGCACCCAGAAGGTAGATAACAAATGTGCTACTGTTGATGTGGCTAAAGCAAACTGGCGAACTGCTATACAGTTTAATGATACCGTCTAGGTAGTATAGTCTCGGGGGAACCAATGCGAGAGGTTTTATCTAATAGGCTACCGAATAATGAGCTAGTACCTATATCATGGCGGGAATGAATAAGGAAGGCGTGTCTACCTTAGGGAGGTACCTAACCTGGAATTGACACCCTGACCCTGACCCTCAGCCCTCCCCATGCCTATGTACCTCGTTATATAAATAGGTAATGAGCGCAATGAGGTACGGCATATATGTATGTAGGTAGGTAGGTAGGCCCATGGATCCAATATATTTGGAGGTAGGTACCTACTACCTAAGACCTCCTATCGAATAGCCCTATAGGTAGGTAGTTAGTGACAAAATCAATCCCCCCCCCCCCCCCTATGCCCGCCCCTGCATCCACACACAACACGGCCACCAACGTCGCCGCACATTATCACCACTACGTCCGAAACTGCGCGTACTTACGGCGGACATTACTTTGCTTGCATTCGCGCGTAATTATATCGCCATGTCGACGTAGTTGGTGCAAGTCGTGTATAACAACAACAACATCAACCAACATTGCAATGTCGGACGCCGCTGCTACTCTGGCCTCCCTCTTGCGGGCATCGACCATCCAGGATCACGGAGAAGTCCTCAAGCTCGCCAATGCCGCCATAAAAATATCCAAGACCAATATAGATGCCCACCACACCCGAGTCGTTGCGCTTCTCAAACTCGATCGCTTCGATGACGCCTTGCGAGCCATCGCCGAAGGTGGCCATGCGCTCGAGTCCAGGTGTGTCCTCGAGAAGGCCTATGCTCTATATAAGACCGGCCACGTCCAAGAAGCCTGGGACACTGCCGAGGAGGCGCCTCCAGCTCAAGCTGACTCCCGCCCCTTCCGCCATCTGCGCGCCCAGATTGCATACCGCGCCGAGAGCTTCGCAGACGCTGCCTCCCTCTATCATGGTCTTGCCAGCGAGACACCCGGTCTGTACGGCGATGCGAATGACATCAAGATCAATCTCCTAGCCACCAATGCGCAGCTAGAGTGGGCTGGCCTCGGTCACCAGATAGCTGACGGCGAGAGGCAGCCTTCTCGAGCTGATCTTGAGTCCTTCGAAACCGCCTACAATGCCGCCTGCGCCCACATTGCACGAGCCGAGCTTGCCAAGGCCTCCGTCTTGCTCAAACGCGCCCGAGATCTCTGCGAGGCTAGCGAGGACCTCTCGCCCGACGAGAAGAAGGCCGAGCTGCTCCCTATTATTGTTCAGCATATTTATGTCCTCTCTCAGCTGGGCAAGGACTCAGAAGCCGCCGGCCTACAGAAGCTGGTCGTGCAATCCGAGTGCGCACCAACATCAACTCTTTTATTAAATTAATATCTGACACTCTCCGTAGCATCCCCGAAGCCCCTACAAGAGCAGTTGCTCAGAATAACCAAGTCGCCATAGCTGGGACGGAAGGCAATCCTTACTTGACTCAGCGCGTTTCTGAGCTCGCAGCCAAATTATCTGGCAACGACAAGCTATTTGAATATCAACAATCTGTCTTAAGGCGAAACAAGTACGCCCTAGACCTACAGATGCAGAAGTTTCAAGGGGCGGAATCAATAACTAACAACCAGATTCTCTCTGCGTCCACACCCTCAGCGCTGCTCGATGTCGCCCCTCTCGGCGTCATAAGTGCTGCTGCTCGTACCGAGATGGGGAAAGGCAAAGCTGCCATCCGAAAAATTCTACCGGTATTGGAGAAACGCCCGAACGACGTGGGGCTTCTGTTGACAATCATCCAACTCTACGTCCAAATGCGGAACCCTGGCCCGGCTCTGACTATACTAGATACATTTCTAAAACGCTTGGAGACCGCAACCACAGCCGATTATACTGATGTGCGGTTTGCTCCCGGACTCGTGGCTGCGGCTGTGGCGCTGTACCGACTGCAAGGCCGGCAGAATTCGATCCGTTCCGAATTAGCTAGAGCCTCAGCGCACTGGCGGTCAAAACCAGAGTGCCCCTCCACCTCTCTCCTCCGCGAGGCCGGCATAGAGCTCCTCCGTTCATCCAATCACGAGGACGTGGCAGCAGCAGGGGCAACTTTTGAAAAACTGGTCGCACAGCCCGGCCAAGACATTACAGCAGCAGCCGGGCTCGTAGCATCCTTCGCAACCCGCGATTACGCCAAGGTCGAGCCCTACCTGCAGAAGTTAGCGCCCGTGGAGCGACTGACAGCAGCCGTCGATGTCCAAGCTTTGATACAAGCGGGCGTATGCCCGGCCATGGCGTCTACGCCCAATAGCAGGAAGAGAGCAGCAGCAGACGAGCCAGAGAAAGCGAAAACCGCAAAGCGCCGGCGGAAAAAGCGGCTGCCAAAGGACTATGAGGAGGGCAAGCAGCCAGACCCCGAGCGGTGGCTTCCGCTGCGAGACCGCAGCACGTACCGTCCGAAGGGGAAGAAGGGAAAGAAGCGCGCACACGAGGCCACGCAGGGCGGCGTTGTCAAGGAGGAGGAGACGCTTGAACTCGTGGGCGGTGCAGGGGCCGTCAAGGTGGAAAAGGCCACCAGCGGCAAGAAGAAAAAGAAAGGAAAGAAATAAACGCCGTGGAAGAAACTTGGCGGGGCTGGCTACGTTGTAATATATGCGAGATGCCCTGACAATCTCACGTGCCGTGAGCAGACAAGCGCAATAAGCCTCCTCCCCGAGTCATTTTGACTACTCGTCGCAGTTGTGCCTACTCAGCCACATGTAGTGATGCTACTCTATGCGGACCCCTAGAATTTTTTCGTCGTAAACCATTTGAGCAAGTATGCGTGAAACTACAAGTCTCCAGTACCTAGTTACAAGGTAGGAAACAATCCCCCCCTTTCGTTGTTATCACGGACATGTACAGGCAGAAAGGCAAGAAAACAAAAACCAATAGATATTACATGTAGTATCCTATTGTTGCAAAAGCAATTAATACCCGGTCTATATAGTCTTTCCATGCACTCCCCTCCCCTGAATTTTGTACAAGTGTTCAAGAGTACCCTAAGCTCCATCAGATGTATATAGTGCGAGAGTTTATGGCGGACCGATCACTCATCACTCATAAAAGGAAGGGAAGAAAAAAAAATTATCAAGGTGGCTAGTTAGCTGTCTATAGGAATTTTGCTGGGAGAGAAACACGGCTAGCCAGACTACTTATCTGCTCTGCTCTGCTCTACACGTCTCTGTGTCTATCGTTACATGATGGATAAATGGGTCGAGAATGAAGAAGTGACCCCAGGCCTTGCGGAAAACAAACCTCTCTATTTTCCATTTGTTTCCCTAGATCTTCAAAAACGCCACAACCTGCTATGAGAACATTTTTGCGGTGCTCCGGAAAGATGATGCTCCACCCAATCGCTAATTACATTCTTGTGCAATGAGAAATGACAATTATTAGGCGCGTACTTGAACTGCGGAGGAATGGAAATGGCTGGCCTCTTCCGTTTCTTCTTCAGCGTCTTCAGCATTGTTTTGCTGTACTGGGGAGCTTGGAGGCTCTGGTGTATAAAATCGGGCTTGTAGTGGCGTTTCTAACGCGCGGTTTTCGTCTTCATCATCATCAAGCGGCGGGAGTGGAGATCGGCGGCCGTCCGAGAAGCTTAGAGCGGCGTCGCTATCTTCGTCGGACGGCACAACAAGATTCCCGCCGGCAGCGCCCTTAGATGCCCGTGACGAGTATTTGCGATGGAGGTCCCGGAAAGACCGAGCCGTCGCCGTGCTAGCGCTTGTCGCTGATCCACATCGGCCCGAATGCTCGGGAAGACGACCAAGAAGGGAATGAAAATCATTATCATCGTTAGCGTTGCCAGGAGACCTGGACTCTAGGTCGTCACCTTGCTGTGCTTGTTTCCGGTGTTTCAAGTGTTCATCCGTCGCAATACCTTGCAACTCGGTACCAAAATTGATTACTGACGCCTTTTTACCATGAACTGTAAAACTGCCAGCGCCCCTAGAGAGGACTTCATCCCGCGTACTGTCATCAGAGATACCCCCGATCGACGTCGAGTCCTTACCCTTTTTGCTTCGGTGGTGCGATAGATGACCGGCACCCTCTCGCAGAGTACGTTGCAAGCTGCGACGTGTCTTCCCTCTGTCAGGCTGATCCTTGTCAATTCCACCGATACTGCCTCGCTTGCCACGGTCCGGCGTCTCATCAGTCGTGTAGGCTGAGCTAGGACGGCGATCGAAGGTGCGAGAAGAATCCAGTTCAAGTAGCCCAGTTTGCTCCAGCATATGCCTCTCATGCTTGTCTTCCGCCGGATCTTCGTCTAGGAGATTGGACCTAGGTCGATGTTGAGAGGTAGAGGCCTCCTGGGGGTGTGATGCCACAGTGGGTTTAGAAGATGAAGCGATACTAGAGATAGACGTCTTCCTAATGCTAGAATCACCAAAATGCGAATGCGGTCTGTCTTCAGATGCCGGTGTTATGGCGCTGGAGGGTGGTGTATGGAAGACCTCGAGGCTTGGTGACTCAACATCTGGCTGCAGATTGCACTCGGAGGATTGCGGCGGAGACACCGAGGTGGGAGATAATTCAGCCTCATGTGCTGGAATGCTGTTACCTCCCTTGATTTCGAGGGGAGCAAGGGGAGGCTCAGGGGAAGATTCCCTAAAGTCTCCATTCATATCTCTTTCCTCGGCCAAATCCATGGCCAGTACATCACGGTGACACTTCAACTTCCAGAAATCGATGCGTGACCATCTCAGCTGGGCTATAATCTTGGCTGCAGCATTGCAGACTTGTTCTCGAGTTCTCTCTTGAATCGGAGCTAGGACTAGTAGATGCCGTGCATTTCTGAGCTGCGTCTCGAGATGTTTCTGCGCGATTTCGAGCTTCTCTTCGGCTTCTTCAATTTTCTGACGCATCATTGTTCGCCGAGCAAGGAAAATATCGCGAGCCATCTGATGATCAATCTTGCTGCGATTAATAGCCACCTCTCCAGTCGGAGTCTGAATGAGTTGTGTTGCACCAGTACTGTCTAACCTGCGAATCGCTCGGCGGCTCTGCCCTTCGTAGTTGCCGCCAACAACACCACGCATTCGAACACCCGATGTCCTGAATGCGGCTGCGTAGTTGAGTTTTGCGAGCCAATCATTTCGATCTTCCTCGCTCTGAGCCAATAGCACCTCTTCAAGACCCCCATGCCTGACGTAAACAAACGCATTCTTGTGTCTTTTGTAATTGCTATCCCAGAGGGCTACTGCTCCCTCCGTCGACATCAACGCGTCTGGCTTGAAATGTTCCAGGGGTGGTTTGAATATAAGCGGGACGCCATCATGACCGGACTTTACGTGAGCTTCGTGTTGATGGAGCAGGTTCTTGACCCAGCCCGCATTTCGGAAGAAGTACAACTGTGCCCCAGTCAAGATGGCACCCCACTCCTGCCATGGCGACCGAGTCCTCCGTTTAGTGATCTCTTTCCGCCAGAGCAGTCCAACTTTGGTAATCTTAATATCGACGATTCCCGGATGCGCTGCGTCGGGATTGTTTTGCGTCTTTTCTGTCATGAACGCATCCGGACGTGACCGAGCGGATATAATTTGGAGTATACCGGTCTTAAAGAACGTTTTCTGGAGTTCTTTCAAATTGAGGCGATTTGCAGTACCCAAATAACTATAATGCTCCTCTAGAAGTATCTGATCTTTGAGCGGTGGTCGCAGGATATCCAGTTTGCCATCCAATATCAGTGTATAGGGGTCCAGTAGATCCCTGGACCTTCTGGTTGGTTCTGTGATGGCCGTGGGAAGCGCAGACTTTTTCTTTAACCTTAAACTCCCGACACGGTCGCCGTTGGGGTGAATATCGTCTTCAAGGTGGATAAAGGGAGTATAGCTAATATTGTCATAAAAACACTCGAGTACGTCATCAAATATACCCTCACCACGAGTGTTCTTCAGATAATCTGCCTTCTGCATTTTATACTTATTGTTTTTGTTGAACACGTCCGTGTGTAATATGAGTAGAGAGAAAGCAATAAAATAGGCTTGATCTGGAGTGGCATAAATCCCTGGATTGCACTCATGATATCTGTTCGCAAACGCTTCCAAGCACCTGTCAATCTGTTGAGTTTCCTTTGGGAGCTCAGCTTCCATAAGGAGTTTCCGAATGGCCATATCCATGGGCTCCTCGAAGAAGCTAAAAGATCGCATATAGCTGCGCAGGGCGGCGGCATGGAAGGGATCAACTTCCTTGGAAAGTGCACTTGCAATGGCGCCACGAGCGATCACATCTTCAACCCTTGCGAGATATTTGGCAGGCGTGTCATCTTCTCGTCGCTCAGGTAGCATAATTACTTCTCTCATCAATTGTAATGAATTATTCTTAGAGGTAACCGACCCTGGTGTGGCGGGAGTCAAGGTCCCATGCCTGGAAAGGTCTGTATTTTGCCGCGCACGACCAAGCCCTAAGAGATCACCAAAACTTTTGCGGCCTGTAGAGGATGACGTACGAGATGCTCCTAGATGCTGGGGCTCAGCAAAGCACTCGCCAAGAGAACTCATCGTCGAAGAACGACCCCTATTTCCCAGAGTTGCTCGAGTTGGTGACGATCGACCCGAGTTTCGGGAGCTGGGCCGAAATAATGCGGTTGCAGGAGAGCCGGGAATCTTATTGGCCATAGCTTGATGGCCAGGGGAACCTAGAGCTATCGACCTATCATGGCCAGTGGATGGACGAGGCGCGTCCACAATATGCGAAGTCGAGGTCGAGTTACGCGGGAGGGATGGCGTATTTGAGCTTGTCACCGAAAGTGTGGGTGTCTTCGATCTCTGAGGAAGATGTCCAAGGGGGAAAAGTGGCTCCAGTTGTTTTTGCTTCCGGCGACCGAAGCGGAACAGCCCGGAGGGACCGGTGTTGTGTTGGGATTGGCCAGTGTGGTCGGTCGAACTACTCTCAGACCTGGACGACTCGGACAGACGATGGGCCGGCATGGCTAACGCAGAGCCATGGTCCTCAGTGATGGTGGTTGGAGCGGCAGACATCGGCGCGGGCTTGAACGGCTCTTCGAATGTGACGGTGTGTCTACTCGCTGGAGATTCGGTGCGTTGGTTCATGATAGCCTTTTTCTCCTTTTTGGCGCCCGACAAGACTTTGACCCGGGACGTGTGGTCCTGTTGACCTCTTGGCACATCAACCGAACGGCGCATTCGCAAGGGAATACGTACACTCGACTTCTTGCTGGACGTGGCATTCCCCATGAAGTTCGAGGCAGGAGCAGTTGTGATAATGGCAGGAGCTGAAACCAACCTCGTGTGTTAGCGAATGACGTCCTCGTGGGCAAAAAGGAAGCGGGAAGAACATACGTGCGGGCATGGGCGGCGGCTTCTCAGCTTGTTGCTGCTGCTTCAACCTTGTAGACAACTGGGAGTCGGAGGCATTACGGAATCTAAGCATGCTAAAGCGGCGATGCCTCGGGGTCTCTTCCTGGATCGGGGGAGTATCCGGGCGGTCACAGGAGTCCTGGCTCACTCTCGCCGTATCCTGTATCGGGTCGAAGTTCAGGTGCGGGCTAGTGGAGAAGCCATCACCATTCGAGTCTTGGGAAGCAGTGCCATTTTCGGGGCGATGGTTCGCGGGCCGGAGATCTAGGAAGACGTCGTCGGCTTGAACTTTGGGATCGAAAAGAGTGGTATGGCGGCGCATGTCAGACTCGCTAGCCATGACGCCGCGACGGCGTAAGAAAGGCATCACGAGAGGGCTGGCTGGGGAGCGGGGAGAGGGGGTGCGGCGGGAGGGTGAGGCCAGTGTAGCAGCGATGACACACGGGCGATGCTCGAGGCAGCACGACGTCGTCAAGCCTTACAGTGGCGCCGACCCATTGTCCCGCGTTGGCTCGTCGAGTCGCTGCAGGGCACAGCACTGCACGGCACAGCAGAGCGAAGCAGGCCAAGGCAAGTTGCAGGCGAGTCGAAACGGGGCAGCAGATTTTGGCCGGGTTGGACGGAAATGAGATATCAAAGAAGATTTGCCGAGACTGCGATGGTTCGAGATCCGAGGCGGCTGTCAACACACACAATAATACAACGGCCGTCGTCCAATGGATGATGACGAGGGAGGAACCGAAAACTAAAGCGATGGATGGAGGACAGACAGGATGGCTGACGGCAGGGAGTGGGCAGGTTGCTGATTGATAGGGTAGGTACACTCCCCTAGATACAGGCTATCCGTGGTACCTATGTACGACAACGCTGCCCTGGGGCAATTCTGGGCACTGTTATGGAGTTTGGGGGGTCTCGCTCCCAGCTTCAGGTACCTTAGGTAGTCAATTGACAGGTTCTAATGGGATTCGATGTACCTAGTCTGCTTAGTACTTACCTAGTCTCGATAGGTCCAAGACATTTGAAGACGATCCTGATAAGGCCCTACTACATGCATGTATGTACATGTGGGAAATTGGAAATTTGCAGAGTCTCGACTTCCACCTGTGAAGCCAAGGTATGTAGTGTAAACTTCCATAAAGCGCAGTGCACTACAATGCAAACAGGCAGCCCTAAGCAGATCCTTACATATACTGCTTAGCTATCATATTATACAATTCCAAGTCCTAGATCGATATATTACCTGCCTGCAAGGTAGGTACTTACAACGTGATTATAGCACTGTATCTATGTGTTTATCAGAGGCAACCTGCACCCGAAGACGTACATAGGTACCCACCTGCGTCTGGTTCTAGGTAAGTGCCTACATGGTGACCCACATCCGAAGCAGGGCAGAAACTCCAAAAATCAAACTCGAGGGTGTTGCGTAACCAGAACATCATCACCATTCATTCATGCTGCTACATATGTCTATGGTTTTTCGTGAAAAGAAGAAGAGGAAGGTAGGAAGGTAAGAAAAAAAAGGAATAGAAGCAAATACCGAGAGAGCAAAAAAAAACTTTTTTCAAGAGGCTTCAATTTCGCCAAATTATTACCTTAGGTATGTACCTAAGCTACCTAGGTAAGTAGGTACTAGGGTATCTCCATTGTACCTGGGCTAGCTACATACGTTAAGGCACATGCAGCTCATTAAGCAAGTGCAGGTGGTACCTAACCAGGGAACATGTTACAGCCTTGGTGGTCAGGAGGGATCCGCTTCGTTGCTGTTCCATGTTACCTAATCGCCTCAACCCCCACCAAAGCCTGGTACTTTCACTACCGACCAACCCTCAACAACGACCCATTGGTACAGCGGGCGGGCGGAATCAGGCAACCCTCTTTGTCACTTTCAGCAATGCACACAACTGGTATAAATATTTTCTCTCTCTCTCTACCACCATCATTATAAATGCTATTACCCTATACCTAGTCGTATAACCTTGCGGGTGCCATGCAACCGTATTCAGGTACCTCAAGCTGTCAGTCAATATGCGCCCAATCTACCGTCCATATTCTTTCTTGCTCTTAGCCTTCCTCTTCCTCTGTCTCGACTATACCGGCGCCTGGCGCATCCCCGGCCTGCCTCCAGTTCGAGGTGACAGCCCGATTCGAGTTCCAAAGTCCCCCAGCCCTCAATTGCTCGCATCCACGTCCACGCCGTCGACTCCGCGCTCCTTCTTGCGCCGCCTTTTCGACCGTCTCTCATCGACCTCATCCTCGCATGCCTCGGCAAGCGGCAGCCTGACTCGCTGGATAGATGATCGCCCGAGGCTTATCGAGAGCTTGAAGGACTACGAGGACCAAGTCGTGATTCGCTTCAACGTTTCCAATTCCCAACATGAAGCAGCCTTACGCACTGTTGTTGATCGCATGCTGCTAGACGTGTGGGACTCCACCGAGAGTCATGTAGATATTCGGATTCCCAGTCGGCGCGTTCGCTTTTTGACCCGCGCTCTACCCCCGTCTCTGCTAGAGAACCACTCCATCCTCATCCCAGACCTTGCACGCGCTGCTGCCGCCACTTACCCCTCTCGCACCAGTCTTATCCATACCCATCAACTCTACGATCGTGGCACTACTCCTACATCTCAAATCTCCCCTAAGAAGTATGACGTCGTCGATGTCTATTTTCAAGACTACCAGCCGTACGCCGTCATGGTGGCCTGGATGCGTCTGGTCGACTCGATGTTTCGAGGGCGTGGTCTTGTCCAGATGATCAGTATTGGGAAATCTTACGAGGGTCGTGATATCCCAGCTCTACGAGTCGGAATACGGCCTGACGGGGATGTATCCGGTCATCGCCGCGAGATTGTCTTAGTCACCGGTGGCTTCCATGCGCGAGAGTGGATTGCAACAAGCTCGGTCAACTACGTCGCCTGGTCCTTCATCCAATCCATGGACAAGGATCCCATTGTCAAAAGGATCCTCAAGCGCTTCGATTTAGTTTTCATTCCAGTCCTAAATCCAGATGGCTATGATTATACATGGGAGGTTGATCGACTCTGGCGCAAGTCCCGACAACGGACTAAAATGTCATATTGTCCGGGACTTGATCTAGATCGTTCTTTTTCCTATCAATGGGACTCGATCGGCCGTCAGAATGAACCCTGCTCGGGGAGCTACGGCGGTGATGAACCATTTCAAGCCGTCGAGGCCGCTCAGTTAGCAGAATGGGCCAAGAATGAGACGGAGAACGGATTTAAATTCGCAGGATACCTCGATCTACATTCGTATTCTCAGCAGGTTCTCGTTCCATATTCTTTTTCTTGCGGGGTCCAGCCGCCCAACATTGAAAACCTTGAGGAGGTTGCTATGAATTTGGCCAAACACTTGAGGCTGTCAAACGGAGAGTTTTATACGGTGGCATCGGCATGTGGAGGTGCCGTCCCAGATTCGGTTGGGCCACTAGTCGAGGCTAGAGGAGGTTCTGCGATAGACTATTTTTACCACGAACTTCATGCACATTACAGTTACCAAATCAAGTTGAGAGACACTGGAAGTTATGGTTTTCTCCTCCCGAGCGACAATATTATTCCCGTTGGCGAGGAGGTCTTCCAAGCAATGAAATATCTAGGCGACTTCTGTGAGTGATATTTAGGGTCTTTGCCCCTCAACACCCTTCCCTCCCAATTCCTGCCAATACTGTATCAGCTACGTCTTCTCTGCTGAGGCTAGTCAGCTGCATTGAAAGTCGGATATACTTTTACAGCGCCGTCTGATTTAATTTGAAATGCCAATTACTGACTTCTTACGTCAAGTGCTTGGGAACAATGGCCATGAATGGGCACAAGAAACCTCAGACAATAAGCAAACGGCGCAGGAGCCGATTGTCAAGGATGACAAAGACGTGATAACGGAGCTGCGGAAGCGCCGACTAAGAAACGTAAGTAGTGATGAAAACACATGAGTCGACAGTATGTGCAGCTGTATTACGATAATAATAATAATAGGGATAATACTAATCATTGAGGTATCTTGCGGCGTTCGACGGTTGGAACTTACAGATGATGGAGTAGGTGTCACGATTAATACTTTTTTTTTGAGTACCTGCAGAGCGCTACATATAATGGGAATGCTAGGCTTCGGCCGTGAGCCTCGGTTTTTGCATGTGAAATCCTAAATACCGGGCGGTACCTCGTAGATAAGCAACCGTGGTTGCAGTTTGGGTGGGCGCTCTACATCGTAGTAGGATGTAGTTCTAATGTATTCCATATATACATGTACACAACTTAGTGTACATACGGTACAATGAAATCGCTATGTTCCATCACGGGTGACATGTGGATACCCTTGAAGTAAGACGAGTATCCCGCCCTCACACATAAATCGAAGTACTATTGTACAGGTGATTTCATTGTTGTCTTTCCTTTCCACAACATCTATAATTCAAGATTCCCGCCAACTCCCAAAGCCCAAGCCAAGCGCCTTGCCTAAGCAGCCTATAACAGATTCCAACAGGTCAAGACAGCCATGACGGTGAGGGCGATCTTACCGATTTGGGAGACGACGTAGCCGAACAGGCGGCCCGGAGGACCGAAGTTGGTGTATCCGAAGGCGTAGGCGACGCGGCCGACGACCCAGGCGCTGCCGGCCCAGGTGGCCTGGTTAGGGTAGCGCAGCCCGGCGACGAGGAGGGCCGTGACGAAGGGGGCGTAGTTCTCACCGAAGTTTGCGTGGGCGCGCTGCGCGAGGTTGAACTTGTACGCCTTCGGGTTCTTCTCCACCTCCTCTTTTGTCGCGTAGGAAATCGGGTACGGTATCCCGCTTGCCTTCCGCGCAATCGAGGTCAAAGTCTTGTGGACCGTGTTTATGAAGATGCTGGAGGTCGCGACAGCTAGGACGTAGCTGTTTGCGTAGGGAAAAGAAGTTGGAGTTAGCGGATGCCATCATGACGAGCGACTAGACCCGTGTAGGTGGGCGATTGGTAGAACAGAGGTAACGTGGGCGGCGGTGTCCTGCTGCGTGATGAAGTGAATGTTTGCTCACTTACCCGTACTCCTGGGGAACTTCCAAAACGTAAGACATTGTGAATGGGGTGTTTGAGCTGAAGTCTCAGATGTGGATAAGACAAGTAAAAGGTTGCAGGTGGGCGTTCTGGTCTTCTATATCAGTTGTAGGTGTTCGCTCAGAGCTGAAACTAATGCTAAAGATCGAGAATCATGTGTCAAGGGGGGCATTTCCTTCCTTCGACCTTCCCCCCTTTATATGCGGGATATGTGTCTCGTCCGCGTTTTAGAAACCGAACCCGAAATTAACTTGTGTTGTAGGCAACCAGGGTTGTCGACTTCACGGGGTCCGAGTTATTAATCCAAGTCTTCATCAGCCTTCTAGACCAGAGAATCGGACGAAAAAAACTGTCAGAAACTCCACCAAATGTCCCCAACACGCCCGGAACTCCGCCGTATCAGACAACGACGGCCAAATACAGACCCGACTGCAATAAGATGGCGAATAGCAGATTGGGGGAAAGTTGCCGAGATGGATTGCATTAATTCCTCCGTGTAGCTGGGTCTAATTATTAGCTTCGACTTAGGTAGATTGTAATCTATGTGTGCTCCATCGTCTCTGTTTATCATCGATACTGTAAGTAAGGATTGCAACATCTCATTACCAACTTATAAACACTTGCTGTACTTACCCATTCACCAATTGCCATTATATTTTTGTCTTTCTATTCGGTTACCACACTCTTTCTATCAATTTATTCCAGCAGTTGGTTACTATTTCCATGCCTTGCAAGGCAGCTATACATAGGATGCATTACTGTGGCTATCTCTCGATAGATAGGTTTTACTATCCAGAATCGTAATGGGAAACTCACCTGAGCCATGCCGCTTTCAGCCTGAGCACTATCCTATTTTGTGCAGCCTACGAATGAGCGCCTGCATAACTTCGAATACGTATTAATTAATGTAAATTAGGGAGTACTAGGTGTACCGTAATGAACAAGAATCAAGAATATATTGTTGGGTAAGGTGTGTTTGACTTATCATACCGTACCACCATAGAAAAGGCCAAGAGTAATCAGGCGAGCGTACGCCATCGTAAGCCATACCTAACCCACAGCCCAGCGACAACAACGATGCCAAGCCCTTGCATCAAGCCCAAACCCTTAGCATGCTCAGCCATGGAGGTTTCAGCTTGACGTAGATAGAGCCTGGCTATTAGCTCCAACTGAGACCATCGTAAAAACGCTCTACTATCTTGTCTGGCCCATCATCAAAAGCGCTCACCATTTTTCACTTCTATCTAACATAAATACCCTTATTCTTTCATGGAGAGTCCAGATCCTGAAACTTTTGGGTCCACTTGTGGCTATTGCGCCAGAGTCTCTTGTCCTCCTCGTCTCGAACATCGCAAAGCGATGCTTAGATCTTCCAAACACAAGAGGCACGCTTATTGCGCGAATTAGCGTTTCATATAACATAATCTATGTTATGAATTGGAAAATGTCAAGCTCGTCCTCCGAGTTCCTGCTACAGGCTGGGGATCTGGACTGACACTGAAATCATAAGTTGCCACGATACGCCTCATTTGGAGCAAAACTACAATCCCAGTGCCAGAGATATACGCTCTAGATACTTCTGTCAATAACGAGATTGGTGCACCATACCTGTGCATGAACTTCATTGCCGGGAAGCCCGTGTCTGAGATTTGGTTTGACTACTCAGGCACCTTGCCGCGGGACGAATTCCGCTTGAGCATTCTGACAAGCCGCTCACAGACCATGGCTCAATTCTCCTGTTTTGCCTTTGATCAGATGGGTTCCATCATAGAAAGCGGATCGGATTCGACTGTCATCGGCCTTTCGTACGACTGGGATAAAAAGGAAGATGGCAGCCTTCAGGTTACCACGTCAGGTCCATATGACTCTACCTCGGTGTTTCTACACCAAACCCCGATTGAAGGTTCCAGCGAAAATGGAAATGCATGGAGTAAAGCAGCGGCCAAGGTGTTGGAAGTTATGTTAGACTGTTTACCAATCCCTGATTCACCGTCTAGCTTTGTCCTATGCCCCCCTGGTTTTGACTCGCAGAATATCCTAGTAGATGACGAAGGTACCGTCACCGGACTTATTGACTGGGACCTCGTCCAGACAATGCCACGTTTCGTGGGATATGCAAGATATCCGGGATGGATTACGCGCGATTGGGATCCTCTCATGTACGGTTGGCCGAAGATGGCTGAATCAGAGGATTCACCGGAGACATTGGAACTCCCATGAGACTTATTACTAATTAGAGAATACAACAATTTCTTACTCACGAACACCCACACCTTCTCATTTCTTTGATACTTGCTCTTACCCTTTCGTATACTATCTAACAGCCTGAGCAAAAGCAGCAAGTAGGCTAAACCCGATCTGTCGTATTTCAAAGAAGTGGTATAAAAACTTAGAACCTTAGAAGTGGCTAAAACAAAAAATAAATGGCCCCGAGAGGTGCTGACATAAGATATCGGATTGCAGGTAAAGGCTACATTGGTGCATAATGTCGGCTATTTGGATCGATTGTAGGGCTGAGAGATTGCCGAAGCACCCAGGCAGATATTTTCTGAACAATAATAGCCCCTCCTCCGGATGTGACAGCAATAACGACCTCTTGTTCCATTTTTTGTGTCAAGAGGTGTGGTCTTTGGTAAGCCCTTTTTACATGTATTCGCTTTGGCTGAAAAGGCAATTTGGTACAGTTGAGCATAGAATAGGAGTAATTTCTGTTTGAATGGAGGGTTTCTGCCTAAGCCACCCGTACAAGCCACTCGCACGTAGGTAGAGTATCTATCCCTTCGAAGTTATACCTAGATCAGCACATACACTAGATGTACCCAGCTCGCGTAAACTATGATTTGCGGAAATCTGGTCCTTCCACTGGATGGAAGAAGAAGAAAAAACCTCAAACCGCAATCATGTGGTTGTAATTATTACGAATTGACATATGGGCAAGACACAATAATCAGAAAGGTGGTCTTTACACCTATATGTCAAGGTGTAAAGATAAGCGACTACCGACAGAGTATAGGCAGGATACTTCCATCCATGGTCGATGCAGGTGTCAATCCGACCTAGTGGTCAGTACCTACCTACCTACCTTAGGGAGGTAGCGTCCGGTCATATATGTACATACTGAGAGGTATGCATGTAGTGGCCGAGGCTCTGTGCCATCCCGCTGTGGCTTGCGTGCGAGGTGTAACTAGCCGACACCGACCTTCAACATCGATGGAAACGAAACGACATAATCCAGGGCCATAGCATCATCACGTCAACAATCTGTCTACTGCCTCCCCATTAAGTTGCCCTGGTTCTGGCTATACACCCGCAGACGGCCCGTTTGGGGGCCCGCACTCTGTCATCACTATGAGTTCTTGTAAGCCCTCTCCTCGTCTTCCCAGCGACTGGGAAGCCGTTGCTCTACCGCCCCGTCTCCCCTTTCCCTCGCATTCTCCCTCCCTCTCCCCTTCTCCTACCCGGCTGACTGTGGTGTACTGCAGTGAAACAGTTCATCCGCAATGTGCGCGCCACGAAGACGATTGCCGACGAACGTGCCGTCATCCAAAAGGAGAGCGCCGCCATTCGAGCCAGCTTTCGCGAGGAGAGCCACGACCACAATGTGAGGTGCGGACCGGACATGCCCTGATTGCTAGCCCACACAAACCCTGCTCTAACTAGTGTCTAACGGGTGCTGGCAGGCGAAACAATGTCGCAAAGCTACTGTATCTCTTCACGCTGGGTGAGAAGACCCATTTCGGCCAGATTGAGTGTATAACGTTACTCGCCTCACCGCGCTTCGCCGACAAGCGTCTGGGCCATCTGGCGACTAGTCTGCTGCTAGATGAGAAGCAGAGTGTCCTCACACTGGTCACCAACTCTCTCAAAAGGTATTATCCGCTCCACGAAGCTTCTCTGCGCCCACCTGCGGACTGACACCTGTCCCTCTCCCTCTAGCGATTTGGGCCACTCGAATCAGTATGTCGTCGGTCTCGCCCTCTGCACCCTGGGGAACATTGCCTCTATCGATATGTCCCGAGATCTATTCCCCGAAATCGAGAATCTGATATCCACCGCCAACCCTTATATTCGAAGAAAGGCCGCGCTCTGTGCTATGCGAATATGCAGAAAGGTACCCGAGTTACAGGAGCACTTCGTCGAGAAAGCCTCTCAGCTACTGTCCGATCGAAACCATGGCGTCTTGCTCTGCGGCCTAACGCTTATCACGAGCATGTGTGAAGCCGAGGAGGAAGAGGGCACTGACGAAGGCATCATTGAGAAATTCAAACAGTTCGTTCCCCTGCTTGTAAGGACACTCAAGGGACTTGCCACGTCTGGCTATACCCCGGAACATGATGTCATGGGTATTAGCGATCCTTTCTTGCAGGTTAAAATTCTTCGCCTCCTCCGCGTGCTCGTTCGTGGAGACGCTGAGGGCACCGAGCAAATCAACGACATTTTAGCACAAGTAGCCACCAACACTGATTCATCCAAGAACGTGGGCAATTCGATTCTCTACGAGGCCGTACGTACCATTCTCGATATCGAGGCCGACTCTGGCTTGAGAGTACTTGGCGTCAACATCCTGGGCAAGTTCCTTGCGAATAGGGACAATAATATCAGATATGTGGCTCTAAACACATTGATCAAGGTGGTCGCTATCGAGCCCAATGCCGTCCAACGACATCGTAACACTATTCTCGAGTGCTTGCGAGATCCCGATATCAGTATAAGGAGACGAGCCCTTGATCTCAGTTTTACACTCATTAACGAGAGTAATGTTCGTGTGCTCATTCGCGAATTGCTCGCCTTCTTAGAAGTTGCCGACAACGAATTTAAACCTAGCATGACAAGCCAGATTGGTATTGCGGCCGATCGATATTCTCCAAATAAACGGTGGCACGTAGATACGATGCTGCGGGTGCTGACACTCGCCGGAAATTATGTAAAGGAACCCATCCTCGCCTCGTTTGTCCGGCTCGTAGCAACCACACCAGAACTGCAGACCTACGCTGTGCAGAAGTTGTATATCGGTTTAAAGAAAGACATAACTCAGGAGAGTTTGACGCAAGCTGCCGCTTGGTGCATTGGAGAGTACGGAGACTCCCTGCTGAGAGGAGGTCAATACGAGGAGGAAGAGTTGGTACAAGAAGTCAAGGAGCACGAAATTGTCGACCTATTCACAACTATCCTCAACAGCAGTTATGCAACCCAAATCACAACCCAGTATATTGTCACGGCGCTCATTAAACTCAGCACCCGACTATCCGATGGATCCCAAGTCAAGCGGTTGGAGCACCTATTACAGCTATACCAGACCACCTTGGACGTCGAGGTCCAACAGAGAGCCGTAGAGTACGGGAACCTTTTCGCGTATGACGAAATTCGTCGTGGTGTTTTCGAGAAGATGCCGCCACCTCAAATTAAAGAAGAGTCTCGAGTTCTCGGCGAAGCCACTAAGAAGGCTAAGAAAGGTGCGAATCGCAAATCGAAGCTCGTCGCCAAACCCACAACAGATCAGGACTTGCTGGATCTTATGGGTGATAGCACCTCAGCACCCCTCGCCTCACCCACAAACGGGGCGCCAAGCAATACCGATCTTCTCGCCGATATACTAGGCGGAAGTACATCATCGACGGCTTCTCCACCACCTCAATCCGCAACTACCGCATCCATAATGGATCTCTTCTCTCAAGGCCCGGCGCCCTCAACACCAAGTCCCGCTCCCCCCAGTTCTGGCTCAGGTGTGTTTGGAGCACCTCCACCCCAACAGCCAGCCGCCACTGCTCCCCCGGCAGGGCTACCGTGTTATGATACGAATGGCCTGAAGGTGGTTCTCCAATTACAACGTAACGCCGAAGGGGCAGTGCAGGTGACGGCGCGGTTCTCGAATTTCTCAGGCACTCAACTATCAGATGTCGGTCTGCAGGCTGCTGTGCCAAAGACGCAGAAGCTACAGCTCATGAGTATCTCTAATTCGAATATCGCTCCTGGGGCCGAAGCGACCCAGATGATGAGGATTATGGGGAGCAAAGGGGTAAGTAAAAATATGTCTTCACAACCCTCTTCCAACCAAACTAAGCCGTTTGCCGCTTCTTGTCTATATGAACGCGCTAACCACAGTCTACGAGTTACAGCCTTTGCGACTCATGTTGCGAGTTGGCTACAGACATCCATCAGCGGGTCAAGTGATGGATCAGGTGAAATGGACGGAACCTTCTTAAGCTTTCGATAAGTGGTTACACAGTGCACGAGCATTTCTTCTGCATCACTTTGCCTACCGCATCCGGCACCATAGCAGACAGCTTCCGCTGCAAGCACCGAAGGGCTAAGTTAGGCCATTGGGAGGGGAGATAGCACCTTGGTAGTTGTAGATACTGTGGAATAGGCTTGGGCGATACTAGCAGCTCCGTGGCGGTTCTATTCTTTCATCTTCATCTTGCAAAAAAGCAGAATATGTATGGTCGAGGAATTAAAAGATATCGAATAGAAACTGGAATAAGGTTATACCCAGTTCATAGCTATGATATCTGGTCTTCCCACGAAAAGATGTGACTATTGTGATATTATCGTGTGCCGATTATGTGAGCATGAGAGATATATTTACTCATGCTGCCCCGGCCTTTCTATTGCAGAGGGGGGACGAAGCGCGTTGCGTGATATCCCCGTCGGGTTAGGAGTTTAGACCTCGATGTTATCTTTGTACAAGGCACCTTGGGCGTATATCTAGTCTACTGGGCCTTGACTCAGGAACGAAGTCGTTGCCACGTAGTAAGCCGCAGTGACGCTTTCTCATGCGACTTTATTAATTCCATAAAGTAGGTAAGATACTGACCACGTTTAAGCCTTGCTTTGGCAAGGGGAGTTAGGAGAGAGGATGTGCGAATGAATTTATCCGTTTCTATCCGCCATTTACACTATATATCCATCCACCCACCTATATTTCACACTTGTCCATCGCTCGTCGGAATCCATTCGCAGCCATAGATACTGGTATGTAGCAAGAGGGAGGTAGTAGAGATATATGATATTCAACGAATAAATCGTTAGAAAGACGTATCAGCAACGCTCCGATATATCCTTTCCCCTCTGTCTGGTAGATAGATAGATGGTATATGTGTAGGCACAGCCTACCACCACTTCTCACACAGCACACGGTAAGGTTCCATGCCGAGCCCGCCCTCGTCCTCGCGACGCGTGAGTTTCGCGACGAACTCGTCCGTCATGGCCGGGACGCCGCAGACATATACGACGGCGAACCGAGGATTACCCACGGCGGCGGCAACGTCGTCCTCGACGGTACATCGGCGGGGGTGGAAGGGGATCGTAAACTCGGCCTCCCCCTCGTCCCCTCCACCAACCAAGATCCCGTTGTCCCCGTCCCCGTCTCCGTCCCCATCCACGCTAGTCCTGGCACCCTCTCCCTTCTTCTTCTTCTCCCCCCCTTCCCCGTCGGCAGTACCGGCACCACCACCACCCGTCAAGAAAACCTCCAACCGCCCCTTGACCCGCCCCTGCCGAAAGACGCGCGCGATCCTCTCGAGGAACAACATGCCGCGGGCGTTTCTGCGCATTTCCGCCCCGCCGGATCCCCCCTCGCGAGCCGCGCCCGGGTCTCTTGTCGAGTACAGAAAGCGCACTTCCAGATCGCCGCCCGGCGCCGCGGGTTGCGGGGTGGTGAGCGACGTCGGGGCCGGAGGAGACGAGGAGGCGAGGAAGCCGAGCATCGAGACGAGCGGGTTGACGCCGACGCCGCCGGCGACGAAGACGACGCGGCGCAGCGCGCGCGCGTTGATGCCCGGCGGCGGCCAGACGAAGCCGCCGCCGACGCGCACGTGGAGTTCGCTGCCGATGATGGGGCTGGAGAAGATGGAGCGAGAGGCTCCGTCATCGTCGTCGACGACGACGGTCGGCGATGGACCGGCATCTTGCCACAGCCAGGCGGCGGGCGGGTTGTCGGGGGATTTCTGGACTGCCAGCTCGAGGTATGGGCCCTCTTTCCCCTGCGCCGCCTTCTCCTTCTCCCTCTCCCTCTCCAGCTTCTCTCGCCGGCGTGTTTCGCCGGCGTCTTCGGGTCCGGCGGGGGGATGTGCTAGGCGCGCCTCCCGCGGCGTCGAGGTGATGGTGAACCCGCCGGCCTTCTCGACGCCTGGGACGTATACGTCGAGCCATTGGCCCGGTAGGAACTATAATTTTTTTTTTCATTGTTAGATTACTTGGTGGGGTAAGGTGGTGAGTTTTGCCCGTGCTTGATGTATGGTCATGATAGCCAGGGTTTCGCCTTGTACATGCGTGAAGTTAAGAGCACGAATGTGAAATCTTTATGCTAGACTACATAAGCAAACATACCCGGATAGGAGGGGAGTCGCGCGGGATCCCCAGGCGGAAGATGCGCGTTGTGTCGTTGACCTGCTCGATGTGCTGGAGGATGACGGTGTAGAGAGACTGGAGGTGTTACCTGGGTCAGCGCTTATTCTGTCTCTCTCTTTCTCTCTCCATAGTTCAGCTTCGCATTGAATATCCGGACCCGCAATGCGTCGCTCACCTTGTCACGCGGTTCTGCCGCCGTCCTCTCGAGGTGATCCGGTTTGGACGTCATGTTTGCTCGCTCATATACAGCACAAGCACCCAGTCGCGAAAGTGCCTCATAGGCCCCGAGGCAAGTCGGATTGCGTGAACGAGATATGTAGATGATAACGCGACCGTAAATGGCGTGAAAGGCCCGGTTTGCGTCTACACGCAGATGGTGTAACTAAGTCTTCCCCACCTGTTGTTGCTGCTTGATTGAAGGTCGGATATTTTTAGTTTTCACCTCCAAGGCTCGAACTTGGCGGGGTTGTGTTGATGTTGTTTTCACCTCCTCCGCTTTTCCACTTACCTAGGTGTTCACTCTATTACCAAGCACGTTCTTATTCACCACCAAGGAGATTGTTTCACGTACAATGAAGTCGCTGCACCGACCAAGATGTTCCACTGGGCTTTTCTCGAGCGCAAAAGCAAAGATGGTAGAGGGGAATATATCTGCTAGAGGATCAGTGTAATTCGCGGGATGGTATAATTAAGGGTACAAAGACGGAGTCCCCGGTAGAACTACCAATAAGATGGATGACGAAATACACTCACCCTATTTGAGAGCCAAGCTAGTACATCACAGGGCAAGGCAAGGGCTGCTCTGCTCTCTTATTATTGGTGAATTCAAAGGGTAAAACCAAAGAAAGGTGGTGAGGGCAGTAAAAAGCATAGAGTTCTATCTACTACTTTGCTATTGCACGACGAACAGCAACTGGTCGTAAGCTATCTCTTAATAGTACCGAATGCGAATGAGTTCCCACAAAATCCTCCAAACACCTGCTTTTACAGCATCTGAAACATTGATTGACATGAACGGTATGCCGAAAGTCTGACCAAATTATACCGGCCACGCTGGATCAACTATCCTCGGGCTCAAGTCATATCCAGTTCCCTATGGGAGCTTGATCGATCACATCTACGTGGTCTGGCGCGCCGTGGTCGCGAAAACCCACCTTCTGCACACCATCATCTGAACCACTCACGGCCTCCCCAATGCACGATTCTGGGCGAGGACTCCAGAGGCGGTCCGCCCGTTTATCCTTTTGCGGCAAGGGCGACGGAGTATGTCGGAGCCATTCCGCCTCGGTCAAGCTAAGGACACGAGTCCGGGGCTGGATTTGATCATTATTTAAAATGCTGTCTGTCCCAGAAGATAGGACGTCTTGAGTCTCGGGTGAAGAGGACTTCGCAGGAAGGGAGTCATATTGGGTGAGATGTCTCTCCAGAACGCTGCCGGTGGTGGGAATGTAATCTGCCGGAGAAGGTAGCTTGGGAGACTGAGAAGCCTCAGTGGAAGTCGGCGAACTTGCATAGTCCGAGAAGGACGCACCATCTTCACCCCCAGCGTCGACGAGTTCTAATGCCTGCATTGACTCCGAAGTGATAAGCATGGGTTGTGCTGTACTTAGCCTGATTTCTTCATTCTCAAAATCCTCACTCTCGACGTACTGTTTCAAGGAGGGTGTCAATGATGGACAAAGCGATAATGCCGACGCAGGTCTTGGTTGGAAATTAGGAATGTCAGGCAACGGGCGTTGCTGTACCTCGCTTGAGAGTTCCATCTCATGAGCCCCAGCGATAACTTCAGGAACGGCACCTCTCAATGAAGATGGAGAGAGCTCGGGAGGGCTTTTTAGAAAGTATTCTTCTCGAGAATTGATTTGCGCGTGGTCCACCTCACCCCTATCTGTAGTGCTAGGGTCGTCACCGAAGACTTGAGATTCCGGTGTCGCGGTACCAAAAGTAAACTGTCGAGATGATGGAGAGGTAGATCCCGAGCTCAACATCCCCGCAGACCGTTCTCGTTGCAAGTCGAGGGAAGTCTTGGAGGTTGGTGACATGTCGAGTCCTAGTTGCGGGACGAGATTGAGCTGCTTGAGATACTTCATGGACCTATAGTGGAAACAAAATGTAGCATAAGGAGCGTCTTTTGCATCAATTAGGTAGTAGTTGTAGTACGTGGCGTCCTCTGGATTATCGACTAGACCACCACTAGGAGAGCTAATGAAAGAGAGGTTTGAGATGTTAGCTAACGTATCGATACTGGGGTAGATACTTCATCAAGGACTGCATGTATCATGAGGAAGAGAGGTAGGCTTACGTGATTCCATAGCGCTCCTGATTTCGATAGGCATCGAGTTCAAGTGCAATGCGCTTGCGTCCTTTGCATCGAAAAACCTGCACCTCAATAATGCCCCCATCTTCGGCAACCGATTTCTTGTCTAGGCCGGGCATGAAATGAAAGTACCGCGTTTCGATCCCGGGATAGCCGGCCTCATTATAACCACCAGCCTCTCCCCATCTGTCTTCTGGCTGATAGAGGGCTCTAACGACAATTCCTGTGGAGCGGGTATTGGTGTTAATACCCCATGATGAGATGTGACGTCCATTCATAATCATCTTGAAGAAGATGCATCGTGAGGGGGGCGGGGATTGGTTGATGAGATAGCGTAGCCAAAACTGTTCGCCTGAAGGTAAGGTTTATCAGCATGGTTCTAGAGGCGACGTGTAGCGAAAATAGCTCACCGGGTAATGAGGGAATGTAAACGGATATGCGTGGGTTCACCTTCTTCAGGCGTGTTGGGTCGATTTCCTCTGACGTGGATGAGGCACTAGGTTGTGATGCTCGGCCTGTTCCTTTATAGGCGCCACAGACGACTGGGAGCGTAGTTGCTCTCAGCAGACGAACAGAAGAGCCATCAGGATGAGGATATTCGGTTACTTGTCTTGCCTCGAGACTCGCATGAATGGAGATCTCAATTCCTCTAAAATACGGCATACTGACTGTGATGCAAATGAACGTCAAGGTAAGAGGCGGGGGGACACAGGTCGCGCGGGAAAAATACGATGCAAAGAAGATGCGCAACGCAGCACAAAATGTCGGTCCGTGGGGCTCGTACTTTGTGTTGATTATGAAGTTCTTGCTTGGAAGATGTCAGGCAGAACACACATATCGAAGAGGAGGCAGGGAAACTTGGAGAGGAACAAGATTCAAGGTGACAAGATTATTGGATTGTCGGGAAGACCTGTGGAGTGTGTGAGTAAAAGGTAGGCGTGAAGGGGGGGAGAGAGAGAAGAGGGAGAGAAGAGGGACAGAAGAGGAAAGAGGAGGAAGGGAATAATAAGGCTGCAAATAGTGAAGCCACCACGGTGAACAGAGAAGGAAGGATAAACAGAGAAGGAGAGAGAGGGCAGGTAGTGCCTTCTGCTGCTCACCCAATGATTGAAGTGAGTGCCAACTTCAAATGTGATGTCAGGTGTTGCCAATAGGTAGATACTTAACCAAGTAAGTACAGGAAGGATGCTCTTGTCTGTGGTGCACATGTGCTCCGCCTAACTAGTAGGCAGGTAGTTGTAGTATAAGTATGGTATAAGCAGTGGCACCTTTGGACTAAGCACTACATTCATAGGTATGTGCAAGCTTCCCCTTCAACATTTATCTGACCCTAGGTTGACTTCATAGACACCGTTTCCCTTTCTTTCCCGGTTCTCCTGCTCCCCTGCTTCCCGGTGTTTTTCTCGCCTCTCTCAGGAGGGGGAAGAGTGCAGGCGCTCGTATCGTAAAGTCCCTTCCATCTTCCCCCTTCTGTTCCCTCCACATGGTGTCACAAAAAGATATGATATCCAGGCGTCTCGTGGGGAAAGCGGGTAGGTTACGTGCTATGACCAGATATTCTTGAGCAGATAATATATTGAACCCTGAGTATCATTGGACCATATCGTAAATGATAGGTTTAAGGCTGCTAGCATCCTCTCCATTGAAGAATTCCTAGGAGTAGGTTTGCCATCCGGAAAGAGAGAACCTTCGCAAGAGCGAAAAATTGGGGCTGACCTAAACAACTCGATTTTATGTGCTTAGGTCGGTCTCCTATTGTAGACAAACTAGGTCCATTGAGTCCGTGATAGGTCATCAATACCCATGTTCGCCTAGATCCTGGTGGTAGACTAGGGGAGAGCTATATGCGTTAGAGGGCAATCTGGGTCATTTGTCGAATGAATACTCATCCTCCTACCATCCCCTTTCTCATACATCAGGGCACACTGGGGATTATCGTCGGACAACACCTTCGAGGGAAGGACCAATAGTGCCATGCTAACGCACCAGTTTATTTCTAATGGAATGCATGTTCATCGATTCCACCCGTAGCCCACCTACTATGTACACGTACCAATCGGGGAAATGTGGTAGACACGGACTGACAGAACACTCATCAACGTCCTAGCACCTTTTTCGTGTCCTCCTCCTTGTCGAGCAAGCCCAGATTCCTTATCTGACCGGCGCTCGGGGCATTATCTCGCGCTGACGAAGCTTCCGCTTTTCTGTAGGCAGCCTGCAGTTGCCTGACTCTCGCGGCCTGTCACGGGGGTTGCCAGCCGGTTAGCAACCATGTCCTTCGGCAGACGGGGGCGGCCGGGGATAGGACTAACCTCCTTCTTGTGGTGCAGACACTCGTAGTAGTCCTCGAGCACGGGAGAACACTGCTTCTTGCCCGTGTCATCCTCGGACGACGTGTTGACGATATAGCAGGCGAGGACCTCCTGCCAGAAGGGAAAGCATCGGCCGGGGCCTGTGAGTGTCGATTGCACGGGTTAGCGGTCGCTGCTCTCGCGGTCGATTGGGACTTCGTTGGAGACAGACCTCCGTGCAAACCGTATCCAGAGGCCATGGCGGCAATGGGCGAGAGGACACTCGACGAATTCTGTGGGCTCGAGGGTTGACGGGGGCTCAATTGGAGCGGCACAGGTCGGTGTCGTTGATTGTGGTTTATAGCTTACGGGGATGGAATGAATGTCGTAGGCAGTCGGCTGCTGGAGAGAGGTGAATTCAAGGTTGCTGCACGCACTGCGGGTGTAAGGTAGAGATCGGGCTACCTAGGTGCTGATTGGTCCGGGAAGTGTTGTGCGCCGGAGAGCGTTATAACCACCCCCGCTTCCTCCCTAATCCACACCACGCACTAGAGCTGCCCGCCCGCAATCTGGACAAAAGAGCAGGTGTGATGGGTTTTAATGCGATGTTCCTAATTGGGATACCAACCTACCAAAACGGTTTTGTTGCGTTGCTCGCGACCGACATCCTCGGAAGTTGCTTTTAGGGGGCAATGATGGCCCTATTTTCGCAGTTGTACCAGCCCGCCCAGCTTGAATACAAACTGCCGGTACCTAATTCAAGCTGGTACTGCTACATACATAGACCGAGTTCAATTGTACTAATCCAAGCCTGTTCTTTGCTGAAGCTGTCACCAGCGCAGCGCGCGTTCTATTATCACCCATTTACTACGTACGTTTCTGGCCACGATGCTTAGGGCGTGGTTATTATCACGATGCCCAACAGAGCTATCGCTAAATTGCATGCTATATCCTCCAAGTCTTTTTTTGGTATTCATTCTTGGTTATTCTTCTACCGAGTTTCAATAAGAACGATAACTTACAGCCCTCTCACTCGACTCTGTTCCCATCTTCCTCTTGTTCTTCGCCTTCGTCTGAAAAGTTTTCTTCCTGTTCTGGTGAGGGATCGTCGGCCCTGAGAGCAGCACGTTCTCTCCTCAGCTCCTCAGGGAGATAACCGGCGAATAAGATCTGGTTGTCGGGAGTTCGAATGGCGGAGCAGTCGCGAAGCTCATACCCTTCCATTCGTATCAGGTCGCGAATTTGGCGCTCATGTTCCACAAACGGAATTGTCCACAGGCTTAGTTGCTTTGATACGCAGTCAAGATGAAATTGCCGATGTACGGAATCCAGTTTGTTTGCAAAGTTTTTATCCTTTAATTCTGGAACGTGGCCATATAGATAGGCTAACATGACGCTGATTTGACCATGGATACCGCTTTCAAAGTGAGTATTTAGTAGTTGGTTGATCAACATATCGACTAGTAAGGGCAAAAATGGATAGAATTCATGCTCGCAGGCGTTTAGGAGCATCTCTGCCTTAATCCCCCACTCGGTAGCTGAGAACAGGACTGTAGCTACTCTCCAGGCGGGGATCCCTTGTGGAAGCGGAGGTGGTCCTGGCGGGTGACTCTCAAGAAATTGGATAGGGTCTTGATAGTTGTTCCTAGTTGAGGGCGTCATGGGCGATAATAAACGCTCCCATCGCATTGATGTTGTCGTAAGCAAGAAAGAGTACTCGTTGGGAGATTCGGGCGACCAGCCTGATTCTCGAAGGATAGCTGCTGCCTCTGAAATATTTGGAACAATGAGATGTAGGTCAAAGACAACAGTAGGGACACCGTAACGTGCAACAGCATCCTCGAACCAGACCATGCTGGGGACTGATCGTTTGAGCAGGATTCTGCAAGGCGCTTGCCTCGGGTATTCCATTGGAAATGGCTGCTGTTGATGTAAAATTTTTTTTTTTTTTGGAAATATATAATTCTCGAACAGTGCGCTTGTTAGACCCGGCGTTTTCAAACGCTTTGGTTAGAACCGGATAAAAAGCCAATGTTATGCAGGTGTTTTGGCGGGTTCAATAACAAGTGTGAAAAGAACTTCCAACTCTGGCGCGAAGTCTAGATAGTGGATATCATACCTTGGCACCCATGTCCTGCGGGGCATATTTAGCACGGCCTATCCCTCCCCACAAGCGCGGCCTAGTGTACACTACTCCAGGCTGCATCCCAAGCTCTATGCTCGCACAACATACTTCCAAGGTTGCTTATACAACCTCCATCCGCGCGCGAGCATTATAACTTACCCGTACAACTTACCCGTATACGAACCATTTACATTAAAATAAAGTTTGGGAATACCTACTGATGCGTGGGCTTATATACAGAACAAAAAACATTCATTAGATAGCGTCCTTCGAGACAGCACGCTCGCGAAAGGTACTTTGGTCTAGTGGTTATGCACCTACCCTTCACTAGGTTGGTGTCCAGTGATAATGATTAGTAATAGGCTAGCAGCTTTGAATTTCAACGACGATATGCTCCCGTGCAATGCCGACCCCATGTCAGGTAGCTTGCGCGCGCTTAGAGGAGACCATCGTCGCAGTACGGCAGCCCAGCCATAATATATTCACGTTTGTTAGCCAATCACTGGCTGTGGTGTCCACCTTGTTAAAGTGTCGTTAGCATCTAATGCCAGGCTTCCTTGGCGGAACCACTTTGCGAACCACCTCATTCTCTCTCGAAACTGCTTCAAGCAGTGAATTGCAGCCTTTGGAACGACATGGACATCCTGAACAGCTCGCCTTGCCCCGGTTTATGATCCAATGTTGGTTCTGTTGGTTCTGTTGGTTCTATGTTGGTTCTATGTTGGTTTCACATTCGCTAGCACCAACTCTGGACCGGGTCATGGCCAATGACTTAGGCATCTGTCTATCTTCAAGATGTCCATATCGCTCCAAAGGCTGCAATTCACTGCTCAAAGCAGCTTCGAAAACCTAAAAACCCAACATTGGATGATAACCCGGGGCAAGGCGTGCTGGACCTAGCCCCACTGTCTAGCTACGAAGCTTCGTCTATAAAGTAACAGTCAACCGCCAGTCTAGTTGTCTCCTTCATGAGATACGCCATTCAGTTCCTTGTCAGGATCCCGAGGGATTGTTAATTATACTTTTCACCACTTCGATCATCTAGGTAAGTGTGTATTGTGCGAATGTGCTTCTATTTACTAGGTAAAGCCTAACGAGCACATAGACATGAGCACCGCAAGCAACAAGAAGTATCCTACTCTCCAGCAGACTAATGCAGCAGTGCAGGCAGTCGCTGGGGCGTTGGGAAATACCCACTATGCCATCGTCGGCGGCGCAGCTTGCACGATGTTGGGGTCCGTTCGCTTAACGGAGGACGTCGACTTTGTCGTGCCGAAGGGGGAGACGAAAGCAGCCAGGGCTCTACTCAAGCAAAAGGAGACCTACTTCTCTATCGATAAACGAACTTAACACACGACCTATAGATCGGAACCGAACATTGAGGTTGAAATTCTCACCCCACCGGCTCTCTTCAAAGAAGAGTTCACTGCGCGTACCCCGACGTATGACGTTGGAGGCGTCCGAGTACTGAAGCCCGCCTTGCTCTTGAACGCTAAGTGCGGCTCATTGCTTGGGCGGGCCACGGACGACAAGAAAAGAACTGATTCCAGGGACATTAATTTTCTTCTTCAGTGGTGCGCTTCTCACAGACAGTTCCCATCCACGGCCGAGATGAGCAATGCCACCCCCGCCTTTGTCCAGTATTATATCGGTACATTTGGGGGTGAGCAACATTGGAAAGATGCTGGCTACAACATCCGAGAGGGTAAGAATGGGCACCTTCCTAGACTATTTGGACTATCTTTGCTGACTGTTGCTATTACGGTAGGGCGTTGGTCTCACTGATTCTCCGAGTGAGAAATTGGTTTGACTGACGTTTCTGTATGTATCGGGAATGTCTAAACTTGGCATGGAATGGTGATGCCAAGGCTGAAAAGGGCGTTAAGGGAAGCGAAGAGGAGGAGGGTTAAGTAGGAAGTAAGGAAGTTCTTGATTAAGGAAGGGTATTACGCAAGCTGAATTGGATTTGGGTATTGAATAAATGGTAAAAACTCAGTAACATAGTGACAAATATCTCTAACCTAGGGTGATCTAATAATCTTTCGTCCATCCCAGCGAGCAATATTGTGACAAGAGCCGGCTTGAGATCTTTGACCCTAAGTTTATGAGCCGCCTTATAGTCATAAACGAAGGCCAATGTCTCGCCACCTCCCAGGTGCTTGCGGAGGCCCAGTCCGTCAGGGTAGCTTGGCTGCTGGACTTTCTGCTTGGACACGGCTCGTTTGCTTGGCCTAGATCGCCGTCGGCGACTCTGTATTTCGTGGCTCCGCTCCGAATCTCCCGTCTGACCGATTTCGCCCTGCCGCTTCAATTCGCGGCTGTTGTTACTGAATCGTAGCTCGGTGAAGTTGAATGTCTGGCATATGTGAGGGTCGACGTCGACTAACTTCTAAAATATCCGTCGTACAGGTGATTCGATTGCAACTTTCTCGAAAGTATCGATATCCTCCCCGGTAACTACTGGATCCGGGCAGACATCCTCTATTTTATCGCGGGTAGCAATCGATTAAGGAAATAGTCTCTTGTCGCCAAAGGCCCTGTTGATCTTGTCGAAATGGTATCGCTGATGATTGGCAAAGTCGCTCCAACGACGAAGCCACATAGGGTAGCGCTCGCCATCGACTTTCGTGGCAGGTCCAGTGGAGGACACGGACGTGTCGGCAGTTCGGAGAGCTTTGAAAATGTGAAGGTGGCAATTGTGTAAATACTCTTCCAGCGTGGTCTCTTGGACCTCGCGCCTGAGCTGTTCCGTCTCGCGCCTCTGCTTGTTCTAGCTCATGCTGGAGCCGCTCGATTTCTCGAAGATATTCAGACATGTGTCTATTCACGACAAGCCACGAGTCACATCGGCCTAAGAGACCGTTTTTCTGTTTTCAATCCGTTTTCTTTGCATAACCGTGTATACATTGTCCTAGCTCTGGCATCTCAGGCCACATGACTGACATTGGACTGAGCCGAGCCTGAGCAAAAGTAGCATTGGCGCTAGTCCCGATATGGCAAAAAAGAAGAAAAAAAGACAAACAAAAAAAGGCTGGTCTGGTGTTATATTGAGTTGTAGAATGGTTGGAGAGCTAACACTGTTACCACTGTGTACAGGGCCCTATATAGCGTATGTGGGTCAGGTGATACCTACATGCCATAGGTAGTAGTGAATTGTCTTTTTGCTGTGGGTCCCGGAGGACATGGGTGCTTTACTTTAATGGGCCTATGAGTTCCATTCCCAACCCCACACAACCCTCCATCAACACCAACACTTCCAACCGGGAACCTACCACGACAACTCTTTGCCAGCACTCTCTCATAGAGACTCTCACGTTTGCCCGTCCCCCGTCCTCGCCTTGCTGCGCAGAATCAGTTACAAGGCAGGATGCCTTGGCTTCCATGAAAATGACAGCTTCCCTGTCTCCACCGAGAGTCCTGCTGCTTGCTGTCCACTTCGCTGCCAGATGCGACACCCAGAGCTTGACCGCGCTTGTCGCCCATCACCCCCATGTGCTGCAGCCCGAGCTGATTCTGCGAGTGCTTCTGACGTGTCTGCCCGAGACCCTTCGGCCGAGCGAGTATGTCGGGCTCGTAGAGCGCATCGAGTCGGGCGATTTATACTCGGAACCTGACCTGTCCATCCAATTCGACTCGTCCTCTGTCCAGGACATCACCGATGCTGAAGCGGCGAAAAAGACCCGGCGCCTACATCTCCTTCCTCTCGCATGGGACCATGCTCCCACAAGTGCACTCCGGGACCCCGTGTCACTGTTCCTGATCCACCGTGCTCACCGCGTCGACCAAGAGGCGGGCCTTCTTACCCAGCTTCCCGACCTGATTCTGCCGTTTCTCCAGCATGCACCATGCATTCGTACTTGGACCATTTCGGCCCTGCTGCCCTTGCTGCGTCGCAACTACGAATATTATCCACACGAACCCATCCCTCATACACTCGAATCTTTTGAGCGCTTAGATAGCGGAGCAGCCGTGGCTCTGTTGCTGTCGCAAACTGGCGTCCGCGAGGAGGACTTGCCGCACGTCGGGAGGGACCTTCGCGGATTAATAGGGCCATGGATGTACAACGATGCGAGATGGGATACTTCCATAGAAAGGGAGAGTCCCACGGGAAGTGTAAGAACTAGGCATGTATCTTGTCCGGCTTGGGAACATGTCCTCGAATGGCTTATTACCCAAGCGTCCGTGTTGTGGAGAGTAGCCGTCAAAGCCTTGGACCAGTGGGATGGACCGAGCGACGTTGATCTGGGAGGCTACGGTTCCGAATGGCTGGATGACGAGGCACAGGGGCTCTTGGAACAAAGATTTGCTCGTGCAGCGTTGGCTTCGGCTTATTTGATACCAGAGGCCTCCGTGGATGCCCTTACTGGAGTCAACAGTATCATTACAAAAATAATGTCGCTCCTGGATCAAGACCCCTGCCCAACTCTACAAGTAGCTTCCTCTCTGCTCTCACCGTTCACGCAAACAGAAAACGAGGACCTTATTTCTGCAAAAAGTGCCTCACTGATGCGAAACGGTTTGCTCGAGGAGTCAAACTATCTCACTACACCAAACCAGACATCTACACAGCTCCTTCATGTTTTGACGTTAAGTGCCTTTATACTCACAAAAGCTGGGGCGCCTTGCAGCGTGCGGCGAGCCGGAGAGCTAGCCTTCCTACAGGATGAGCGGGAGCAGAAAGCTGAAGCAATCAGGTTGATTCGCTCGTTGAGTACGAATGGACCCAAGAACGATGACAAGTATTGGATTCGTGCTAGGAATGAGCTTCTCTGGCTCCGTGATTGGGGCGCCGAAGAAGCATACGGCTCTGCTGACGTCCAGATTCATGGCATTTTTAGTCGACTAAAGAAAGATTTCCTCGAGATCGAGTGTCTCAAAGCCTTCCTAGCAAATACACGTAGGTTGTAGAGATGTTTGTGCCTAAGGCGCGAAACTTACATGCAATTAGGTTACTCTCTCGCAAGGTCAATCTATGAAGACTCTCCCGAGAAGGCTCTCAACAATCATGTATTGCAAGATACTGTCGTAGCTGCAGCAATGGAGGCGTATGATAATGCTTCTAACCCGCATCGTGGGCGTGGCGGGCTTCTGAAGTGTGATGATATGTGAGTCCGTCATTATCTTCACTCAATAGGAATTTGCCTTAATACCTTGGCTAGTATTCATTCCTTCCCCAAGACTTTGGCGGAAACACACCCTGCATCGAGACGAATTGAAGCATTACTAAGAGCGACCCATGCCCTGTCTGAGTATCGCCTTGTCCTGAAGAAGGGGGAGCCGTTCACTCCTGTAGTATTGAGAGTTGGTACGGACCCCGTCTCGATCATCGAAAAAGTGTTGGAACAGAATCCCAAGAGTTATACCAACATTCAGGATCTGCTTGACATCGGATCTAACATGGTCGATGCTGGCCTTCTTGCTAGCGACAAACTAGAGCAATCGAAAATTAGCCTAACATCACCCTCCAAGCATCATGTAGCTACCCGGAGACGAATAACGGCAATGTGTGTGGATGCCGCATTGACAGAGGACGACTTTGAAACGGCTTATTCCTATGTGGTTAATCGGGTCGCCTCGGATGCCGATACTCAGACAACGGATGAGTATTCCTGGAAAGCTGCGTTGCAGGCTGGTAAGTACCGTCGCACGACCCGGACGGTGAAGCCGACGCATATTGGAACGGCTAGCGGGAATCTGGACATAAGACACTTGGAACAACGGATTGAGTGTCTTTCGGCAGCAGTGCGTATTGCTCCGCCTGCAACCTTACAAGAGATTTTAAATGTCTTTCGGAAATGTGAGGAAGAGCTCAATGCTGCTATCAAAGCTGAAGAAGCACAGGAATCGGCGTGGGATGATCGAGGCGATCTACAAGCGATGCCTGGCGCATTTAGTAGTACTGTACCCGCAGGTGTGGGTAGGAATGTCACGAGGTCTTCACGACATGTTGAAGAGGCACCCATGTCGCTGTTTGACCTATCGAGAGCCAGCATGGCCAGAGCGCAGCACAACTTTTCAGCCCTGTCGAGTTTGCAACGTAGTGGACAATCGAGAGCAAATGATGCAGAAGCAGGCTTGGATGAAGCGCCTGGACAACCACGGGTCCGGAAGAGGGATCAATTACGAGAGGCTGCTGTTGGTACGTTGGCATCGGGCGTCGGTTGGCTGATTGGAGCTCAGCCCGTTGATAGGGGTCAGGAGAGGGAATGAGAGATGGAGCCGAAGTGTAATGATGACATGGCCGCATTAGAATCGTCTTGAAAGTACATTATCATTCCAAGAGATGGCTGCGGGTTCATCGCTACATGTATTATTGAAGCCTGAAGGTTGTCATGATGTGATTTCGTTGTCTTCAAATCACCTGCTCAGCTCCCAACTGTCAGAGATAAATGCCATCCATCATATTTGTAGCCATAGGATGAAAAGTCACCGAGACGAAACTGGGAAGCACGGGTCAGAATGAATCAATCCTCCAAGCATGAAACAACGACATGTTTACTCGACTTTAAACAACCTAATTAATTTGGATCCAACTAGCGAACTACATCAGCCAGGAAAAATGCCTTCCTATCACCCAAGTCCCCTGAGCCCGACGCGAATTCTTCCTCCCGCCTCCTCAACTACGTTACGCCACGCCCCCGTCTCACCAAAACGGCCCCAACGGCCCTCGACGCGAAGACGTAAGATCATACCGTCCAAGGGCGCGTCTCGCCCCATCTCTCATCCCGGCACTCGGGCCGCGGCCGCCCTCGTCGCGGCGAATGTCAAAGCGCACCGACTTCTTCTTCTTCTCGCCACCGCGATGCTTCGTTTTCATCTTCGACGGCGAGATAGGATAGACCGGCGGCTCCCCGAGGCCCCTCCCAGCATCGGCGTCGACGGCGTCCCCCGCGACTCCGACGTCCCACGCCTCGGCCGACGTCGCCGCCGACTTCTCGTCCAGGACGGCCTTCAGCCGGCTCCCAGCGCGCTCGCTCGCGGCCCCGTCGCCGTCGACGACGACGACGTCGTCCGCGCGGGCCGCGTGGTACTCGTGCACGAGCGAGGGGTCAGACATCTGCAATTCCTCGTCCTCCTCGTGCTCGTGCTCGTGCTCGTGCTCGGCGCCCAGGAACCCCAGTCCCAACGCGTCGCCCTCGCCACCGCCGTCCATCTTTCTCTTCTTCGCCGCGCCCGGCGTCTCCGCGTCGCCATCGTCCGCGGCAGTCCGCTTCCCGTTGTCGTTCTCGCCGCCGCCGCCGCCGTCGGAGCGGATCCCTTGCGGAAAAGCGGCGAGCTGCGCGTCCTCTTCGCCTCCGGCTTCGTCCGCGGACGACGGGGCGTCTGAGCCCGGCGGGGTCTCGGGGCGCTCGTACAGCGCGACGGTGGGCGTGTCGGGGACGGAGGAGGAGGAGGAGGAGAAGATCCTCGGGTACGGTGTGGGCGGGCCCGGCGCATGAAACCCGGCGCGCGGCGGGAACCTGAGGCCCGCGATCGCCCCGAAGGCGACGAGCTGCTGTTGTGCCGACCCCGCGGCGTCGTGTAGGCCGGCCGGGTGGGCTTTCGAAATGGACTGCGGGCCGGGCGACTTCAGGGGGTAGTGGATGGACGCGACGGCGGCGGACTGGTCTGTCTCGGCCCTGGGGGTCTCCTTGGTCGGCGTGGCCAAGGACGATGGGGCGAACGCCACCGTCTTCTTCCCCCCCTCTCCCTCTACCCTGACTCCGAATAGACCTTGGCCCTTACCAGCCATCTTCCGCCTCTCCGCGCCCTCCTCCTTGGGCGCGGAAAAGGTCACGGACGGCAGGGGCCGCTTCTTGTCCTCGGTGGCGGGACTATCGGGCAGCCGGATAGGGTCGAGGGGGTACTCGTTACCGAACTCGGTCGCCGTCCAGCGCGCAAGCGAGTGCGTCGTGACGGCGTTCAGGCGCAGCGGGGCACGCTTGCCCGTCCTGGGCTCCGTGATGGCCCTGTTGAGCGGGTCCCAGACCTGCGTGTCGACCGTCGCCGGGTCGAAGATCATGGGCATCGGTCTGCGGGCGTCGTACAGCAGCAGCCGCGCGTCGAGGTGCGGGAACCGCGTCTCTTGCTTGCCCCACGTCATGAAGCCCGTTTCCATCTTCTCTGTCGGCTGTTTGTATTTCGCTGCTTTGCCAGCCCATATGCTGTCGTCCGCGTCCTTGGTGTTGATCCGCCACCGAGTCGGGTCCCACACGCTTTGGCACGGGGCCGCCGGCTTGTTGGGTTTCCTGCCCAACCATCCCTGAGTGTCGGGTTTACCGGAGGGCAATGATGGGGTTTGTACGGGGGTTGGCAGCTGCAGCACCCTTCCTTGTTGTTGTTGTTGTTTGACGAAATTCATGGTCGCTTTGAACCGACCCGGCCCGGAACCCCGAGTCTTCAGAGCCTTTTTGAGTTTTTGTTGTTGTTTCAGTTTCTTCCATGACGGCCTGTTACCCCTGCCCTCTCCATATATTTTATAAATTGATTCATCCCACCAGGGCAGCGCCGCCGTTGTATTCGGCTTGTCCTTGTTATTCGAGTTTACGTTGGCAGCCCCTTTCAGGTTCGGGGAGACCCGAAAGTTCTTGAGGGCCGCTTTCGCTTCACCCGAGAGGTCAGTCGAATCACCGTCGCCGGTGTCAGAGTCGGGAGACAAATCCAACTCTGGCGAGGCCGGTGGCGTGGAAGGTGATGCGTGTAGGAACTCAAGGACTTGGGTCGCCAGTATGTCCGCCCAGTCTTCGTCATCGCCTTGGGAATTTTCGGCCGCGGCCACCATGGCGCGGGCCGCAACCTTGATATCGTCCGAGACGTCGTTGAAATCAAGGCCAGCGAGCCCACTGGCGTCGTCGTCAGAATCATCAGAATCGTCTTCGCCCCAGAACTTAGTATCATAGATGAGCGCCATGGCCCCTGCAACATCAGCATCCCTATCGTCGTCGGTGAAGGAACTATCACGATCACTCCCGCTAGGTGTATCTTCTGGTCCCGTCGTCCGACTGCTCACTACGACCGTAGAGGGCGTATGCGAGCGAGAGCCGGACCGATTGCTTTTCTCGCGATTCGCCCAGTTGCGGAACGAGCACGCCATGGCCTTGGCGGCGCTCAGGCTCGTGTCACTGCGGGCATCAACTCGTCTAGGTTTCAACGGCACGGTCCGGTTAGCGCTGGGGACGCTGTGGCCCGAATGGTCGGCCGTGGCGGCCTCGCGGCATTGCTTGCCGATGGCGGCAGCAACAAGCAGCTGGTGGGAGACGCGCCGGACACGCTTCCGTAGGGTCCGCGCCGACGCCTTCGCCGCCACCTTCGTAACACGTTCCCGATAGGCTGCCTCGGTCGGCGATGGCGTCGGGTCGTCCACCGGCAGCCCCAACTTCTTGCGTTGCTCACGTATCCACAGCCGGTTCCTGTTAACTTCGGCCCATTTTGCGTCCTCCGCGGCCTTCTTCCTCTCTGCTCGTTTCCGACGGACCTCTGCGCGCTTGCTCACCCAGCCTTGTTTCCGGGCCGCTATAGGTTGCGTTCAGCCCATGTTAGCAGAACACGCTATCCGGAGATCAAGGTATAAATTTTATTAAAGAAGCCCCCAGAGTAAGGAGAGCAAGAGGTGACGAAACGTGTCAGGAAGCAAGGGGGATGATGTGATAAACTGCCATGACTCGGTCCCCAAATATATGCGATGCAAACCCTTACGTACCATCCAAACTCAGGCCCATTTGCTCTAACTTATACTCCGCCAAGATCTTGTATGACTGTAGATGGGCTAACTGTTCCCGTAATCGCTGCACTTCGTCGGCCGCAGGTGCACCACCGGGCACTAACTGGCTAGCCATCTTGATTGTTTGTTGGTCTCGACGATGTTCAAAACCACTTGCCTAATACCTGGCTAGGAACTATATCACATAATACTCGCGTAGATAGGACAGGTAGGCTATGCCAGCTGCCCATGAGCTCTGCTGTAGAGATAGACGATTGAAGAAGGGAGTAGAGGGGAAATGGGCAAAGGAGACGCCCAGATCTCCCTGAGATCTCGAGATTCATGTCTATGTTTAAGCTCTCTATGAGTTGAAGCTTTGTTCTTGCATTTCCCCTTTCGGTAAACCGCCATTACCCTGGTAGACGTTTTCGGAAACTGACGTGTAATCTTTCTTAGGCTAAGACAATGGCATAAGATGCTCTCATTTTGACACAGGTTGCATTTTTGCCGCTCTTGCGGGGGGGTATTCTAGAATAGACGAAACCGGAAAGCGACAGTGAAAATTGCCAGATTTATTTATTTATTATTTGGGTTATACCTAATGTGCAAAAGAGGTCGGCTTCTCAAGTTGAACACAGCAATCATTGAAGCTGAACACATGTTCCAGACAGGGGGCCGTAAACGTGGTATTCGTGTCAAGTTCATGCCCGTACTTCAATTGATGCCTCGTCTAGGCAGTTCTCACAAACCTTGATTAGAAGTTCTCATGCATATTATTCCCCTGGCAAGGCGAACCCAGGAGCGGGGTTGAGCCGAGGAATCCGCAAAATGGAGGTTTCGCAACTCTTAGGAATGCTCTGCCCTCATCCACGAACGGGCATTCATGGCCTAATACAATATAACACATGCCAGTTCCGGCCCATGTCTATCCCAAAAGTTGACTTCTGGGGTATGCAAACAAAGCTCTATTAGCAGACTGTAATGGAAGGGGGATACTTTACCTATCGGGGATCAAGTCCGACTGCTCGGTCAAGATCAGACGATCAAGACGTGGTGATAGCCAGGCAGGTGCCAAGACATGAAACGCGGACTGATGTAATCTGGGAGCGCAGTACCACTAGAGGGCCAAGGTGTTACAGTGGCCAGACTTCGTTATACAATTCAGCAATTTGTTGAGCGACGAAAATTTTGGTATATGCTGAATGTAGCGATTTTTATGGCGTATATCAATGGTAGTTTACGGTATTAGAGTCGAGTCGATTCAATGTTGCACCTTTTGGGAATGATCAATTACGTGTTGCATTCTGCAGGACCACCGCAGAGCTGTCTCGAATATCTGCTCCGGCAAAATGTTGCTGAAGGCTGGCTCAGTCGTCATGCTCGTCAAGCTGGAAAAGTAACCCCGGAAGAAATAATGATACACGTGACAGGCTGAAAGGCCGATTCCGATCCCATGGGGAAAAGGGTTGTGGCGAAGGCGGACCCAAGGGGTCGGTGGAGGTGTTGGGTGTGGGTGTGCAAGTTGACCTAAACACTTCCTCCGAGAATATCCCTGGCGGATTCCTGTGACAAACAGCAAAGGTGCGAGTAACACATGAAGCCCAATGCAACCTTGGCAGCATCCTAGTCTCTCTCACCCCTTTTGTAGTAACAACATATCCGAAGTCAAAACAAAACAAATGAGAAGCAAATGGAAAAAGAAAGGAAAAAATAAAACACAGTAGAGCTACTCGAAGCCTTTTCCATCCATGTATACCTGCCGAAAACAAACTCCAGAGTTTGCGGGTTTAAATGGTATCCGCCGAATTTGTATGCCCGAGAGAAACACGAGGTCAACGAGACTCCGAGACGCATCGCCAGATTAGATCTGATGCCCTTTCAAGGACGACAAAGCCTCCCCCACCCGAATAATGGGGTTAGAAGCAGTAGTCGAACTTTGGAGCTCTCACTGCCGAAAGATTAGGGGGCACTAGCATAAGGTTCACGAGCGTCGTTTCGAGGGGCAGGTTCGCCATAGCCAGAGGCAGCAGGGTCACGAGCTCGTTGGCCGTCGCGATCAGGGCGGTCGTAGCGGTCTCTGTCATAACCAGGGGCGCGTCTCTCGTCACCACCACCACTACCACCACCACCACCACTACCACCACCACCACCACCACCGCCGCCGCGAGGAGGATATCGCTCACGGTCTTCACGGGGTCCTCCATAACGATCAACGCGACCGTAGCTATCGTCATTATTGCGTTCACGGCGCTCGTATCCACGGTCATGACGATCCTCTCTGCCGGTACCGGGGGCACCGCTGTAGCCGCCTCGTTCTTCACGATAGCTGCGGTCATATCCTCGTTCTTCACGATAACCACGGTCACCACGGTCCTCGTAACGGGAGCGGTCGTGGCCTCCACCTCCACGATAACGGTAGGGGTCCTCACGACCGCTGTAGCCGCCGCCGTAATGCCCGCCGCCACCGTACCCACCACCATAGCCTCCGCCACGACGACGGTCCTCAAAGCGGGGACGTCCGTGCTCTGTAAATTCAAGTTAATACAACGACCGAAGGTAGGAGGATAGAAGACTGACCTCTCTTAGGCGGGCCAAAGTATTTTCCAGGAGTGGGAGTTCGAGGTCTGGCACGGCGAGCCTTCTCGATGCTGAGGGACCGTCCCTCTATCTCCTCATCCTGGAGACCCTCCTTAGCAGCATCGGCTTGTTCGGAAGTGACCATCTTGACGAAGCCAAAGCCTCGAGACTCTTTGGTGTGAGGATCTTTCATGATCTGACATTTCTCGACTTCGCCATACTTCTCAAAGAGACGAGTGACCTCGGCTTCGGTGAGGCGGGGATGGATTCCAGTAACGAAGAGGTTAGATCCAGGGTTGATAGAACCATCCTCATCCTTGCCGTTATCTTCTTTGGGAGCCCTATTGGCGAAGAATATTGTTAGGTGGTGATAGGATTCAAGGCGGATCTTGGGGGTAATGATGGGACAGTCATTGGAGATTGTGGCGGGTGTTGCTTACCGATTAGCCTGGACATTGCCAGGGGAAGCCGATCGGCGTCGGGAGCTGTCGATGCCGTCGTCGCGGGATGGTCGGGGAGAGGCGCTGCGCTGGTCACGCTCGTAGCGAGGACCGTCATCTGTCCAAGGCGGAAGGCAGGCGGTCAGCGGGACAGTGGTGGGCTGGAATCATGTGGGCGCGGAAACTTAAGCTTACCATCGTAACGGTCTCCGTTGGCGGTTTCGTAGTCCATTGCAGTGGTTGCCATGGTTGGGCAAGGCGACAACGTGCACTGCTGGGTGTGGTGATATCGGTAAGCCAATGGTCAGTGTGCCAGACAGACAACGAGGCAGTGCGCGCGAAAGGTGCAATTTGACTAGGCTGAACGCGCGCGTAGTGTAGCGTTGCAAGTTGTACGTGTGTACGTGACGTGTTTGCTAATGTTGTGAACTGTGGAGAGGCGAAGAAACAAGCTGGGATGACGCGAATGGAAACAAGTTGCTGGTTGACTGGGTTGAGCTTTTCGGATGGCTGGATTGCTGGACTGATTGAGTGTAGGATATGGAGAAGGAGAAAGGGACGGGCAGAGAGGGAGGGAGGGAGGGAGGGAGAGAATTGGCTCGGCGGATTCACCTGCAGGCAGACTGTGATGAGGTGATGAGGTGAGGAGGTGAAGAGAGATGAGGGAGGCAAGGCTCTGATCTGGCTGGACGCTTCTTGTTTTTGTTCGGGTGGTTGTACGAGGAACAATGGAAGGAGCAGGAGACACCGGGGCCACAGTGTGCATAGGCAGGTCAGTCGGCGGGTGGTTACTGGCGCTCTTGCGACATCAAAGCCGACGCGACAAAGACAAAAATCGGATGAGAATGGTCCAAAAAAAACCCACCTGCTTTGCTTTGCTTTGCTTCTCTCGCCCTTTGCTTGACTTGTCTTGTGTTCTGGTGCAGAAAAGCAACCGGAAGAGTGAGATGGGCGAGATGTTGGCAGAAAAAGGAAGTACGTAGATGGTAGGAGATGCTTGACGTCGAGCCGCTGTTCATGCACAATGCGCAGCAGGAAAAAAAGATGGGAAGCGTGGAATGGAGACCCATCGGCAAAGGCGAGAAAAAGAAGGAAAAAAACTGGGGGACACAGATTTCAGGCTGGTCCCGAGATGCTGCTGCTAATTAGGTAGGTACTTCTCTTCTGCGAGGGAATGCGAATACCTCTATGTACCTGTGAAGAGATAATCGATAACATTGTGGAGATTGGCAATCCACAACGCCGCAGCTGCTGAGGCAGGTACCGTGTAGATACATACACGTACCATACTATCCTATACTGTATATAGGTAGGTTAAGTCTAGTAGGTAGGTACCTTAGTAAGTTACATACAGTGCCATGACATGATTCTATACTGTACCGACCTCGACTGGATGTAGTTTTACCCAGGTTACCTAGGTACCTAGCAGTGATAATAGAAACGCCAGAAAACGAACGACGAGGCACTGATCTGTAGGTTATAAGTCTCCTAGCACTCACAGGCATTCAAACCCCCTTATTTTTCAAGGCTTTCTTGTATCTTTAGTTTATTTGTATAGTCTCATCTAGCTAGGTCGAAGTCTAGTAGGTATTCCTGGATGCAGGCGTGTTGTTACAATTCGCCTACTTCTGGCTGGTTTTCCGCCGCATCAGCTGCCAATGCTTGTTTCACATCAATCTTTGCTGGGGCCGTGGAATCGAGGAACTGAAGACCATCGGCCGCTCTGCCCTGGCACGCCCTCTCTAATGCCAAGAACGCAAAATGCCCACCTACCACAGGTCGGGCCATGAAGTAGATGCCCGGGAATCCTCCTTTCCCTTCCGTGTCATATAAATCCGTGAATGGTCGGTCTACAATTACTTGGCTGTTAGTGAGAGGTTCAAGCTTTCCATGCTGACTTGTGCTCCGCGAAAATATAGGCTTACCCGTAACAGTCTCGTTGACCCAGGATGCTACATGCTGCAATATCTCCGTCCGTACGTTCTTGCTAGCCACTGCCGCAGCAAAAAATTCCCAGTCGCTCTTAGTGTATAGATGGCGGCTATCGAGTGGTAACCCGTACCGCTGAAGCACATTATGGTACCAATCGCTCTGCATCCGGTAAATCCCGTCAGGGATAAATTTCTTCGACTTGGGTTTGCTGGTGCTTGTATGACCAATTGGCGTCTGATATGAGTCCCCGAGTCGCTGTGGTCCATTCGTCGTTGAATTCACATCAGGCAAGTGAAAACACAAAAGTGCGTCGGCAAAGAGATTATAAAGTGTGGTCCAGCTCCCCCACCAGGTGTATGCCAATTTAGCATGAGTTTTGTCCCTCGAGAGGCCGAATTCTTGCCACTTGTCGATGTACTCATCCGCTATGCTACTATAATACTTAGCATCAGACTCCTCACCCACTATTTCCGCGATACTGCTCATCGCTTTAATACCAACGATTCCTTTCAAGGCCAAATTTGTTTGATTTGCTAGCCAGCCAGCAAAGTCATCAGTACAGAGCTGGCCGGCCGGAATTAGGGACTCTCTGAGGAGATAACCCGTCCATTTCGTCCATAACCCGTACGAGTGGCGTAGCCATTTCGCCGCAGCTCTCTGGCCCATAGCTCCCGCTTCTCTGTGTGTGTTATCCATGCCGTAGGCATCCATGCTTAGTGGTCTCTTTTTAGGTCCTGGCCCAAGAGGCTTCGTCCATGCAAGGGCATCATGGGCAAACGCAGGTTGTGTATTGTCTCTCAAGGCATTTGCCAATGCGAGGCCCATGATTAACATGTTACCACACTCTTCGACAGGCATATACTCATCCTTGCCATCTCTGTGCCCGGTAGCATTGGGGAAATGTGCCCCAAGATCATGCATGCTGTAGTTATTAGGATATTGGCCGCTGAGTTGATGCTCCAGAAGGGGCTCAAGGAGGTAGGCGAGCCATTGCGGATTCGTGTATAAGAAAAACGGGAAAGCCGGAAAGATGACATCGACAGTTTGGAAATTGCCATTTGATGAGATCTCCTTGAGAAACAGGATAGGGGAGTCGGGAGTTCCAGAAAATTGCGTGGCCCCTAGCACTTGACGGGCGGACAATGCCGCGATATCTTGATAGTCCTTCGAACCGGAAGCGTAGGCATCTCTCGCTAGCTGGTCCGAGTAGTTCTGTGCAAGATAGACTGCCGTCTCGTAGTCGTCGTAGTGATATTGTATCATATCTTTGGTGGTAAAGAAATGCGAGGCCCATAGGGGTCGCATCAGAGTTAGTCCTCGGGCGGAGGCAAACTGGACAACCGGGTCCTGCGTGAGGGCAAACGTGAACACGACGCTATCATGGCGAAGGCGGGCTGAAGAAGTCGAGTTCTTGCTCAAGTTGAATGTCTTCGAGAAAGCGAAAATGGGCTCTTCCTCGAAGATGCCCCGATACAAATTATCGAGCTCGTTCGTCAGCGAGCCCGACTCGGCAAACGTCCGGCGTACATGCCGGGACTCTCCGGATTGATGTTTAACGTCACCAGCCGCTGAGACATGGAGCGTACCCCATTCAGCACGGTCTAGGACCTCGGTGAAGAGTTGTTCCTCAGCCCGCGCAATGCGCCAGGTCTTCAGACTTGTTTCTGACTGGCTTGCCCGGGGCTCTTGAAGCTCCCATTGGATCTTGCTCCCCCTGTCACCACTAACCCACTCTCCATTTACATCTACATAGAGGCTCACATCGGTGGAACCTTCGACGAAGCAAGTGAGGTAGCCGGCGGGCAAAGCCTGCCGGAATGTTGACGTGGGCGTGATAGGCGATAGGAACGACAAGATTATCCTTATGTCGGAACCTTGTATAGTGTATGTGAGATTGGTGGCGGAGGCGTCGAAAGTTGCCCCGTCATATCGGGGAAGCGAGATCTCGTAACTGCGAGGGGCAATGGGTTAGTTTGGCCATGCGATGGTCCTTGGTGGAGTTGGCGGTACGCACCTTGAGCTGTGCTGGTTGAGAAAGTCTTGCGGGCGGCCAAGCAAAGGATATACGGTCCGAGAATGCGGGACAGAGGCCATGACAGCGAAGCCAACTGTCTCACCTCTCCAAAACATGGGCCAATTTTTCCAAGGGGCATCTCGGGCGTGTGGCAACCAAATACTCAGATAAGGATTACGCACAATAAGCGGCAACACAGGGGGGGCCAGAGTCGAGGCATCGGCAAAGACAGCGACCAAAGCCGCGATGGTGGGCCAGAGACACAGCTTCATGGCCGGCAACCAAGTAGCTCCTCATCTACGAGCAAGTACCTACCTAGTGTGAGACGGCGGCGAGAGGAATGGAGCGTAGACGATTGATGCAGAATAAATAGTTATTGTAGCAATGAATTCAATCAGTATAATATCAATAAGGACTGCAGAGGAGCAAGAGGCGAGGCGAGGCGAGCTTTGGACCATCTGGAGTTCCAAAGTAAGAATGTGAAGTCAAATCATGAGCTGAAGTTTAGCTGAAGTTGGTGGAGAGGAGAGTAAATAGGTACCTACATATATCTAGTACCTACATATAGTACCTATACTAGATGCATCGTGAGGATACTAGCCAATCAATTGGCGGGCTGACAGACTGGACATACCTACCTCTCACATTGCAAGCCAACCTCGGGAGCAGCTCTGCAAGTGACATCACAGAGGTTTCCCGTGAGTCTCCCTCCCCCGTGTTCAGGCGCCGCCTGGTCTAGTGAGCTAGGTACCTACCTACACTAAAAGTAGACTCCTCGATGCTCAACGGAGGCTAGGGGCTGAATAACCCACCTCCCGAGGTGCCTACCTACACTAGAGAGAGGTATGTACCTACCTAGGTACTGGGTAAGGCGGAAGCGGGGCTGCTAAGATACCCACGATACCTAAGTAGGTACTTATGTACTGAGTAACTCCCCTCAAATGCGCACATACCTAGTAGGTTTCAGACTTCGTTCCAGACTGTAAGCATGGAGTACTAGTGTATGCCTAATCCAGACTTCAAAAGCAAGCCCTGACTGGAGTCCCCTATAGGGTTACAATCCCACAACAAATAGGCTAGGTACCTGTTGAAAGTACTACTAGTATAATTCCAAGTTGTAAGCTAGCTACCCCAACCTAGGTGGTAGGTGGGTAGTGTAACGAACGCAATGCATCGTCGGTCTACCTACCTTTGTAGTACCTACTATGGCCCATCTTAAGCATATTTCATTCATGCAGCATAAACTGTAACATCGGCTCCTCCTCAGCTTTTACAGTTGCATATGATGGCCAAGCAGACATGTGATTAGATGAATAACTTTCCCTTTTTGTCTCGGCGAGGAGCGCCGTGCCGTCGTGGTCTGTGGACCAAAAACGTCAATTATTCCGCGCCAATCATTTCACACTCTTTGCTTGTTTAGGGAAGCCATCTCCACAGCCGGGCCGTACTCCTATGAGCTGTACTAGGTGTTCCGAGCGAGAGGGGTTTGACGGGTTTGCGGGGTGACGACCGGTTGGGAGTTGTTAAGACACGAAACATATCTTTGGTTCAGATTCAGATTTACACCTTTGCTCTTTACTTACATTTTGTTGTGACAAATTTACTTGTTGGTGGCAAGAGGGATACTGAGCATAGGAATTCGAATCCTCCAACCCGCATACAAAGAGTACCTGTGTTGCCACGACATTTCTTATCCCCCAACCGTTCAAAAAATGGCACTCGCAGGAATGGTCTTCGCCATCACTGGCGGCGCTAGTGGAATTGGATTCGCTACTGCTCAAATCTTATCTAAACGAGGCGCCACTGTCTGCATTGCTGATGTTGACCCCGATGCTATAAACCAAGCAGAGAGCTATTTCCAACCCCTCGATGTCCCTTTCAGTATCACCAAGGTAGACATATCAAGGAGGGGCGAGGTCGAGTCATGGATCAACGGCATTGTAGAGAAGTTCGGAAAACTCGACGGTGCTGCGAATGTCGCTGGGATTATTGGGAAACATCATGGTGTCAGAGAAATCAAAGATCTGGATGACGACGAATGGAATAGGATTATTGCTGTCAACCTGACGGGGACCATGTTAGTCGGGTTGCTATTTCTGACATGAGGTGCAGATTGGGTAACCGCTAGCAGGTACTGTCTGAGGGCCGAGCTTCAAAAAATCGTCAACGGAGGCTCTATTGTCAACGTTTCTTCAATCCATGGATTCAAAGGTATTGAATCACTCGAATATTATATCATTCGCAGACGATGCTAACTATCGGCCTAGGTTTTGCGAAGTACGGTGCATATGAGTATGTAGTTTGCCAAGTCCTTTATTATTTGACGATTTTAGGAGTCATCAAGAGTAGCAATGCTCTACTTGAGGATTGATACTCCTGATGATTAATCCTTGGTTTCGGGAATCTACGGGGATCCCCGAGATGTTTCATATGAAATACCATTGCTCACCCGTGACTTCCACAGTGCCAGCAAGCATGGCATCATTGGTTTGACGAGGACGGCCGCCAAAGAGAACGGCCATCGAGAGGTCCGAGTGAACGCGGTAGCGCCTGGGGCTATCTTCACACCGCTGATGGAGAAGGCATGGAAGCTCCATAATTACACCCCAGCGACTCTCATCAGAGGAACGCCTCCTGAACCAGAAGCTGCCTTTGAGCGCCAAGGGACATCTGAAGAGGTTGGGCACGTAATCGCGTTTCTTTTGGGACCAGATAGCAAATATGTGACTGGGACTGTCCAGTCCGTGGATGGAGGCATGTAATTAGGCGGGGGAGTCACAATGCAAGACGGAAAGATCTGGGCGGCTCAGAAGACGTCCTCTGGCTGAACGTCATGATTTCTCCCATCGTCTCGAATGTGCTTGAGGAACTTGTCTCGTTTCATGGGCTTTCGCATATCGTAAGCGTCTTCGCCGTTGGCGGTAGGGTCGTTGACGTTGTCACCATAGTAGTCCTTGACGACGCGATACACGCTATATCCCATGTTCTCGTAGAATCTGATGGCCTTCTCGTTACTCTTGCGCACGAATAGATCCACGAACCAGGCATCCGCGGCCTCGGCACCGGCCTCAAGCTTCTCGGTAAGAATCCTGCCAATGCCCAAGCGACGAGCCTCGGGTGCTACAGTGAGGGCAGTGATGTGGGCATGCCACGGAAGGTAGTGTTCAGAATGCCTGAAGTAATCAGGCGAACTCTCCGTCTTGCCCATGACTGAAAGGAAAGGTTTAGAAGGGGCAATCTCGTGCTGTGTTCGTGCGTACTATGGAGACCTACTATAACCCAGTATGTTTCCCTTGTCGTCGACGGCAACTTGGAACAGCGAGGGCCATTTGGCGTAGTATTGCAAGTAAAAACCAATGTCATAGGTTTCGGTCAAGGGATCGAGATTACATTTCGCGAAGCGATTCAGATCGGCCGGCGTAAAGGCCCGAAACGAAGTCATGATGCTGGCTGACGCTGCAATAGCCTTCAGCCCAATGGATGTACGTTGGTGAGGTAAATTGGGTTTAAAAGCAGCGATCTTGGGAGTTTGAACATCGTGGGGGTTAGGTACCTTTTTTCTCGGGGCACTCCCTCTCTCGTCTACCTTGGTACTAGGTAGTCTCGGCGGCGGCGTGGCGCCAGGTGCCGCGGGTAAGTACCTGTCCGCCGATTTCCGGTGTTGCATGCTCGCACATAGTTGGGGGCAGAGAGAAATCCTTAGCCCACTGGGCAGGTAGCGAGATGCACAGGCTCTACCTTCGCGTACAACAGTTACCTTATAATACCCACAATATTTGATGTCCCTTCCCGGTTCAATTGGGTATGTATCTGCCTAGTACGCACTATGTATGTAGGTCGGTAGGTACCACGTACAGTACTAGTGTCATACCGATCAGCCACCAGACTACCACCCTCGTCACTGATTCTACCTTGTATCTACCACGCTCTTCTTGATAATACCACCATTCAACACGGCATCGTCAGGGTCAAAGTGAAAACTGCGCTGTCTTGAATACTTATTCTCCTTGCCAACCTCGCTCCGTACAAGGCTGTCTGGCTGTCATCCCGGTATCCCCAAGGATTTGCGGTCAACGTACCCGCCATGCGCTTGCCAACTCACCAGTCATCCCATTGAGCTTCCCCGATATAGCTGCAGCATTGTCTTATACCGTTCCTCTCCACATAATTACACCACGCCCGAACATTCTCGCGACGAAGCTATCCTCAACGCGTGTCCATCCAGACGTTTGCGCCGAGTAAGACAGCCCACAACGACCAGGTCCCGCTCTCTGAGGCATACGGCAACTGGCGCATCCAGTATCGTTGGTAGTTCGCTCGCGCTAGCTGGTAGTTCCGACGTCAACGGGAGAAGAAGCCATGTCTCGATCACCACACACGCCGCGTCATTCGCGGCGCTCGTCCACCATCGATGCGACATACTCTAGCACAAGCCCCAATATGTCGCCCAGCGCCCGACGCCAGTCCAAGTCCTCCCTCCACGAACCCTTGACGCCTCTTCGCCAGAGCATGAACGAAGCCGAGTTTCACGACCTCGGTGGCGGCGGCGGCGGCGGCGGCGGCGGTCAAGATAACGGTCTCGGAAATCTGGCCGATGAGCTAGCAGATGCTTTATCGGGATCCGGCGATGAGGACGAGTACTACGGGGACGACTATGACGCGCAGGAAGATGGATGCGAGCCCATCGATGGCGTGAGAGACAGCGGTGTCGATGTCGCAAGCCAGATAGACCTACCCAGCAGGACAAAGAGTTCCAGTTTAAGTGTGCCTTCACCAAACGCTCGCGGCCATCGGCGGACAGAGAGCGCCTACGACGGTAGCGAGTATGGTTCGGAATCCGATCTCGACTCACCCGGCATGCCACCGAGCCTAGTTGCCAAGATGGATGCAGTTGAGTCGCTCGCCCGAAGGGGAACCGAGAGTACAGGGAGTCCTGCGGATGGGGTGTTCAAGCGGGTAACGGACGGCTTGAGGGACCTTGGCTCTCAATCCGGGGTCGAGGGCAGTACGACGAGGTCAGTCTCTAGATTTCCTGATAAACGTGGTTGGGTTAAGATCATGCTGACTTATTCCCCAATAGGTTGATAACTGCGCACTCCGCTTTGGCAACACATCTAACACATCAGACGAGGCAACTCCATAACCTCACGTTCCCTCTACTTTCCCCACTGGTCGCTCCTCCTGATCCAGAAACCATCGACGCTCTGCTACCGATACTGGCAGGCGTGTCCAACGACATGCCGCGACCTGCAACCTCGGCCTTCGACTCGCTGGCGGCACTACACTCAGTTACGTCGGATTTAATACAGACACTAAATTACCTATCCGACACTCTACACATGTCACGACAAACGACCACAACCGCCACAAGGAGGCTCAGGACAGCGAAAGAGATGGTGTCGGAGATGAGACGCGAAGAGGAGCTCAAAGAAGAAGGCGAGAGGTGGCTGACCAGAGGCAACTGGGGGGAAAGGCTACAAAACCGCGAATGTGCCGGCGTCTGCCGGGATGTTGTCGGTGGGTTTGAGGAGGTTTGCAATGGCTGGAGAGCACGGCTGTTAGCCCAAGCCGAGTCAGCTTAAGGAAGGGAACGATGGTAGGATTTGGGGGCTTGGTGGCACCTAGGTGAGAGCCTCGTGGCCTTTCCTTGGTATATTGGAAAACATGAGATATGGAGGGTAAGCGATACCTAACCTGCGATGCGCTCGAAGACTTATTTTCCCCTTTGTGATTTTTTGTGAGAGAGCATTATCGCGAAAAATGCCCGCAGAATAGAATCGGCGTTATATCCTTACTTTCATCTGATAGGTAGAAATAGCTCTTGCATATCAATTTAGGCAACGCAGTAAAAGAACGTAATACATCAGCAGTGCCCGTTCCCATACCGATGTGAGCACATTTGACCTATACGATGCAATGTAAGGGTTTGAAAAAAAAATTTGCTGGGTTCAAACTGCCGAAAAAAAGCTATATAATTATCTCGACTTGAGCAATCACGTAGTGCGGCGCGCAGCTAGCTAGGCTCTAAGCTATGTATCTCCTTCGTATTGTCAGAGGCAAACATGTTGTGGCTATGAAATAGCACGCACAAAAGTATTCCACTCCTGGCCGTCCCGATCGGACATAGGTATCTAATAAAAAAGACGAAATCGAAGGTGGGTATCTAGCCCGCGATACCATACCCTTTGTGTTTTCCTGTTATCCTCTTAGTTGCTGTTGCTATCCTTGCGCAGCATCTCGGCCACGTCGGCATCGATGCCGTCGTCACCCCCGAGGTCCGGGAAATCACTCGTATCTTCTAGGCGTCGTTTCTTGGCACCGTTGGCTGAGGTCGCGACAGACTTGTAGGGCGACCCTATGGCGGGGAGCGTCTGCGCGGTTGGCGCAGGGTGGATGGGAACCGTGTCTTCCGGATGGAATTCAGGCGCCGGGTTGGGTTCCGGCTCGAATTCTTCCTCGTCGTTCGAAAGTGGTGTCAAGGCCTCGACTTCAGGTCTGTCTGGCTCCTCAGCTGGCTGATCGTCCTGACTATTGCCGGTGGGGTAGGGTTCGTCATTTGGAAGTCCGGCCATGATGGCCCTCTCCACTTCCTCCTTCTTATCTTCGACCTTGAGCTTCTTTTGCATGACATTTTCGAGCTCGTTCTCGTCTGCTATTAGAGCATTTCTATTCGTGTCCAAAAGCTTCTGGAGCTGGCTAACCAGCTCTCTTCGTGCATTGACGGATTGCTCCACTGCGCCCTCTGCTTGGGCCAACGTCTTTAGTAGGCCACTCAGTCGGGCAGCGTAGACGGGAGCCGAAGGAACGGTACTACCCGGGGCCATGAGACCAGCATAGTCTGTGTTTGCCGACTTTATCACAGGCTTGGTACTTAAGGCTACCTTAGAGACATTCTGCTGAGGCGCAACTAGAGACGTTAATTCCGCTGGAAACGAGGAAGCTGAACCGAAGATGGAGCCGCCAAGTCCGGCCTTGGTGCTACCGCGAGCCTTGTCGAGATCTGTGCAATGTAAATACAAAAGAACTTTAAGTAATAGGTCCGTGGCATCACTTACCATGAATTCGGGCTTCGACGGCTTGCTGGATAGGCCCTTCGAAGACACCGCGTTCTCTCCAGACATCGACCACTCTACGGATTCGTTGTTGGACATCATGCGGTGCTCCCTTGTAGGCAACAGCAACAGCCTCGGCGACGGCGGGCGAAAATGAGACAAGGAATTCTTCCTTGCGACGGGCCTTGGACTGCTGCGCGACTTCTGCAAGAGCATGTAAGGAACGGTTACTCGGATATGGGCCTGATTTGCCTGAGGCTTACCGTTTGCGAGATAGATGAGGCTCAGGCGTTTGTGACTGGACGAATCCTTCAGTTTCTGCAACCAGAGCTGGGCAGTGCGGTCTGCATGACGCCTACAACAAACAGTCAGCATGTTAGGACGGACCAACAGCGAGGGCCGGAAAAGCAGATTAAAGCAAATTGCAACTACTGTCGAAACCACAAGGGACCGCTGTACCTGTAAAACATAATCCATTGAGCTACGCTAACGATGCTGTCTTGCGTCTCGGACAGAGACGAGAGCTTGGCAAGCACAGCATCATCGTTGTACGCCATGGGAAAGGATCCTTAGGTACCGAAGCAATTGAACAAAGTGTTGGTTGGTCTGTCTGTCTGTTGGTTGCAAGATACAAGATATGCTTGGTATATGGCCGTTGGATGCCCCAACTCTCAATGGCGCGGGCGTGTGAGATGGCTTGGGCGTTTGGTCCAGGTGTTTGTTAGGTGGGAGAGGGTTTATTTTCAAGTCAACAACAGTCAACAACAACAACAATCTACGGGTGAAATCGCATATGCTCATTCAAGCTGAACAAGACAGTGCGAAGCAGATGGCTGACTGATGGCTGACTCTAGCTACTGCGAAATCCCCCCAGAACCACGGCGTCCTCCCAGTCGGGTATCGGTACCAAGAGATGAACTTAGAGTTGGTGTGCGATGATCATGTGGAATGATGACCCATCCAAGTCGCTCTTGAGCCTCTCTCGTGTCTAGAAGAGGTTGGGAGCACGACTGCCCTTGTTGTTGTAAATGCCTAGCCTACCTAGGTACTGGCAGTGGTAGATGGTGGCTAGGAAACATATAACTAAGCTATTGTGGTTGTAAAGAGATGAGAGAGATGGTAGAGCTAATGGGTGCACGTGATGATAGGTAAAGTTTACGAGGCCAGATAACATTACATAATGCTGCCGTAGGTTCCTAACCAATGAGAGCACATAAGTAGCATGCAAGGCTTAGGTAGGTACTTAGGTACTCTGGTACAGAACAAAGGGCGCTACAGTGGTGCCTAGGGGTGCCTACCTCTATGTAGGTAGCAGGGATAGGCTCGGGGTGCATCTCACTGGCGAAGTTTCACTGTGTTCGAACTGTAAACACTGTACATCACATTTACTTACTGGCCAAATGCAACATTAGGAATATTGACCAGTCAAACAACCATCCCATTTCACTGCGACCAGTTTCCCTCCCTGTCACCTCATATCCGCCCACGAGGTTCTTTACAACGCAAACGAACGGTATAGCTCTGCCTCTACCTACCGCATCAGCTCCCTACCTCCCCTATCACGTCCCTTTTATCACAGTCGCTAGCTACTGATATCGATATGGCGGACCGATTCCCGTCTCTGGACGACTTCGACTCAGGTGGTAGGTTTGAGACGACATTGCGGTATTATTAATGAAACTGTACTTACGCGTTTAATGCGCAGCCCAAACTGAGATTAAGGACGTTGGCTCGCCTTCTGCCGACGACTTCCTGGCTCGCGAACGGGCTCTCCTTGGCGATGATGCAACCCAGTTCACTACCGGTAACGAAACCGCGGCTCTAGCCGACCTCTCAGACGATCTTCTCGGAGACGACAACGCTGCCGGTAGTGCGCAGTTCGAGAGCCAGTTCCCCGATCTCGCCTCCACTGAGGTATGTAACGAAATCCAATCATACGCTACACTGCACGCAGGAGCTTTGTTTCTGATGGACGTATATAGCAAGTCGGTCCTGGAGGCAGCATCACGGGTCCCTCTGTAAGCTACAACTCAGGCTATGGCGCCTACGCAGAGGAGGAACAGGAGCCAGAAGTTATCAAGCAGTGGCGCGAGAAGCGCGATGCTGCCAACGCGAAGCGAGCCGAAGAGTTTGCCGCCCAAAAAGCTCAGACGATTAAGGAAGCTCAGGAAAATATTGACGAGTTCTACGAAAATTATAACAACAAGAAGGACAAGACGATTGCACAGACTCGCAAGGACGAAGAGCAATTCCTAGCTAGTCGAGACGACACAACATCTGGTGGCACGAGCTGGGAGCGCATCGCTAAGTTGGCGGACGTAAGCGGCAAAGGACCCAAGGGGGGTGCCGGTGGTTCAGGCAAGGAGCGCTTCCGCGAGTTGTTGGTCAGCCTACGAAAGGACGAGAAGGCACCCGGCGCCGAAGGATACTGAGCGCATTTCCAACCATACTGCACATACATATACTCTTGGTCCGAGTTGGATGGTGGAGTGGGTCAGCCCATTATCAAACCACAATTCACGAAGACTAGATGCCGAATGTTTTAGGTTGCATTTTAGACAAGTTGAACGTATGGCGACATTCAGTTTGGCATCGTCATTGGGCCTATCTTGCGGGTTTGACGGCGTAATGAATTTCAGGGATGATCCGGCCTTACGAAGCAAAAAAGAGATAGAAGGGTCTGGTGGTAATATGAACACGTTGCGTGTACGACTCTACTGATCAACCTAGTAAACCATTCCGTGGTCGTGCGTGTCGATTTGTATCATACGACCTTCATCTCCTATCAAATGTGTTCGCTCCTTATGCCTTGCCAAACCATGTGTTGTAGCCGAAGACCTTGCGGCCCATCATATACAAGGATGCTAAATATAACGGTCAGAAAAATAGTACGATAGGGATGGCGGCGGTTGGTAACAAACCTCCGAGGGTGCCCCAAAGGAGAACTGTGTAGGGAACCATCAGCTTGGGGCTTCGGGGGTTCTGCGTCATATTTGGTCAATCGGAGAGGCTCGGCACTAGTATGGGAATGTCACCGGTGGACGGCGGAGGACATACGATCTGCCACAGTCGGGTGTGCTGCTTGTAGGCTTGTTGGTAGAAGCGCTGGTACTGGGGCACCTTGTTCGGGGCGTCGACGAGACTGCGTCGCTCATTAGCATTCTCGAACCAGGCGGGCGAAGGGGCGGAGACAGGCTGGGCTAGCGGATCGAGAACAGGCCATTGGCCAGGCGTTCGTCGGTTGAAGCACTCTATGAATTCGGAATATGTTGCACGTACCCCATTGTGAAGTTTGGTGGCAAGTATCTCGATGGCGATGCGCGAAGGGATACTATGGGGATTGGTTGCTCGCGAGCGATTGTTCAAGCTTGAATCAGAAATGAGGTGTTGTAGATTGATTGGTCTGGTCTTTTGACATGGTTCGATTGGACGACGAGAGACAGCCTGACTAAGCAAGCGTCTATTCCTCGGCTAAACAGCCCCAAGCATTCGGGTCGCAGCCCGACCAGAAGCTAGGTACGTACCTATTAGTGGGCCATTCCATATTCCAGTACCACCTCCGTATGTCGGTACTGTATTTAGAATACCACCTAACCTAGATAGGAGTTAAGCACCCGATACCTAGCCGACTCTATGATTGTTTTGTAAATGGTTTTTTCTCTCTTGCGGTCAATCCACACCTTGATGCGCCCCACAACAATTTCTACAACATCGCCATGGTAGGTGCTTGGAAGTAGAGGCTAGAGACTGTGCGCTTGTTCAAACAAGCCTACTGGCATGCGACCACCTCGCAGTCATGCGACTGGCGACCCAAGCGCTGCGAGATGTTCAGCTACAGCGATCCATCCCTCATCCACGGGCCGCACTCTCGCTTCTCTACTCGCAAGGCTGTGCTAACGATGGTCGCCCTTCCGCCGTGCGAGCCAACCGTGGCATACGTTTCTTTTCGATATCTTCGTCACGCGGCTCTGTGGCGGATTACGATCTGATCCATCCAGAGTTCCCACCTCCCTCTACAGCATCGGCCAAGACCAATGTCGCGCCGCAGTCTCCCACGGGCAGCTCTCTGATTCCAGAGACAAAGGCTTTCCACAAATGGAGCGCCTTGCTAGCTGATCCTACTCGCCTCGCCGTCGAATCCGACTTCTTCCGGCAGGGCCCCGCGAAAGAATGGCGCAGTCGATTACTAGTAGACAAGTTCGAGAACTCGGGTGATTTGGCTCTGTGGACTTGCCTCTTGGAATATCAGATGCGCATCAATGGGCCCGCCGGTGTCAACCACGTCTGGAGGGCTCTCTGGGGCCGCAAGACATTGCATGATGTCGATGGTCCATTAGCCGAGATGTTCTGGCGCATCCTGTTAGACGGGGCGCTTCTGTCTGATGATATATATGTCTTGGATGGCATCTGGATTTACAGCGAATGGATGTATGATTTGCATCGAGTCAAGTGGCCACAGCTGTATACCACCGTCATTAAACATCTGCTTCGCACACATCAACATCAACGAGTTCTCCAATGGCACCTCCGACTGGCACCCAACTTTTATCCCGGCGTAGACGAATTCGCCCAAATTATCAAGGAGTTCGCTCTCGATAAAGAACTTTATCGATTGGACACGCTCCCATCACTTTACAAGACCAGCCTCGAGAAGAGTCTGTATACTACGTTACTCCCATATCTGTTCAACCTGGGAGAGTCGGAGTTGGCTAGGAAATGGCGACTGGTCTGCCTTGCATATGGTGACGCACCGCTAGCACCAGCGCCGGTTAGACCGTTTCTTCGGTTCGTGGAAGGCTACTACCCTGATAATAATAAGCTTACACGTGAAGAACTCGCTGCTTTGAAGTTTACGCCCAAACCGGCGAAGGATGACCCACCCGATCTATCTCGAGAATTTATGAATCATGTCCACGGGCGAACGTTTGGCATCACTGTCAAGAATTACAACGACCCGCTTGGTGCTAAGTGGTTTGCAACCTCATGGGTGAGCCTAGATGTTGCAATATCAACAATATCGGCCCTTGGGATCGAAAAGATAGGGCCATTGTCTCTCCAGTCCATTGCTCTCAGAACCAAAGACTCTGAAGAATTGTTGAACCGCATCTCTCAGCTTCGAGAATATGGAATCTCCGTCGTAGAGTCAAACTACCTCCACGTTATCCTCTACCTAGCGAGGCAGAACGACAACGAACTTCTTTACGATCTTTTACAGAGCGATTTTCATCCAGACGTCTTCGATGATCTCAACCTCCAGACACGGTTGATCGACTCTACAACTGATGTATTAGACTGGCGAGCTCTTAGACTACTATTAGTCTCGAGACTTGTGGTTTTCGAACGATCGGCTCGGGAAGTAGCCAATAATATTTTACGGCTTCGCTTTGAGAGAAGAAGTCAAGATGGCGTTCTACAAATCCTTCAGCACATGAAGGCAAGGAACATTACGCTCAATTTTGAAGAAGCAAGCCATATCTACCAAAGTTTGATTGACGATTACAATAATAGCCAAAGGAGTCTTGCTTGGCAGCCCGCCCTATTTTATGTTTCCATCTTCCACCAACTGAAATCAATGGATGTGCCGGTGCCTCTGAGCCATTGGAGGCTGATTATGCTCAGCATGGCCCGGCGAGGGCAACTGGAGGACCTAGCAAGGCTTTCTGTCGAGGTGGTAGATATGTTCCTCAGCTCGCCGTCTTTGCGGCCCGGATTCGTCCCTGTCCATGTCTGGGACCTTCCTGAGGCTATGAGAGGCCCACTCGCGGGTGTCGAAAACCTGCTAGGGGTCTACATCCCTCAAGATCTCCCCAGTAGTCACGGTTGTCACCCTCTACGTCACCTGTTCAACAGCAAGGTAATAACCCAGGTGATCGAAAATGCATTCATCACCCATCCAGGACAAGGATTTCAACCCAAACCCAACACCCGGTCACCTCGACGCTTGTCTCCAGCCTCGCAGATCACTCAGATCGTCCGACTGTTGCGCGTTTTGAACGAGCGAGGAATGTGGATCCGTTTCAGGAAAATCCGGTTCGTTTTGACGAACTGCTTCGTGAACATCTACGGTCCGGTTACCCCAACTGACTCCCCACCGCGATTAATGAGGGCGAGCAATACCCTCCGGCTGGCTGATATGAAGACCCTGATAGACAAGGCATGGGGTGGTAGACTGCTGCCGCCGGTAGATGAGTTGATCAAGATCGTCCGGACACGCCCCCTTGGTGCGACTCTCGATACTCGCAAATTGGCGGGGCCAACGGAGAACGAAAACAGCTTAGGCAACTGAGCCAGGCAACACTTTGACTATATGACTTCCTTCTGTATACATGTTATATTGTGACAAAATTCTGTATAATCTTGTATACTATAAACAAACGATACCCAAATCTTCTAGACAAAAATAAATTTAGAACATAGGGGTTGAAAATAAGAAAGAAAAAATAAAAATAAAAGTCTTTCGAATTGCCAGCCGACAGGTGATATGGCCTACTTCGCTCACATTAGATTCTATTGTTACAGGGCTACAGCTCCGGTATTTCGCGGATGCCACCTCATTCGAGATATAAAGTATCTCAGGTATGTCGCGGGGCCTTTCGTGAGTAATTCGACGTGGCATACCCTTACCAATTAATACTAACCCTCGCCTCCGTTTGTACCTACTTGCGCATCCCCTATCGCTGTGCCATCATTATTTTGACCACTATCGCTTGCTCCCCCTCCTCCCCCTCCTCCTCCTCCTCCTCCCCCTCCACTACCGCCACTGCCATGAAATTTGGGCTTGAGGGCGAGCAGTATTATGGCACCGACGATGAGCAATATCAGCAAAAGAATAAGTTTGCGCTTGGTGGATCTCTTCTGGTAACCCGAGGCGACGACAAGTTCCTTCTCCGCGGCCTTGACGTCTGTGGCCATGCGCTCGACGTTGTAATCGATGCGGTCGAGCATGGTGCCCTGGTCGATGACCATGTTCTGGAGGTCCCGGAACAGATCCGACAGCTCGATGATGCCTTGCGCGATGTCCTCGATTTCGCGCTCGCGCTGCAGGATTACGGCGTCATTGCTGTGCAGTAGGCGCTGGGCCGTCGTCTGCTGCAGCGCCGACTGTGAATAGGACCGGTCGGCGTCCGACTCGAGCAGGGAAGGGTCGGCCGCGTAACTTGTCGCGCTGGCCCCCCCGAGGGGCGTCGTGGCGCGGTCGCCGCCGGGGGATACGGCGCCGAAGCCGGACATGCCGCGGAGTTCTGGTAGAGTACAGGATCAGCTTATGGTCTTGTAATAGAGCGATGGTAATCCATCTGCCCTTGCTCGCATCAAGTATATCACAAAGAAGCTAGATTAGATTCGACCAGAGAAGGGACAACGCACTCTTCAAGTAGGCGCTCTGCTTCTTGCGAAAGCTAGCGCTGGCCTCCTGAACGCGACTCGCGAGGCTGACCTGGATATTCTTGGCCATGGTTTCCTGAGCCCTCGTCATGGTGCCGGCCTGCCGGCCCTCACGGACCATCTGCTCAACACGCTGGATGCAGCGGTGGCACTCGTGGAACCCCCTCGTTATGCTCTGGGTCAGGCGCTCGATCTCGCCCTCCTCGGCGCGCTTGGCCTCCTCGTCGTTAAAGCCGGGTAGTACGTGCTTCTGGTGCAGGCGCTCGAGGGTCTGGGACTTGCGAGCGATATCGGCCAGGAGGTCCGTCACCTCATCGCTGATGTCGGCCCATCGGGGCGGTAGCAGGTCCATCTCGATGACGGCGTCCCCGTCGTCGTGGTAGTCGCCCCCTGATAGCAGGCCCTGGGTGTCCTCGGCACCGCCCCCTCCGGCGCCCGCGCCTCCGATGCCGCTACCGAAGCCGAAGTCTGAGAAGCCATTGCCGCTGGGTCCGGGGCCGTATCGTGTCTTCTTGGCCGGGTGATGGGCGTAGGACTGGCGATATGATATATAGCTGGTTGTTGGGTCAAGCCGAGGTCAGCGACAAGAACCAGAGCGGGGGAGAAATCGCCATGGTTTATTCAATCTGATTCCAATAGAGGCGTCTCGTCATCACACTTACAGATTGGTGCGATCTCGCCACATGGCGGACGCCGAAGAGAGCCAATGCCGCCGTCAATAGCGTGTTCGGTCTTTGTAGCCAGCGACGGGACTAACAACAACCAAGCGAAGGCAACACGCAGTCCCGAGAGAGAGGCTACGAACAAGGGACAGCCAAGCTTTCAGGCGGTGTCGTAATACAGCGATTACATGTGCAATGCGAAGTTGAGATAGTTTTACAGAATTATTGTCCAAGCAACGGCATGGATGTCTGGTAGATTAGATAGGTAGAATGTATCAAATTGCCAGCTACAGCTGACGTAGCTTCAAGTTGGTGTGCTAAAATGGCTTAGTGCAGGTAAGGTACTTAATGTAAGTAAGTACCTAGGGAGGAGTCTAGAAGAGCCGGTGCCAGCAGCTGTGATGATGGTATGCAGGTGCTACCGACCTATACTACACATAGGTACATAGGTAGGCATCGATGGAGGTAACATAAAATACAATGCTGTTCAATAGCTGAGGCATGTAAGTGAGCCTGAACAAAGAGGCCTCCTCTTGTTCTTCCACTTCTCGCACTCCTATCATGCGTATAAGTACCTATAGTTGCACCCAGGTGGTATTGCTGCCATAACATAATACCGTCTCTTAAAATGACAGGCTTCCAGCATAAGCAAGGGGCACAGGCGACCCAGCCTAAGGTAGGCATAACTTAGGGCAGCTTGTTGTGTGGATGCGATCGCTGCAAATGCAGAGGGATGATAGTTGCCTTAGGTCTAAATAGGTACCATACATGTTTTAAGTACACTTGCCTCCCTTATCCCTTGGAACCTATAGGAGGGGAGATGCTTCGTGCTACCTAGGACTTTTAGCCTCCTGCCTAGGAGCGGTAAAGGCCTCCCACTCCTCGCTGTGGGCTCCTCTACTGCTGCCCTTTCACCCCCTCTAAAATAGCGTCGTCAGCCCTGTCCGTCTTGACACTACCCATCAGTCCCCCATTAATATTTCAAGACCGACTCGTGAAATCGAACGAGCATACTTCCTCCCTGGACCACACTTCGCTCCCCCCACCCGTTAGATATCCCCTTAGCTACGTGTTGTTTATTCCTGATATCTAGCACTTTTCGACACTCGCTTCCAGAACATCGACTCTTACCACACCGCATCATGGTCAGTCCCCCGCAAAAGGCTGTCCATGTTCCCCGCCTTACACCATCCTTTCCAAAGCCCCGCGCTTGAAGGCTTTCCGATCTGACTTCTTATCCCTATTCTAGGCCGATTCCCTTACCGAAGAGCAGGTCTCCGAGTTCAAGGAGGCCTTCTCCCTCTTTGTAAGTCAATACCACCATGCACACACACCAACAGCCCTGCGCGCTGTCTCGTCGCTCGCCCAGAGCTCGATGTTGAGTTGACCCCACGTTGACCATGTCTCACTATATAGGACAAAGATGGCGATGGTGAGTACAACCTCGCGCGACATTCCGATGGCCCTAGTCGCGTGTCAATATCGTTCCCAGAGCGATTCTCCACAGCTAGCCTTGCCATGCCCTTACTCCTCTGCAGGCGTTATTTGTTAGCTGTAGGCGCGGCTGGCGCTGACTAGAACCTCGGTCATAGGACAAATCACAACAAAGGAACTGGGCACCGTCATGCGATCGCTAGGCCAGAACCCCTCCGAGTCTGAGCTCCAGGACATGATCAACGAAGTTGATGCCGACAATAACGGAACCATTGACTTCCCTGGTAAGAAATTTGTGTCGCCAGGCAATGCTGGGCGCAGGCTGACGCTGTTGTCGCGCAGAATTCTTGACTATGATGGCCCGCAAGATGAAGGACACCGACTCTGAGGAGGAAATCCGAGAAGCATTCAAGGTCTGTCCACGCTTCTGTGTCAGTAGGAACAGACTGGCAAATGACTGACATTTCATCAGGTTTTCGACCGTGACAACAACGGTTTCATCTCGGCTGCTGAACTCCGTCACGTCATGACATCTATCGGAGAGAAGCTCACTGACGAGGAGGTTGATGAGATGATCCGCGAGGCCGACCAGGATGGTGATGGTCGTATCGATTGTACGTTACGCCTCACAGCAACCCCTAAAGTTCGTTCGTGCTATACTAACCATGGTGACCCGCAGACAACGAGTTTGTACAGCTCATGATGCAAAAGTAAACTTCTTTCGGTCCTGCAGCGCAAGCACTTTCGTAGCCGATACATACCCAATACATCTCATGACACGCTTTTTATGGCCTGTTTCTTTTCCCTTGACATAGGAAGGTTAGCCGGAGTTGATTTGTGTTGGTTGGGGGTTTAATGACTGCAGCTGTGTAATGTTCCTCCACAGGAGTCTCTAGCTCGGCGGACGAGAAGTGGGATGGCTTTCGATGCGGCCCTATCTCTACTTTTTCGTATCTCCTCTCAAAAAAGGGGTTTGTGTTAATTGAGGATTCCATCTTGTCATTGGCCCATCTGCTTCTCTATTATCGAGAACTCTATCCTCCCGGCCCATGTCATTTGCTCCATCAGTATGCATGTTGTGCTTGTTTTGACGTGGTACCTGTTTGTCAGTAATTGGCCTGTACACTACGGATGACATGGGGGATATCAGGTGATTTTTTCTTGGCTCCTGAACGTATCTGCTTCTCTACTTCCATCATTGCTGCCATGTTTGATAGCTAGGCGACTCAGTTGCCAGCCAAGAAGGTTTGACTATAACAATCGTCCACGAAGCTTTAAAGTTGTACCATGCTTCAACCCAACTTATCCGATGCTCCCTAACGTGGAAGAGATAATATGGATAGACCTTAGGTCGAAGACTTATCTCTACTCGTGAATGAGATCAATTCATTTCCTATCGATGTGTTTTAGGAGCTTGGGGGTCAAGTTGTCACGACTTCTTCACTCAGTGTTGTCGTCTCTGCCCGGGAAATTTAGCATTGTTTATTTAAATTCTTGCGAAGTTTCTGGTTTATTATATGTTCTTTCGCTCCTTATTTCCAGCTTTCGGGGGTAGTTACTAGTGTCCTACAAGTCAAATCCTGTAAACACGGGCGAGCAGGCGTCGGTGTAGATGCTTTCTGTCATGGCTATCGGCGTAGAATTATGGACAATCACTGCTCCAGCTAAGCAATTGTAGCTACCCTAGAGTACTGTTATAATCGCAGTACAAATCACAGGCTTCGCGGCATCAAGTACCTAAAGTAGCGGACGGATATCCCGCCAGCTGATTGGCTATGAAGTAGGCTCCATTTGTTTTATACTACTGACTTAGACAAGAGTGAGACACAGCGCGGCTCAATATATCATCATCACCACCACTCAACTCTTTTCCGCCTACAAATTTTGGTATTCTGATGAATATGGCAAGATGCAAAAACGTATAGAGAATCAGCGTACAGTATCGAGATATTGTCTTCAGCTAGTTTGTCGGAATACACCCGATAGAGCACAGCGCCATCCAGCCAATTTTGGCCAGGGCGAACGGAACGCCGGGCATGGTCGGAGCTTCGGCCGAGCTATACTAGGACCAGGTTGGTTAGGTGCTTATTGCGCACTGTACACATGACGGCATTCCGCATTCGCTACCTACTCTTGCCTGCTTCCTGCAACCCGATAAATTTCTTTTGGGAGGAAAACTGCTCGCACATCCCGGCGCCGAACACAAATCACGAGCATTTTGAGGGCCACTCTTCCGACAGCGTCGTTCAGGCGACGGTGCCACTGCGCACAACGACCCCTCCCGAACGACGACGACCCGCTCGCCGTGAATTTCAAGATGGTGTCCGCACCCGTCCGGCATGTGCTGCTGCCGCTCCCGCAGCGCGGCGCTGCCATCGCGAAGCTCGCCACGCGCCCTTCCCTCCAAGCGAGCCGCGCTCCCTTCTCCCCTCCCTTCGCGCAAGCCAGCGGCGCCGCTCGTTGTCGCCCGTCATGCGCTCAGTCCTTCTCCATCTCGTCCTTGACCACCTTCTCTCGTCCGACCGCCGACGGACGGCACCCGGCCAATTCATCTCCACTCACCGCAATCATGCGCCCACGCCTCCGAAGCGGTGCTGTTAGCCGGTTTTCTATTACGTCCATTAACCGGAAGGGCATCCGGGGCAGTTCCCCGAGCGGCGATGACACAGCCAAAAACACGACACTTGTCGCGCCTCGGTCCGGCAACGTCGGTGGCAATGCCACAGCCGTTCAACCAGAGGGTGCAATCAATGCGAGTCCCCAACCCAAGACCCCTGTCGCTGTTGAGAAGCATACACCCAGCTTGTCGCTCGAAAAGGGCACCAAGGCGGGACGGGTGAATCTCCGGGCGCGCCTCAGCAAGGAAAAGGATGATGCGAGGAAATGGTCTACCCTAAAGGAGGTGTGGCGGCTGCTGCGAATCGCACGTCGCGAGACGTGGCCGCTGCTGGGCGCTGTTTCTCTGCTTCTCGTTTCTTCCGCCGTTACAATAAGTGTCCCTCTCACGATTGGAAGGGTTATGAGTAAGTTGATCTACCGGCCGGCATCGTTTTATGCTTCTGAACTAACTTGATTACCAGATCTCGCCACGACCGATTCGGCAGAAACCACGATATTTGGTCTAACGATGTATCAATTCTTCCCCGCCTTGGCCCTAGTCTTCACCATCGGCGCAGCTGCCAACTTCGGTCGCATCATACTCCTCCGAGTCATTGGTGAGCGCGTCGTCTCGCGCTTGCGCTCCCAGTTGTATCGCAAGACATTGGCGCAAGAAGGTGAATTCTTCGATGCGAACAAGGTCGGAGACCTGACTTCTCGCTTCATTGCCGATACAACTATCGTTGGCAAGAGTATCACCCAGAATGTTTCCGACGGCCTGCGGTCCATCATCAGCTGCACGGCAAGCTTTATCGCCATGGCCTGGATCAGCCCCAGCCTAGTGTTAACCATATTCCTCGCTGCCCCATTCATTGGCGCCGGCACCATAGTATACAGTCGAGTAGCGAGGAGATTGGCTACGCAGTCACAGAGAGCCTTGGGCGCGCTTAATAAGATTGGTAACGAGCGGCTAGAAAGCATCCGTACAATCCAAGCCTTCGCGGGCGAGTCTCAAGAGGTCGGTCGATACAATCATCAGGTCAGAAAGCTCTTCAACATTGGCAAAACCCAGGCCTTGACAGATGCGCGTTTCTTCGCCCTCAACGGATGGCTCGGTAACATGATCGTAATCGGTCTCTTGTGGCACGGTGGCAGTCTCGTTCGAGACGGTTTCTTGACACTAGGCGATCTGACGACCTTCATGATGTACGCCGTATATGCCGGAACAAGTGTCATAGGAGTCACTAGTTTCCTTTCCGAGCTCTTGAAAGGTGTTGGAGCCGCGACCCGCCTGTTTGAGCTCGAGGATCGCAAACCGGCCATTGCTCCGACACGCGGCGTCCCCGTTCAATCAGCCCAGGGTCTCATCGAGTTCTCGGACGTCTCTTTTGCTTATCCTACGCGCCCAGACAACCAGATCTTTAAAAACATGAGCTTCTCGATTCCCGGTGGTAGCAACGTTTGCATTGTGGGTCCGTCGGGCGGCGGAAAATCCACCGTGACCTCGCTTCTGCTACGCTTCTACGACCTCGATGGCGGCTCGGTTCGCGTCAACGGCGTGGATATCGCCACGATGAATGCGAAGTCATTACGCCGGCATATCGGCGTGGTCGCTCAGGAGCCGGTTTTGTTTTCTGGCACCATAGCGGAGAACATTGCATATAGCAACCCGCAGGCGGACCGCGCTGCCATCGTCCAGGCCGCGTCGAGAGCTAACTGCACTTTCATCAGCAAGCTTTCAAAGGGCCTAGATACGGAAGTTGGTTCTCGAGGCACACAACTATCCGGAGGACAGAAACAGCGCATCGCCATCGCCCGCGCCCTCCTCAAGAACCCCGACATCCTCATACTCGACGAGGCTACCTCGGCCCTCGACGCTGAATCCGAGGTGGCCGTAAATGCCGCCCTCGCTCAGCTCATGAGCGGCAACATGACAACCATCTCGATCGCCCATCGTCTGTCCACGATCAAGAGGTCCGATATCATCATTGTTCTCAACAGCGAGGGCTCTGTCGCCGAGACCGGATCCTACACCCAGCTCAGCGCGGATAAGGGTAGCGCTTTCAGCAAGTTGATGGAGTGGCAAATGACGGGCGGCGAGAACCCAAACCCCCCGGCACCGCCCTATCGACCACCACATGATCTCAACGCAGAGGCAGAGACGGCCGACGAAGAATTCGAAGTCATCGACGAGGAAGAAGTCGAGGAGGTAAAGAAGAAAGGCGAGAAGCAGCGGCGGTAGAAAAGATGATTTTTTTCTCTCTTTGACTTCCCACGATCTTATCATAATTTATCTATACGCTACTTGCATCGAGATGAAAAAACCGATGAGCTTGGGCGATTTCTTTCTTCCCATTTCCTGCTTAGGGTCCTGTACGCGTTTTATTTCCTTCCCCGGTCGGGACGGAATGGGTTGGGTGTTTAGAATAGCATAGAACCAGGTACGGCAAGGCATGATACCAGACATAGAGAGAACCATTGGGAGATGACATCGCGAAGGGAGGGGATCCGGGCAGAGGTCGCGGCTTTCTGTTTTCTCAACTTTTTCATTGCCTTTTATGGGGATGTATATGGGAAAGAAAGGGATATGAATCTCTCTTGTATATTACACATATGCTCAACTTACTGTACCTAGTTACTTAACGTGGAGGCGCACTTGTACTACTTAGGGGTATGTGAGTAGGTAGGTAGATTCATTCGCCTCTCTACTCGATTTATGGAGAAAAGGAGTTCCACGTTCGTGGCGTACCTGGAAGAGAAAATGTGTAGATATTCGAATCATCGGTTTGAGTTGTTTATCTGATGGATATCTTACCTGCTGCTCCTTGCTCTATACACTGTGTCTTTATTTCCCGGATATATCCTTACTTCGTTGTATGGTTGCGATCTGTGTTGGTCAACTTACCAATGTATTTCTCTCTCTCGGGTTGTCATGATTCATCCTACCTCAGCACGCCATTCCTTGGCGAGATCTCCGTGAGTGAAAGATTCAATATGATTCATCCCTAGGTGGACATCGTAGAGACAGCCCTCATATGACGATGGGGTAAACCTGAGCTATAAAACACATCTCCTTCGCCATACGCGAACGCTCCACGGCGAGAAAGAGTGAGAGAGAGAGACTGTCTATTTCTTAAGGACATCATCCCCCCACCTCCGGATCTCGGCTCGTTCGATCATTCAGCTGGCTTTGATTGTGTTTTATTTGTATTCCATTCCGACGCTGCCAAGTCGCCGATACTAGCTGATACAGCTAGCACTTCGAAAAGGTACGAATACGAGGCCTCATCACCTTCTCAGCTAGGGAGAAGAGCGCGTTGGCGAATGGACATTGTCTGACGGAATATATGATAATACTAGTAGTTACTGGTTGTACGCAATTACGTATTATACACCGGTGTCGACCTCGGTGTAGATAGGTATTAGGTTGGATGAGAGATGTCCAACAATCGGGTCTGAGGTCTGTCCGTCCCGATGAGTCGGCTGTTCAAATCCCTCCGTGGCTGGTGGATGATAGCCGAGGAATTCGTCCACTAACCTAGATGGGTAGCCCTCTAGACCAGATTAGGCAAGGTAGGTAGCGGTGGAGCTGCTCTCGACCCCGCGCTATGTACATACCTAGGTCAGCATGTGAATTTGAGCCTCATCCTTTCCATGCCTGCAGGTATCCACTTCTTCTCTCTTATTCGAGGATATACGAAGCCTTCATTCATCCAAATTTCAACCAACACCCCCCCCTGGAAGAAAGAAGATCGAAGAGAACCTCGGCCACATTCTGCTTCTTACTGTTCAAGGGGCTAGGAAGCGTCTTTGGTATCATAGAAGCTCATGTAAGTTCTGTTCGAGCGTTCCAGCCAACGTCGCATCGGCTCTACGTCATTACGCATACAACTATAAACAGTCCATATCGAGGAGCAATCCGTCTTCACCCAGAATCTTAGACTTCGCACGGGATACGGCATATATACATACATATATCCACTGCTATCGTTGTTAAACGGCCAAGATGGTTCAAATCACAGAAGGAACTTTCAGCATCGAGGGCGCGAGTCTCTTCACCAAGACGTGGCTGGTAAGTCGTAAAGTTCCTGCGTCCCATACTCAATGCACATTTCGTGCACGTACACGTACACGTATAATCATACATACAAGTCAGCTAATATGCGAAAATCTAGCCCAATGGTCCCATCAAAGCCAAGATGATCATGTTCCACGGCTTTAGCGACCACGTCGACCGGTACTACGGGTTCTTCCCCTACCTCGCCGAGCGCGGGATCGCCGTCTACGGGCTGGATCAGCGGGGCTGGGGCCGGAGCGTGAAGAAGGACAGCGACAAGGGCAAGACGGGACCTACGACGCGTGTGCTCGCCGACATGGCCGCCTTCATCCGCACACAGCTGCCCTCCGACGTCCCGGTATTCGTGCTGGGGCACTCAAGTAAGTCTCGAAAAAAAAAAAAAAACATCCCCAGTCTGGCTCCGTCTTGCCGGGATAAGATTGGTTTCGGTCAAGTCCTAAGGAGAGGGGAAGAAAAGGGCAGGCTCACTAACACATTGGTTGTATAGTGGGCGGCGGACAGGTCCTCACGCTGGCTTCGACACCCGCATACGAGGACCTCGTCGCGCAGATCCGCGGCTGGGTGCTCGAGTCGCCCTTCGTGGGCTTCGCGCCAGAGATCCAGCCCTCATGGTTCACCGTAGCCAGCGGCCGACTGGCCTCGCACGTTCTGCCGCACTTCAGGCTCTACCGGCCCATCCCGCCCGAGGACGTGACGCGGGATCCCGAAGTGCAAGCGAGCATCCGCGCCGACGACCTCATGCACGACTACGGAACGCTCGAGGGACTCGCTTCCCTGCTAGACCGCACCGAAGGGCTGGCCAGCGGGAAGCTGGTCATATCTAGCAAGGTGAAGTCGCTGTTCATGGTGCACGGCACCGAGGACAAGGCGACGAGTTTCCAAAAGAGCAAGGACTGGTTCGAGCGGAACCAGGCTGGGATCTCCGATGCGCGGTTCAAGGCTTTCGACGGCTTCGCGCATCAGCTGCATGCTGATCCCGGTAAGGAGGAGTTTTACGAGGATGTTGCTCACTGGATCCTCGAGAGGTCTCCTAATGACCAGAAGTTGACCGTCGAGGCGCATTTGTGAGGAGAAGGAGAGAGAAAAATTTCGCGACTGGCTCTTGATAGTTCCGGGGAAGCTGAATCCAGGGGGAGTTGAGGGAGATTGGATACACCGTATTCCAGTATCGACTGCGCTAGAGAGCGTCTTTTGAGGCTAGGTTGTCTCTGACTGACATTGAATCTTGTATGATAAAGGCTTCGGTGGATCACTGAGAGCGAGATATGGAGAGAAAGAAAAAACATAGTTAACGGTCCCAAGGGAGAGGTTGGAGAAATAGGATAGAAGGTCACTCCATCGACTCGGAAGGTCTCATAGACGGCCTTTGCAGATAATTTTCAAGCACGAGCGGCGCCCCGGGGAAACATGTTATCTTATTTCATATCCCCCTCCTCATCAACTTTCTCGTGCTCGGGTTGGCCCCTTTCCCATCCTTCTTTGACCGAGTTTACGCTGTCTAAAGCGAAACCTGTACCTTGACCAACTTGGGATCACGACCGCCATGCCCAGACATCCTAATTGCTGCTGAAGGGAATTTAGTATAAGCTTGCCACTACAGCATATATGCATAACTTACCGGCCAGCGTAGATAATATGCCGCAAGGGCTACGCCAGGAGTGACGTCGAGTCCGGCCGTCAAACCAACTCGTAGTCAACTGGTTAGCCCAAGATTCACAATATATACATATATATTTCATCATCCCAAGATTAACCGGTGCATCGTTCCTCCGGCGGTCGCCATTCCAAGCCGAGATTTTCAAAGACCCTCTTCTCAGCCGTCAGCATATCCGGAGCCGGGTTTCCGTCGGCATCGCTTTCGAGATCCACCCATTCGCCGCCGTCTCCGCGCGTCCGCACGCCGCTGCTGTCGAACTTCAGCAGCTTCGCCTTCTTACAGTATCGTCTGAGGTCTCGCTCGAACGTCGTGCCGCCCGTCCAGCCCACCACGGCGCAGCCTGCTGTCCTCCAAGGGCTTACTACGATGGAGCGTTAGCGCCCGTTGTGTTGGTCAAGTTCTCGAAAGCTACTACTACTACTACTACTACTACTACTACTACTTACTGATGATGTCGACCCTTCGGTGCGGATTCGGGTTTTTCGAGGCTTTCGCCGTGTCCCAGTTCGGGTCCTGCCATACCACCAAAGCCTTGTCCAGCGTATCGAACCCGCTCCCCGCTTTCCGGTTCTCGCCCTTCCAGGCGACCGGGGTTTGTCCGCGCTCGCTGTTCTTGTGGCTGAGGGTGAGCGTGTGGGTTACGTATTTAGCCTTCTCGAGGCGCGTCACGATTTCGTTGACGAAGAACTCGGTGGCGGAAGAGTCGGAATGGCTGAGAAGAACATCCACGTCACCGCTCGACGCCTTCCCCCTTCGATAGCCGCCGACGATGACCATCTGAAAGCCCTTCCTGATCTTGTTGGCGTGCTCCAATATGGTGCCTGCGATGTCCTCGACCTCGGCACGAAGGATCTTCTCTTGTAGTTCTTCGTAGTATTTGATACCGATCTGTTGGACTCGGGTGATGGTATCCCAGCCAAACTCCACGATGTCGTCCAGGTCCCGCCAGCCGCGATTATAGAAGTCGTTGGCAGTTTTCGCTCCCACGCCCCATATGTCATAGAATAAAAGCAAGGCTTTCGTCTTTGGGTTTAAGGCGGCCTCTTGGATGTCGTCCAGAGAGCCGCTCTCTTTCCACTGCTTGTAGAGCTCTACGATCTTGGTACCACAGCCTGGTAGCCTAGCGACTTCTGTCGATTAAATTAGGCGCGAAACATATCGCAGGAGAAAAGGAGAGCATCCTTACCAGATGCGGACGAGAGGAGATATGGATATGCTGCCACTGCGGCAATACTAGTCGAGTACGCCCGAACTCCCACCTCGTCACTTTCCAGTGTCCTGAGTGTCCTCACCTTCATGAGTTGCTCGATGAAAGCGCTGTTCGGGCTACTGAAAGGGGTGGGTCGCTGGCAGGAATATTCCGTGCGCAAGTAGTCCGGGACCGGCGGAAGCGTCGTAGCTCTTTCGTGCTCCGATGTTGATTCTGGAGCGAGACGTGGACGCTTCGCGTGGGCTGACCTTGGATGCTGTGTCGCGGGTTCATGTTGAAAGCGATCCCGCGGTGCCGGACCGTTGCCAGGACCGTCCTCCCTCGCGCGTTTGAGTATGTCTTCTGCCATAGGTGCCGGTTGGCATGAGGTCCGCCCTTTCTTTCGGCCCCGATACACTACATAATCATCTACAGGTAGCACCATTCCTTTAGCTAGGCTGTCGGTAAACCATGCAAGTCGGACGACTTGGACTATCGAATCATCTACCTTCCACGCCGCCTCGAGACTATCTTGATTGGGTTTGTTCCCCGTTGGTTTTTCTACATCGGCTGTGCGGCCCTCTTTAGCTCCTTCTCTCCCGGAGCTCTCATCGGTGTCCGACGAGGTACGGCCACCCGACACAGGGACGCGCTGGGTTGAGGGCGAGAGCTTCCTGCGTTTCGCCTGCCGTTGTGAACTAGCCGGGGCATCCTCTATAGCACCGCCACCACGACCGCCTGGCGGTGTGGGCTTGATCTCATCGGTGAGAAGCTTCCGAGACCTCAGCTCCAGCATTGCACGAGGCTTTTTCGTCACCTTTCCCAGCACCACCCTGGCCTCGTTGATGTCATAGGTCAATGTCGGAATCTGACTCTCGACTTCGGGCAGCTCATCGGCCTCGAAGTGGGTAGGGAGCAGGAAGATGGTGGGAAAAGCGAGAGCCACGGCCATGATGCCGAGACGGCAGCCGTCGTGGTTTGTCGAATGTTTTCTTCCCCTTCCCTCTTCAGTCTTTCCTTCGATCTCGTGTTTCCTGGCCCAGGCAACATCACTGTATTGTTACGGTGAGCGATAAGCGAAGGCGTGTGAGTGGTGGGATGGCCTTCACGAAGAAGCTCTTCAACTGGCGATGAATTTTGAACTGCGTTGCGTTCCCGTAATGCGAAGGTGCTCGTGAGGAGAGAGCAGTGGCGGCCGTGGATGAACTGATGTAGGCTTCAGGCAGTACCGGCACACTGGATAGGCAACCCCTCATGAGCGATGAGTGCTGAGATCCGGGTACGTCATCATAGTGTAAGAAGAATCATTAGTTCAGCTCTTTATTTCCTTCTTCTTTCCTCGGCTGTTTTATAAACCGTGTGCTAGCGATTCTCCTTGAGTTGAAGGCACAATCAGAATGTGTCTATGTGCATCTGGTTCCCAGCGCTATTTTCTAAAAGCATTGTTGAGAACGGGACTTGCAAGAAACCTGGTGATGCCTAGGTAGGTACCTATGTACTTAGGTAGGGTTGCGTAATACGTGTCCGGGTAGGATATCCACCTGCTGTATTTCAAGCCTTTATAGCTTGGCCGTATTAGGTTAGACTGGTCCTTACCTTACCAATTAACCTATACTAGTACATTATTATTACTGTCGACTACAGCGGAGGGTAACGTCACCTTCGATGAGGCTAACAACTGCCATCTAACCTTATCTACAGCAGAAAACATTCCGTCTATACCTCACTCGATTTCTTTCTTTCCGTCTTTTTTATTTCATCTTTGCTCAGCTCCGTCGGCGCGCTGGCTATATGATACAGACACATCTACACACTCGCTAGAAAGAGGACGAACCTAATCCAACACATCGTTCGCTCTCTGTGCCTGGTCTCTCGCGTCTCTTTTGATCTCTGCTTGGTCTTTGCAACTCCTGAAGCGATGCCTCTTTGTACTCTACGCCTTTCCTAACAGGACATATTTCCTCCTCCTCCTCCTCCTCCTCCTCCCCCTCCCTCTCCCCTCGTCGGCTCCATCGCGACACTTCCAATTGCACCCGCCGTACCAATGGAAGAAGCCTAGCCAGGTTCTAAATAGGTAGCAGATTTGGTGCTGCTCCGTCTCGGGAGACTGTGGCCGGCGCATCCAGCGACTGCGCCCACGTCCACCCTCAGTCTCACTCACCTTGGCTTTGCCTCCTTCTCTCTCTCTGTCTTCTCTGTCTCTTCGATCTCTTCGATCTCGTTAACAAGCCCTCTCCCGTCCCGACAGCCGACTTCTCCCCTCCCCTCCCCTCTGCCGCCACCCGTGCGCACTCACCCACCCTTAGGCTCGCCGACAATTGGTGCGCATTCACCCTCCCCACCAAAGAGCCCATCATGCCCATCATCTCGCAAGTCGATATGGATCTGGCACAGGAGCTCGTGCGCTCGGTCGCGCGCACTTTCTTCAACTCCCCCGACATCGACACGAGACACGTCCTCATCGTCGATGCCCTCGTCATGCATTCCGCCCTCCGCGACGACGACCTGTCTTATCTGATGAGCATGAACCTGAAAGACCTCCACCGCATTTGCGCAAAGCTTCGCGACGAGCGCTTGTTGCAGGTGTATGGCAGTCCCGTCTCGTTCCTCTGCTGCCGTCGGCCCCGCTAACCCGCCTGACATCCTCTAGTCATGTTCGGCCTGAGTTGAGAGAAGGCCAACAGCGCCCCACGAACCGAACATACTACTACATCGACTACCGCCAGGCCATCGATGCCATCAAGTGGCGTGTGTACCATCTCGACAAGGCTGTCCAGGGCAATGCCAGGCCCGCCAGCGAGAAGAAGGAGTACTTCTGCCGCCGATGCCGCGCCGAGTGGACGCAGATGGAGGTCCTAGACAAGGTCGATCCCGTGAGGGGATTCATCTGCCACCGCTGTGACGACGTACTCATCTTCGACCCCGAACGTGAAGCCGGCGGTCACGAGCAGTCGACGAAATTGAACAACCAGCTCCGGTTCATCACCGACATGCTGCCCAAACTCGACGCCATGGTCGTTCCTGAGAACACCTTTGAGATCGCCCACGCCGCGGCGCTTCCAGTAGTCCGTGATGCCACCAACCAGGCCGCTCCGTCCATCGTTGTTGAGAGCATGGCGAAACCCACCGCCGTCAAGGGCATGGCGAACACGGGACCCCAGAGCATTGCCGTCGATATCACCGAGCTCGAAGGGCCCACCGAGGCGGAACGGAAAGCCGAGCAGGAACGCAAAGAGAAGATCGCACAATCCAATGCCTTGCCGGCGTGGCATGTACAGAGCACAGTCACCGGCGCCTCGTATGCCGGGGCGAACCCGCTCCCCGTCGCCAAGGCCGACGAAGAAGAAGAGAAGAAACCCGCCGACCAAGTCGATGACACGATGCACAGCGAGGAGGTCACGAACCTGTTCGAGATGCTGGCACGACAACAGGCTGAGGAGGCCCAACGCAAGGAGGCCGAGGCCGAGGATTCAGATGAAGAGGAAGACGACGGGGACGACGAGGAAGAGGAATTCGAAGACATCATGAACAATACTGGTGAGAAGCGCCATGCATCTAGCGGCACCACCAGTGTCGCCGACACCCCGGCGTCCGAAGAGAGGCCTCCCAAGAAAGTTAAGGTCGAAGAGCCTGCGGACGAAGCCGATAGCGACGATGAGGACGTAGCCTTTGAGGACGTCTGAGTATGAGCTCGCCGCTATCCATCCATAGCTCAAGGTTTACGATTACGAGGGCATCCTACGTAGAGTGTTGGGCAACACCAAGATATATCTTGATTGGCAATGGCAGAGTTTGGTTGTTCACTGGTGCGGTTGTGATCCGATATGTGTTCTCTGCCTTGCTCTGTGAACCATTCCCTTTTTTTCTTTCCTTTTTTCTCCTTCATTTCTAATTTCCCCCATGATACCATAGACCTGCATACTACATACACGGAAATGAATGAGGGCGTTCATTCACAATAGACTAGGCGCATCTGAGAAGGAAAGGGAAAGAAAGCCAAAAAAAAAAAAAAAAAAGGAAAAAGTCTCAGTTGGATGGGACTGAAGGAAAGTAGCTTTTCGAATAGCGAGTACAGTATGCCCTTCACGGGCTGGTTTTCAAGCCGCGAAAAACATGGATGAAATTTTCACAAAACAAATACTCCCTCTGATGTTCACATTCCCAAGATCTGGCCGTGTAGCGAATAGGAATGAGGCTCGTGGAACAAATACTGAATTACTCGTTCTCTTCTGATTCTGCTGTTTTTTTTTCTTTCTATAATATTTTACAATGTAGAACCTAATCCTACTTATCGGATAGCATTTTATCTCCAAGCATCGCGTCGTGTTGTTGCGTGTAGTCCGCTCACAAAAAGCATTCAAAAGCCGAGAGAGAGAGAGAGAGAGACCAGCACACATGCAAGCCATCCACTCGTCAGAGGTAAAAATAGTAATAATAAAACGTAAAAGAGCAGAAAACGCATTGCAAACAGCCTCCTCTTAAACCTCGTGCGGGGTATCATGCCTTCCATGGGATGAATACCCACGTATTGTGAATAATCAAGCTGTTAGGTGGGTTTAGACGTATTTCCGCAACTATTCATATGTTAGTTGCTAATTTGAAGAGGCCAGAGGACGCGACCAAGACGAAGAAGGGCTGAGAGAGGACAGGACAGAAAAGTGGAACTCACATCTAGAGTTAAGGTTTTTGAGCTGTTCACCTCTTGATCTCTATAGACGCCCACGAGACTCTCGCTATCCTGGAACAGGCCGGCCTTGAGACTGATGACGACAAACTGCATTCCGGGACCGGCGTGGTTCCTGATGTAATTCTTGATCTTCTCTACGTTGGCGTTATCTAGGGCGGCATCAACCTCGTCGAGGACGAAGAAAGGGCTTGGCTGGTAGCTGTGAATGGCGAAGAGAAGGGCCAGCGCCGCCATCGTCTTCTCGCCACCGGACAGGTGCTCCATATCGCGGAAGCGTTTCAATGGCGGCATCGCGTGGTACTTAATGCCAGATAGATACGGTTTGTCTGTGTCTTCTTCGATGTCGAGGTAAGCCTGACCTCCGAGTGGGTACTGGTCTGACCGAGTAAGGTCTTTGTACACCTGTGAGATTTGTTCACGAATATGCGTGAATGCCTTGTCGAAGAGTTCGAAACGCTTCGCTTTGACCTCGTCGAAGGCTTCCTTAGCAGCCTTGTACTGTGCCTTTGATTCCTCGAAGTCATTTTCTGTCGCCTTGAGTCGAGCCTCGACTACCTCCAAACGCTCCATAGCTCGCATGTTAGGATTCAGCTTTTCCAGTTCCGCTGTAAGAGATGAGATCTTTTCCTGCAACTGGTCTTCAATGTGCTCAGCATCGGGCTGTTCGTGTTAGTAGGTCCAATAGAATATCTCAACCCGCGGTGATAACTCACATTTTTCAAATCGTCATTCAAGTCGTTGTAATTGATCTCGATGCCATAGTCATTAAGAGCATCCTCCATCATTTCGGCATCGTCACCATCATCTACATCCATGCTGTCTGGGTCCTGATGCAGAAGGTTATCCTCGTTGGGAAGATTATCTAAAGAGCCGGCAGTGAGGGGAATGTCGATTTGTTCCAAACGACACCTTCTTAAGAAAGCGAATTTGCCAGCACTGTTTTTCTGAAGTTCTGTTTCTAAAGCGGTGATTGCCTTCAATCTGCTCTCAATGTCCTTACTTCTCTTCTGCACATCGGCTTTGGCGTTGTTCACCTTCTCGTTCTGTGTTTCGAGGTCCTCTTTAAGTTGCTCTAATTGCTCCTCAAATGCTGCGAGATTATCCTTGTCACCGCCCATGGCCTCTTCAATTTGCGCCTTTTCTTTCTTATACGCCTTGATGTCTTGGGTGAGTCTTTTCAGGCGGTCTTCAAGAATACGGAGCCTGCCTTCCGTCTCGCTATGCCTGGATACTTCCCAGCTCTTGTTGCTTTCGAGACGAGACTTCTGTAGATCGAACTGACTACGCTTTTCAGCAGCTTCCGCTTCCCAACTACCTTGTTGGGCCTCGTATGCTCGGATATCTGAGTAGCCCAGCCGTTTGCAAAAGTCGGAGAAGACCTTATCTTCAACCTGCGCGATCGCTGCCTTGAACTTTTCAACAGATGAACGAGTTTTCTGCAACTTATTATCCTCTTCCTTGAACTTGGGTTGCCACTCCTTAAGTTGGCGTTTTACATGGTCGAGTTCCTTCTTCTTATCAGACAAGTTCTGCTCAAAATGTGCCAATTCGTTCCTAGAATATTGCAGTCGTTGCTCCAGTTCTGCGAGTTCGTTGCGCACTGTTTCTTCGGCTGTGTTGCGACGGTCGCTCCGTGGAAGTGCGTCTAACTCTTGTTGGTTTTTCTCCAGCGCTCTCTCCAAGCTTTGAACATCGGCATCTTCAAACCGACGTTTGGCCCCCCTATGATCAGGGCCATGACCACCAGTCATTAATCCAGCTTTGTGAATGACTGTGCCGTCTAAAGTTACGGCCTTGACACGTATGCGACGATCGAAGGAAATGTACTTGGCAATTTCTAAATCGTCGCATACGATGGAGCTTCCGCACGCATAAGACATGGCGCGCTCGAGGGATGGATCAAAATCAATCGTGTCGATAGTCAGCCGCGCGCCCGAGATGCCCTTAACAGCAGTGTTCACGGCATTCACTTTGATATTGTCGAGCGGGATGAAGGTCATGGGCGGGAATCGCTTTTCTTTGAGATGCTCAACGCAAGCGACACCCGTTTTCTCGCTGTCCACGATGACGGAGTCAAAGTCCCGTCCAAGTGCCGTGATAACGGCTTCGTCGAACTTCTTCTGCTTTGGCTTGCAGAGGTCACCGACTTGGCCTTTGACGCCGGGAAACAGGCGCTTAAGCGAAGCAATCATCTCCCTCGTTCTCCTCTCTTTGTCGCTTCGACGTCTCCCGTCGTCCGCATTTTCTAACTGCTTCAACAGGGCGACTCTTTTCTCATGAAGTTCATCTCGTCTTTGAGAGGTCCTACGCTTCTCCGATTGTATAGCATGAAATTCCTTCTTTTTCGCGTCTATCTCTGCCGAGAACTCTTTGACTGCGGCTTGTGTTGCGTCTCTCCGCTCTTGGATTGTCGCCAGTTCGGTCTCCAGTTTCTCGGTAGCTGCTTGATAGGCGTCAACCTTGCCTCTGAGACTATTGACGGTAACCTCATCCGTCTTGAGTTGACGATTGAGATTCTGCAGTTTAGCTTGGTTTTCAGACGACTTAGCCATCGCCTGTGCCCTGAGGGAATTGTATTCTTTCCGATCGGCGTCACTCAGTTCTTTGCCTTGCTTCTGCATCGTCTCTTTCCACTGGTCTTCGAAAAGCTTCTGGGCCTTTTGGACTGTCCCTAATTCTTTCTCGATCTTGGCGATCAATTTGGCTTGCTCGTCGCGTTCTTTCTGTACAGACTCGATTCGCTTGCGGACGATATCGGCTTGGCTGCTAGTCTGCTGTACTTTCTCATCAATAGGAACAAGATTATTTTCCTTCTCTTCGAGGTCCTTTTCTTGTTTCTTAATCTGGCGCTCAACTTTGTGGACCTCTCTCGCGGCATTGACCTGCTCTTTCCGGGCATCTTCGAGCTTCCTCTCAAACGCCTCGACATTGCGGCGAAACTCTTTTAGGTTTTCCTGGTGCTCCTGTATTTTGGCACTGGATTCGTCCATGACACGTTGGAAGTTATACAGCTTCCAGAGCACGTGGGTGACGATGGCAGTATCTCGCTCGTTCGTCTTATCTTGGAAGCTGAGCGCTTCCTTTTTCTGCTCTTGGTATTGTCGAATCTCGGAGTTGATGCCACGGCGCCTCTGGAGTTGAAACGCCGAGTTCTCGGCCGATTGGTCTGCCTCGCTCTGCAGTCTCTCATATTCGGCCTTGTATTCCAAACTGCCCGAAATCTGCTCAATGAGGCGGGTGAGGTCCTGAGGTGACTGGGAGGCAATTGCCTCGACGTCGCCCTGGAAGACAAGGAAGTTTCGGGCTTTGATCAAAATATTCTCGGTTTCAAGAGCCTCGTTGTACTGCTGGGCGGTGACGACGCGGTCATTGATGCGATACTCGCTCGAGCCCTGGTTTGTAATGGCGCGCTTCCATCGATGCTCATCTCCCACATCGTCTTCGTAGACGGCCATGACCCAAGCGGTTTTGGGGTCAGATCGATTTGGTTTGTCATCGTCGTCTCCGTTTACGTGGCCGTTCGTCTGGCCGTTCGCGACGACGTCGACGGCCGACCCGTCATCGTTGATCTTGGATGTCTTGAGGACTCGGCCACGGTAGACTAGATCTTTCAGGTGGGCGGATCGTAGATGTGACGATTTGATACCGAGGACGAAGGAGATAGCGTCCATGCTGGATGTAGGAGTTGGTTAGTTGGAACCGTCAAGATGGCAGGCGAGTGATTTGGAGAGATAGAAGCGGGATAGGAACCGGTCAAGCACGCACGAATTCGATTTTCCGGAGCCATTGGGGCCGATGATGGAGGTGAAATACGAGTCGCCAAATAAGAGAGTGTGGTGGCCCTTGTAGGACTTGAAGTCTGGCAGTTCATGTCAGTCACAGTGCTGTCGTGCGCAGCCAGAAAGGGAATGTGTTTGGATGCTATTTTGGCGCAAAGACGTACTGAACAGCTCGAGGCGCACGAGTTTCCCCATGATGCCGGATTGCCGTGCGCGTTGCTCAGGCTAGGGCGTTTTCTGGGAGGCGATGCTGCTGGTCGGGAGTGACGCGACAAGACGGGGATTGGAATGCGACAAGCGGTCCGTTCATTCGAGAACCGGCGTGGGAATGCATATGCCAATATCAAGGGCCATGCACCACAGATCCGCGACAAGATGCAGTCATTAGTTTCCGGAATGGGGCGCAAGTGGAAGCGCTACAGTGACTGCGACTCTGATGGTTGTGGTATGCTTGCGGGACCACGAGGCATAGAAAATGCGGTATACGCGACTTTCGATACCTACCTAGTGCACCGTACCCAAGACCCCAAGGCGCGGGGACCGTATCTAAATGGAAGCGCGTATCTCCAGTGTCTAGTGTACATGTAGGATATATTGACAGTCTTTGGCAGTTGTTGCCAGTTGTCATCTCTGGGCACTCCAGTTGCGCATGTGCATGGACATGGGTCTCCGATGTCAGAGGTATGTCAGTACATTATATCGAATACATGACCTACCTAGTAGGTAGGTATATCATTGCCTTTTTTAAAAAAAAAACAAAAAAAACAAAAAAAATATTAGTGGCAGGATATTTGTACATTACCTAGTAAAGGCAATTGTACCTATTATATATATAATTTCCTACATGACTTAGTACCTTAGCAAAGAGAGCATAACAACCAGAAAGTTACAATACTACTAGTACTACAGATGAGCGGTGTCTGCTGCATACATGTAGTGTACATACATACAGTAGGTAATTGAAGCGGGCTAATAACAAAGCGGACATGGATTGTTGTAGCGTAGTGCATTAGGCTATAGGTATACCTACCTTGTCAGACAGAGCCAAAATGGCGTCATACCATGTAAACAACCGCAAAACAGATCTCTTCTTAGTTCCTTATGTATAGCAAACTTAAGGTTATCTAGGCACTTACGTTATAACGGCTACTCCCGAATGCTAAAGACTACCAGGCAGTAGTGCACTATTACCGAGATAGAATAAGAAGAGCAGCTGAAGTGCCTAGAAACACACAGCTGTCCATCCTAATACACCTGAAACGCTTCTATGTAGTATAGAATCACTTCTTAGAACCAGAGGTATTCTTGCAAGGGGAGGGTACCTAACCCTCTTAGATATGTGTACCGAGGTGGGGTAGCACAGAGATGTAGTAGAATTTGTATACACAGTACCGATATACAAATACCAATGCTGTTCCATTCTGAACTGTTGTCATTGGTCTTGTGGTCAACATAGTGGTGGTCAGGGTTCACGGGCGAGGACAATCTACGAATTGTCAAGCCTGGTGTAGTGTAGAATCCATATACAGTACCTAATATACATACCTACATGTAGGTATACATAACATATATAGGTAGGTACCTGGTAGTAGTATACTAATAGCAGTGTATACCTTCCCCATTCCCCACCTAATTGCCCCAGCACGTTGTTCTTGTTCAAGACCGTTCAAGTCTGTTTTTGGCCAACCACAATCCCCCATCAACACACGTCCCTCACCCAACGCCACCTACAGGACCAAAACCCTACATCATCGCTATTCACAACCGACCTACACGACCTAGTTCCTCTTCTCTGTCCCCTCCCTCCCGACTCGATGACTGAATTTGTGTAGTTGCCAGTCACATAGCGTTTGCCCATCCCCTCTGTGCGCCTGTTAGTTGGTCACATGTTGGACTGCAACTGCCTGCTTCCTAGCCCGGTCCATATTCGCCCGCCCCTCCTCAACCTGTCACCGGCCTTGGATTTGACGGCGTCCGAGCTACCGTCTCGATCGTCCAGGTAAACTATCGGCGAGAAGAGCAAGTCGGTCCCTCCTACATCGCTGAGTGAACACCCATATCCTTCAAGGTAGCCTACCCATCGTCTTTCGTCCCCCACCCTTCTTCTTCCTTGGTAGTTGTATCAATATCTGCCTCTTCAACTTGTGCCCCTGCATCTTTGTTGCCCTGATAGCTGACATGATCTCGATAATCCACAGAGCAGCCGAAGCACTACGGCGAATCGCTTTCCGAAACGACATTCAACGGTATCCCATACACACCATTGCCGAGATGGCTACTCCCACTCGGCCGGTTATAATACCTCCCGGCAGATCGGATGGTACTCAAACCGACGACGAGGCTCCTTTTACCCCAGATGACACCACTGGCCAGTCACCGACTTCCTCGCCCCTTCAACATGCTGTTTGCGACACACCTACACTAGGTGATGCGTCGAGGCAGAGCCCTCCATTGTCACGATCCCATTCTTTCTCTGGCAGCAGCTCGTACCACGAGGATTGGGACTCCTTCCCGCCCCTGGATCGTCTCACCGTCCTCGACCTCCTCGACAACTTTGCCCTGACGCAGCAGCTGGAGAGGTTGCAAAGGGGCATCTCTGCGCAGACGGCGAAGGTGCGAAAGTCGCGGGCTGCTCTGAAGACCAGGGGCCAGGAAGCGAGGGAGCGCATGGTGGAGGAATGGCGACGACGGGTGCCCTCGGCCGACGAACAGCTTGAAAGGTATCGGAAGCGCATGAAGCAGAGCGTCGAGAAGCTCGGTAGGCAATGGAATGGGACCAAGGTCATCACTCTCCGCGAGAAGATCTCCTTCATCTGCGGCGTCATGAACATTTTTGTCAGCGGCTACCTGATTGGCGCTTATCCCGAGTCGTTCCACATATGGTACTCGGCCCAGTTCCTCTACTTCATGCCCATTCGTTATTTCACCTACCATCGGCGCGGCTATCACTACTTTCTAGCCGACCTCTGTTACTTTGTCAACTTCCTGCTATTTGCGAGTCTCTGGGTTTTTCCCTCCTCCAAGCGCCTGTTCATTTCAGCCTACTGCTTAGCATATGGCAATAATGCTGTCGCCATCATCATGTGGCGTAACTCGCTCGTGTTCCATGACTTCGACAAAGTCACCTCGCTGTTTATTCATATCATGCCGTGCGCCACCCTCCATTGCATCGTTCATCTGCTTCCATCCGAAGAGCAGCGTATACGTTTTCCTGCGCTCTGGACCGTGAAGACGTCGCCGCCGGGCTCCCCTACTGCTTATAGCAACGTCATCTCTATGATTCTCTGGTCCACCATTCCTTATGCCGTCTGGCAGCTGAGCTATTACTTCTTCATTACCGTCCGTCGCCGCGAAAAGATCGCGGCTGGTCGGCCCACCTCCTTCACGTGGCTCCGACGTTCGTACTCCAAGGTCTGGATCGGGAAAATCGTGCTCTCGTTGCCCGAACGCCTTCAAGAACCCGCGTTCATGCTGATCCAGTACCTGTATGCTGTCCTCACTATGCTACCGTGCTCGTTGTGGTTCTATAGCCGATGGGCGTCTGCCGGCTTCCTTCTGTTTGTCTTCACCTGGAGCGTTTACAATGGCTCGACCTACTATATTGATGTTTTCGGGAAGCGATTCCAGAAAGAGCTCGAAGCGATGAAAGCCGAGGTCGCCAAGTGGCAGTCCAGTCCCGACCTCATGCTCCACTCGCCGATTTTGACGCCCACAGGTGGTCACGACGATGAGTCGAAACTAATTACCGGTGGTCATGCTCCCATTGATAGTCAGAATATCGACAAGGCTGTCCGTGTTGAAGATCCGGCGAGCGGGAGACGCCTGAGTGTGGATCAGATCCCGCTGTTAAATGATGAGCAACCAGTAAACGTCACGAAAGACTCGAAGGGGGAAACCACGAGCACGGGGGCAGATGGTGGTCAAGATATCGTGCGGGAAAGAAGGACAGGTAACAACATAACGACGTAATCATCTCTTTGCTTTCCCGTCTAAACGCAAAGTCAGGAGGGTTTTCGCGCGAGAATCAATCCAAAGACGATAGCCTAATTCTGACCACATACTTTCGAAACGACATGGACGTGGCTGCGAGCTATGGCGTTTACAGTGTCGTACCGGCTTGGTATTAGGCGGGGCTGTAACAGGTTCTATTCTCAGAATGGGTGGGGGCCAAAGAATGCCTTTGCTTTTGTTTTGGTTTTTGGTTATTTTAGTTGTTTTTTATTCTGGAGAATCTTCGATACCCCTTTCCCTTCTTCTTTCCTATCTAGTTTCCGTCTATTACTATGGCAGATTATAGACACAACACAGCACGGCGTCTCGGATGCGCCGTTAGGCTTGTTACGGCATTGTGTCTTTTATAAAGGCGAGCGCGTGAGACAGGAGACACTGTTTCCTGGCTATCGATTAATGGCTTGATTCACTAGGTAGTATAAGGTCAGGTTCTCAAGGGTTCAAGTCGCATGGATTACTAAGTATGTGAAGGGTCCATAGAAATGAATATTAATAATTTCAAAGCGCAGGTATTGATTGTATCACCTATGACACGTTAGATAGTCATTCCCGTCCACTCATCATTCCTTACACGCATGAGCGGTACATACCTCGGTGTGTCCTCCCGCACAGGGTACACTACGCATCGCAGATTACAGCATTTGTTCAATGAGTGCCATGTATCAAGCTAAGTGTAACGCAATGCTACATCCGCTTAAATCACAGGGAACCGATTCATATGTTGCCATATTATTTCCGCTCTCATTTCTGATTGTCTGCAGAAAGCTAATTAAACGGTTGGGGAAGCCTCCAACCACCAAATACGTAAAGTCGTCGCTGAATGCATAGGTATGTATGTGCGCGATAAAACTCATCGCATAATATCATAACATATCCTCTCATCGAACTTCGTGTATTTTTCGGCATTGTCTGTAATATCGTTGCACCAGTCGCGTCCACGCGAGTAGATTTTCGAGGTAGCCATACTCTACAGCTTTAACACACCACCGGTATCTATAGCAGACGGGAATAGACACCCAACGCCTTTTGTACCCGCCGAGAGGTATCTTAGACCTCGCCCCAGTAACGCCCCCTCCATGCAACCAACTGTATGGGTATTCCGTCCTCAGACATCGTTAAGTTTTGCCACCATCGGCAATGGATTTGTTTTTAAATAAGGAGTTGTTGTCAATGTGAGCACGTGGACTGAGTCGAGGTGTCACGTAGCTGAAACAGCTAGGTAGAGGTGAGATAGTAAACGGAGGCAGCAGAGGCAGAGATTATCGAATCACAGCCCAATCTGCCAAACGTCCTCCGCCACCGTCGCTGCCCTCTCTCTGGCCGGGGCGGCGACCAAACACCGTCCAGAATCTCAACGTCTCGTCTCCAGCGCCCGTCACAACGGTCCTGCCGTCGGGACTCATTGCCAGGTACAACACCCGATAAGTGTGTCCGGTGAGACTGACAACCTGAGACATAGACGGGTACTTCCATACGACAATCTGATTCTGACTATACCCATGGGTCGACACGATCTCATTCGAGTTCTTCGACCACGAGATGTTACACACCTGACTGCCGGTATCAACTTCGTTGATAACAGAGCCTCGCACAGTGTCGTGGAAAATGATTCTTCGGTCAGCTGTTCCGCCACCTGAAGCGAGCAGACCACGTTGGTGAGGCGACCAAGCGATGGCCTTGACTGCGGCAGTATGGTCCGAAAACTTCCAGAGAGGTGTTTCTGAAAGCTTGTCCCAGACCATCAACTTGTTGTCGTTACCTCCGCTGGCGAGCTGTCCATCTTCGCTGTTCCACTTCAGACCACAAACCTCTTGTTTGTGGCCCATCAACTTGCGCATCCACTGGTCTGGGGCTCTGACGTCGCGGTGATATATGAGTCGATCTCGTGATCCAGATGTGAGGATGTGAGTGTTCCATGCTAACGAGCCTACGCGAGCTGTGTGACCTGTCATTGTCCTCAACCGCCTCGTCTTCTCAGCATCCCAAATCTGTACCAATCCTTTCCCGGTACCGATTGCGATATGCGTGCCTTTTTGTATCCAAGATACACTTGTGACCGTGTCATCTTCGAGGGTGCAAAGCTTATTAACACGACTCGATTGGGCATTCCACATGTAAACACTTGAACCTAGGCCGACGCCTAGGACGTTAGCACTACCCCAGTCCACCAAGTTCAAGTAAAAATCGTCCGCTAGTTCAGGTGCATCGAGAACTTTGAACGGGACTTTGCTGACAGCTCGAGGCGGTCGCCGGGGACTCAAGAGCATTTGTTGACTGTTATAGCGAACAGGCGACAAGCTGTAGATTTCCGACCGAGTATCAAGATTCGGTCCATGCCTGCTCTGCGGGGTTCGAGAGGGTGTGGGGTGGCCAACTACATGATGATGGCGCGGTGACATATATGTGAAGAGGTTCTTGTTTGGTGTGGATGGGGTGAAGCTGGAAGGGAGAGCAGGGGCTGGATTGCTTGGAGGGGTATGTGATCTTGTTGGATCATGAACACGGGTGGAGTAAGGCCCAAGCAAATTAACATTTGGTGACAAGGTTGGCGGAGTAACCTGGGGCACCGTGTTGTCAAACATTTCAGCTCTCAGAAGATTTGAATATCTGTGGTTTTCCTCCTCAGCTAGCATTTGTCAGCGCTCTTCATGATGCAGGACAGCGAGTAAATTTACTTTTCTGAAAATGAAGCTCACCGTGCGGAGTGGGTTTCTTGCGCGATGGACTAGCCGGTGAGCCTTCCTCATGCAGAAGCGAAAAGCTAGCTTGGAGATCTTGGCCAGATCGAGAGGGTATGAATCTACGGATATCAACAAGGACACTCTAGTCGCGAGGGGACAATGACGGGGTCTTGAGGAGGGGATGAGGAATATGAATAAGTGCACATGGACTTACCTGTCAGCATCAATCCGTCGTTTTTTCCGGTTGGGGCTGGCGGCTGGGGCGCTGTCCCTTCTGTCGGCGGAGAGCTCCCTCGAAAGTGCTCGAGCAAGGTTTTCGGCATCTACGCCGCCAGTGCTCGCCCTCGCAGTGAAGCGCCCGCCGCGACGAGGGCCCTTTGAGCTGCTATTGTTGAGGTATGGGCGTGCCTGTAACTGCTGGCGGTCGGGTGGTGGGGGAGTATCTCGCCTCGAGGGGCTGCGCACGAGGGGGCTGTTGATGTCAGCTGCCGATCGCTTTGACGGCAGAGGCACCGGTGCAGGTGCAGGCTGCGGCTCCAACGTCATGGCCGCGACTATCGCTATCTTAGGTGTACGTTGATGATGAAGGCCGAGAGGAGAAGGGTGAGGGTGAGGCGACAGTCAGATGCGACGCCGCAAACAGCCGATCTACTTGTCCTTCGCGTTCTCGAGGGGGGTGGAAACTAGACTCCCTATCGCATACTCTGCAGCCGTCGAGCTAGTGGACTGAATGCCGCGCAACGATGATGGGATCGTCCGAGCTCGCGGCGCTGCGGTAGAGTCAAAGCAACAATGGTGCTGGTAGACGATAGCTCGTGCGGCGATAGTCAACGTCTGGATCGAAGTCGATGTGGTGGTGGTATCGGCAATGCTTCTGGAAAAGAGTAGAGAAAGAGAAAAGAATCGGTTCAGGCGATTTTGTGGTATGAATCCAATTATTGTTGTTATTGTTGTTGTCGCAGAAGCAGAAGTAGAAGAGGGAGAGGGAGGGATCGTGGTTAGTGTGGTGGAGGTGATAGTGGCAGATGGCAGCGGCGGACGTTAGATGAGGTTGGAAGGGCGGCGATGGCGGTTGGACATGGGAGATTGGATTGGGGGAGGAACCAAAGTGGGCTGGGGGGGGGATGCGTCAGGGACTCCGTCAAGGGAGAGAGCACTGACGCGTGCTGCTGGGGAAAACATTCACTCACTATCTAGTGCTACCGTACCTGCCTACAGTATGTGACCGAAAGTAACCCCGCTAGCAGAATATTGCTCTGTACCTAAATCCCCAATTCCAGCCTAGGGGCACCTACCCAACCGACTACTAGATTAAGTACCATAATCCATGCCAAATATGGCCAAAACACCAGCCCAACCTGCATCTACGCTGCACCTCCAACCTTGGTGCCCTACTTGGAACGAAAAGGTTTAGAAACAGACCTCTCTCCAGTCACCCACTCCTTCATTACTGCAACATACAATGCCAGCCCGTACTATCGCTATGCATATCATCCAAGCTGTGCCATCATCCCACGTGCAGCGTCTCTCTTGCACTAAATCAATATTTATTTACTATGCCGACATGATGACATATTCCCCGGTGGCTGGGCACTGTGTAAACATGTTTCTTCAAGAATGGAATCAACTCACGATAATATCCATGCCATGTTGTTGTTGTTATGAAGGCTGGCCTCAATCGCCCAAGTGGGTACCACTGTCTGACAGGACCGGGACAACAACAACAAAACAACAATAACAACACACTGGCGTCCCGGCGGTTGACAGCCTATTGGCGCCGGGCCTCTGCGTGTTTAAGGGACTGCGCAGGCCGTTGGCCGCCAATTCGGCCCCATTCGCGCGCCCCAGGCCTGCAAGGCAGGACCAAAACAGACCAAGTAGGCAAGGTGCTGTGCGTTTTATTGCTTGTTGAAACTGGAAGGGCAAGGGGGACAAAGAAAACAAAGACAACAAAGAAACGCGACACTCGCTCTTGTGCAACCGACCGTCAGGTACCGTGCCTCCAGTTGCACGGATTGACCAGAAACAGTTAAGAAGCTGGTTTCCCGCTACCTAGGTACCACATCAACCCTGTCTGTCGGCTTGGCTGCGATGGGTCCCCATCGGTGAGCCACCGGCGCGGTATTGGCTAACTGCGCGCGCTCTCTCGGCTTGTTTATTTTCCTGGCCGTTTGGGCGGAGACGCGCCAGGGAATTCTCCGACTGGCTGGCAGCACCCTATTCAAGAGCGGTCGGCGTTTGGGTCGCCCACCAGGCCTCGACGTGATAGGCCAGCAGTCGTCGGCGCGTCAGCGACTCTTGGCGCAACTGGTCAGAACGTGGTCACAACCACGGCCGCCTTGTAATTAATTACCTACCCTACCTTAGAAACCAGCCCACCCACTTACATCCGTCTCCAGCAGATCTCTGTGGACATGCCTGTGAGCATGTCGGATGCTCCAGATGGATCAAGCTGCCAGATCACTCGCAGGAGTCTTAGCACACATACTATGTACACCGTGACAACTGATGTTGTCCAGGATAGCTAGCCATGCACGTCGCTGCGTGGCTCATCATGGCGGATTGGTATCTTATTCCCTTGTGAGCCATCTACTTATTCCAGCTTCATCTACCCATCAACAGAGATGAGCAGCCAATTCCGGCTTCCCTTATTCCCTCTGCTCTTCATGCCGATAAATCGAATACACCGCCAGGTCAGGTGCAACAAAAAAAACCAGAAAAAAAAAAGTGTCCTAAGCCTGTGAGCCCGGAGCTGTTCGTGATACGCTTAAAAGACTAATATGCACGAGTAAACTGAATTCGCCTGCAACGACGAGATCTACCCCGCCGACCCGACCTCATGGAAATCCGACTTGACTGGTTTAACTCTAGGCTTTCTTTGGTCACGAGTTTTACTTTCACTAGTCACCAGTCCTTAGGCTCGAAGCCTTGTAGCGAAGCTTAAGTCATCCGGAGACAACGAAATTCCCATTCCAACGACCGCATATGTCCGAATAGGGTTTCCACTGAGAACAGTGAAAGCACATGCATGTGTCATCTACTCTAATGAATATAGCAGGTTACGAGAAGGGCCTTGTCAAGCCTAGCACTCATGTTGAAGACTCGGTCCGAATCAGGCATTGTGATAGCCGTGAATGTCCCAAGCAAAGTCAGTGATGCTACATCCGGTGACATCTCGTAAGCGTTCTCGTATTATCGTAAACAAAACCTTGTCACTGCCTCATTATTGCCGCTTACGCAATCCTCCAACCCATCGTGACTTACAGGCTTGTCTGCTCAGCTCGAACCAGACTTGCAAGCTTTATTCTTTCTCCGCTTGAAACTCGTCGCTCAGTCCTTCTCACATGCAGCCTGCAGGATGTCTTTTACATTGATCTGCGTCTCCATCGAGCATTTATTTCCCACAGCAAAGCCTAATATTTGAAGGAAAACCTTCCCAGAAATCATGGTCGTGGACCAAGGCATGTCATTCAGGGCGCCCTGGCCGGTGCAGGATCTATTAGGCTGGCTAGATAGTTTGTTAGACGCGTAGCCTCGAATATGGACTCGGCAGTCGAAGTTCATTTTCTTGCTAGGTGTATAGTTTGTCCTAAAACTGCATCACTATGCACATGGGTATATGTCTTTCCTGGCACTTCTACGATAAGATGGTACCATCTTGATTCTTCGTTCTCCTTGCTGCTCTTCTCAACACCAAACAAAAGTCGGTCCAACCGCAGTCGTCTTAAATTCCGCGCTACAGCAGATATTTTGTTCAGAGAATCGACGTGGGGGTGAGGAAGAGTAGACTTGTGAATAATACCAGTGAGTCGTGTAAACAAAACCACCGGCCTCGAAGAAAAGGAAATAATGGCAGCAGACTGCTTACAAGGAACAGTGACTAGTGAGAACGGCATAGCAGATGCGGTGCCACAAGTGTCAGAGCTGCCCCAGCCACTACAAAGACGGCATTCCGATGCTCAAAGCAAGCCGGACAGACTCGATGTATCAAGCAAATTCGCTATACCAGCCTCTGAAGAGGAAAATAGAGGAAGACCCGAGATTCTGGTGTCCGGTCCTACCCATTCAGACAATGCGTTAACGAAGCCGAGAGGTCCTTCAAATCCTCCCTTCAACGATGACGATGCACGGAAGAGGTGCGCAGCATGAGTCAATACACTAGCAACATAGATGGATCCTAATATAGTCAGACCTAGCTGTTCACGAAACCACACAGACGCTTCTTCGGCGGCAGCTCAGTGGGTAGCCTGCCAGGCGGGTTTCGTTAATACTCTCGACGAGGCTGTGTCGTCGCCCAAAAGCCCCCCGACTCGATCGACACAGTCACCAGCCAACTCTACTGCTTCTATCGCGACTACACCAGGTAGTCATCTGCCAGCCCTGCAAAATTTGAATTTGGTAGACCATGATGGGCTCAAACCGCTTACTACAGAAGAGATCGATCCAACGTCCTTCGATCTGGTCGCGCCACCAGAGACATCCCAAGCCCAATACTCTGTAGAAGCAAAATCAGAACTGCTCCTGTCTGTTGAACATCTAAGGGTCATCTTCGATGATCCGAAGCACATGCAGAAGTTCACAGACTTTCTCTACACCCTCAAACCAGAATCGGTACCCCTCTTGAACTACTACTTGAATCTAGTGAAAGCGTTGAAAGCGATCGGATATTCTAATGCTATCATAAGAGAACTAGCTACTATTAACAGGGCTCCGTCAATTGAACTGCCTCTTACTGAAACCATCGGCAGGTCACTAATAGGTAGAGCTGATGAGACCTTTGGGTTGATCGCAAAGGAGGAATTACCGGCGTACGTGGCGCATGTATGGACTCGGATCGTGAACATAACGATCAAACAGCGAATTAAGAATACCCTGCCACCAATGTTACGCGATCTATCAGAGGGGTTGGCCGAGGTCTTCTGCTTAACGGACCCTTCCAGGGATGACAACCCGATAGTGTTCGCCAGCGAAGGTACTGTCACCGCCGTTCATATGAAATGAGCAATGCTAACATATACCACCAGAGTTTCATAGGGCTACTCAGTATGGTAGAAGATTTGCTTTGGGCCGCAACTGTCGCTTCCTCCAGGGCCCTAAGACCAATCGATATAGTGTCCAGAGGCTGAAGGAAATGCTTGTGGCTGGCAAAGAACACTGCGAGCCTCTGTTGAATTACAGGCGTGACGGGTCCGCCTTCATGAATCTGCTCATGATCACACCCCTCTACGATAACCGCGGCAATGTCCGCTACCATCTGGGAGCTCAGGTGGATGTCTCAGGGCTCCTCAAGGAATGCGCCGGGCTCGCATCATTAGGTGAGCTCATAGCGCAGAAACAAGTCCAGTCCTCGGCAACGAATGGTGATGGGCGTAAAGAGGCCGAAGAATCACGCGCGAGTAAGGACATCCTCGGTGACCTGGCCGAGCTGTTCACGCTCAGTGAATTGAAGATCATCCAGGCATCAGGCGAGACGCACATCGAGAAGCCCAACAGTGCCGGTTGCTCCAGCTCAAGCACAAACAACAAACTGCAATCCCTCACCAAAGACGAAGCGATGCCCATCGAGGAAGGGCCCATGGACAATTCCATCTCATCGTCGGGACTAACCCCTCTCACTAGCTCTTCACTTACGGGTCGCGTCCGGAGCATAATCGACCATTACCTGCTCGTACGCCCATTTCCCAGCCTACGCATCCTGTTCGTGAGCCCCTCGCTGCGCGTTCCGGGGATCCTGCAATCGCCTTTCATGTCGCGGGTCGGGGGGCCGCAGAGCACACGAGACGCGATCGCGCAAGCATTCAAAGACGGCGACGGCATCACGACCAAGGTGCGGTGGCTCGCGCGTCCCATGACCCTGACATCCGGGCGCAGCGCGAATCTCAGCACCAGCCCGAGCCTCGCCCACGGGCGGGGCCGCTGGATACACACGACGCCCCTGCTCGGCGTCAACGGCGCCGTCGGCGTGTGGATGGTTATCCTCGTCGACGACGAAGAGAAGCGGAGACCTCTGAGCGCCCCGCCCGTCGAGGTGTTCAACCTGGAACGGCAACGGCCGTTCGATGTCGATCCCGACACCGACAACCTCGACAACAAATCCGCGTCCGAGGCCGAGGACGAGGCGCAGCTCGTGGAGGCCGAAAGCGTCTCCGTAGAACACGATGTGGTCGAAGTTCTAGAACCAGGTCCCGCACACGCGGCGAGGCCGCGGAGTCAAAACGGCCAAGAGTGGGCACGAGTTTAACTCGAGGTAATTATGCCGGAGACAATGTTGTTTTGTGAGTGATTACCGAAAGCCACCGCCGCCTTGTTCCGGACGAGTGTCAGGACAGGGATTTGTCGATCCACGGCTCAGAAAGATCTATCTGTATCCTCCCGAGATGGGTTGCAAGGTTCCCCGCTGACAAGACCAAAAACACTTGCTAATTACAACGTGAAGGTGCTATCCCAGTTAATACTCCGGTTGAAACGATGGGTTCAGACGGGACGGACGAACATCTCAAGCTCGGTTGGTCGGGCGTTCATGGTCGCATTCTTATACGCATATTCCAATATAATATAGAAACGACGGCCGCCGCTTTCCACTAATGTCAGTCCTTTCCTTGATGATATTTGTACCGTATGTGTGCCTGGATCTTCTGAGGGGGGGGGGGGGGATAATTGCGAACGCCTGAGGCGAAAAAATGTTAATGTTGAAGATATCTGTGCGTGGTTACCTTCCATCTACTCTAAGCAGGCTAAAACGTATATATTTCATACCTGAGAAGTAGATTAATGCTCGCTTATATGGGGATTTCCACGTCAGTGACTTGCCGAGTATCCTCTCCCTCGTGTAGCAAGACTCGTCTTGCGACGCCTGGATATTGTGCTTATGCTATATTTAATATGATCTCTCTGCGTCTCTACTCTATTTAATATATGGCCGTACATAGGCAATGGTAGTCTCACGAGTTGGATATAAGGCGAATATTCCCGGCAAGAATTAGCTATGTTGGCTTCATGGCCAGTGGTAATTACTTAAGAGCGATGGGCAACCTACGCGACACATGATGCAAACTGTGTCGTACTCGTCAACTAAGGAACATCCGCCTTAGACACCGATGGCACAATCGATGGTGTGGATGCCCTCTCGTGTCTTTACCGGATGCTATTGTCCCTTGTAGATCGCTGCCTGGCACAAGTCGACAAGCCCTTTCAGACTTATATATCACCATACGCATTCTGCTATTCAGGCTTGCTACCGCGTTATCATTCGCGACGGGAACATCATGGACAGCGTGTTTCATAGACACGTATTGGAGGTTCAGCCGACGAGGCCTAGAGTGCGCAAAGCGCGTACGCCTATCCGAAACACTTTCAACGGCTTGCATCTCCTCCCTGAAGATGATATGGCAAAGCATGCCAACGATATTGCCCCTGATATGGAGCTTGAAAAACGAGGCCCAGATGCGGCAATTAACGCTCGTCGAATGCCAGCGCCAACGACAAATACTTGGCCCTGGCCAGGGGCCACCGAGCAGCACGAAGTTCGGCATATAGTTGTGATGGCTGGCCAGGCGCATCGCTGTCTGCATAGTTGCGTTGAGGGAGTTAAGGGGGGAGGGAGACCAGGGTGGGATGGCTATCGGGCGGCGATCCGTGTGCAAACCTGGAGCTTGCTACTGGAAATACAATATTTCATCGAGAAGGTAGCCTCATGGAAGAAATAGTTGCCATTTCCTCAGAACTGGGGGATGGGGTAGTGCGAGGTCGAGACAGTAACTGAAGGAGACCTACTCCTTGGTGCTATTCAATATCTCTATCAGAGCGTCGGGCAATCTGCAACGGAGGTTGGCCATCTAGGCCGTTATATCATCGCCCCTTCGTCGACGCGGACCAATTGCTTACCGTCCCAGGCGGCGGGGCTGGGTGCGAGCAATTTGCACTCTAGGTCGTCGTTGGGGAGCCCGTCCAGGATGTATTGTGGTATCTGAGTAGTTTTACCCGATCTTGTGTCGCCGGTAAAGATGACGACAGAGTTCTTGTCGTCGAAGACGTCAAGAAACTCCTGCCGACGTGCGGCTACCGGCAACGTTGACCGCCGCAGTCTCTCCATCTGCCGCGTGAGCTACTCCATGATAATGATGATAATGGTGGTGGTGCGGTGCGGTGATTGTTACGGAACAGAATCTATTGCGGTCAGTCAATGTCGATTTTGCAGCGTCCAACGGCATGTGTGAGACCTTGATATGGAGCACATCCTCAACCTCATTAGGGCGAAATTACAACACATGGTAACCAACAAGCTCGAAAAACCTTCCGTCACAAATGCAATGCAGTACTTTACCTCTCTCGAAATCGAAGAAACTATTCAAACCAAGCTCAACACAGAGAAACACACAAAGGATACCAAATTCTCGATTGAGAATGTCTCTATCCATTCTACGACTCGATATAATCAATATCAGATTGCCTTGCTTGGCACCCACCATCGCTACAAGGTATAACCATACAATCCGGCAGCTTTCTCGCGGATAACCTGTACCATCTCTCTTAGCAGCCTTATTACTATTTTTCAGCGGTTAAACGAGCTATATTTTGGCAAGGGGAGGGCACCACATTACTATCCCTCTTACAGCTGATATCACCAATATATTCTGCATTGGACTTTGCAAATGAGAGGAAGATCTTCTGCCATGACGCCCGCAGCGACTCAGAAGCAGCAACAAAGGGCAGAAGAAATGTGTTAATGCCCAGGAAACAAACGAATGCGGTGCTAGCTAGAGATACTCCTATAACTCGCGCAATGGCAGTTTCTTCGTCTTCATAAAAGAAGCTGTCACAATCTTTGGTAGAGTCGTAGAGACCCCGCCCATAAAGTCCTATTCGCAGAACATATTCCCTGAGACATGAAAAACTCCAGAGACTTCATGACCTGGACTCAATCTTGGAGATGGCACCCCGCGACCAGGCTGTGTTATCGTATCACTACCTCTATGGTATTAGTAGCCGTTTGGTCGTATCCTAGCCAGGAGAGATTTCATGTGATATGGGAAGCGGTCCTCCCACCTAACGACAATCTCAAATTCTACCCGGACATTATGGTTTGTGAATTCGTTTGGCCTGCATGCCCCCCAATGGCCAGTTTCCTTCGCCTGGGTAAACGGCCAGTCCGACACCAAAGATGGGGCCATCTCCATCGTATAATCTTGAAGTCTGTGGCTGTGACTTACAGGGACCTACTATTCGCAGATATTTTCAGGGTAGGACTTCAGTCTACGACCCTAATTATGATTGCTTCTATGATACCGTCGGTGTTTCATGGTTATGCAGTTTTCCTCTGAGCGTAGGTGGCTGGCAAACCACAAGTCGTTTGTTTACCTGGCGGAAGTAGAAAGTACCCCTTTTGCCTGGGCCCGTATTCCAGGGGCTTTCTAGGCACTCGCGGGACACCTACGTCTCGCCTGGAAATCAACCACCACCTCGGGATGTTGATAGCGACATCAGAAATGCAGTTATTGGTGGATAAGGAAGAATGACGCCTCAGTTTCGTCACATTACTAAGGTCGGGTACCTTTGAATGCGAACTTCCTTGACATCCCAGGGTATCGTTCTTGGTTTGGTGGGGTATCGCGTAGAAACGACATGCGAAAGTCTTTCCTAGTTACAGGACAGCCGCAGTAGTATTGGTGGTATGTCTACAGCCAGGCAACTGAACAAGAGGGGAATCCTATTATTCTCGCAAGTAGTAGCTATCAACTACAACGCGGCCATAATGTGGTTACAAAGCACCCTTACAATACAGAGCTGGTTTGCTCGCCGATGAAACCTCGCTTATTAACTCGAAGCATCTTGCGAGGTTGTAATGAGAGCCGCTTCTTGACATTTACAATACCGGAAACTTCCATGATACCTCACCGTTTACCTGTTGGAGAGCGAAGCTGCAACTTCTGAATTATCAACCCCAGCGTATTGCAACGCCTACTCCTTGGTCACGCTGATATCAATGTAATATACGCGAATGCCCGATGGCCGTGGGTTGTGCTCCTACTCTGGCAGGTGTCAACTGGGTATTGACATGCTACGCTGAGTCGATTCCGTACAGGACGGAGGCTCTTCTCCGGGCTACCTGCCTTTTGCGAGCAGATCACCACCATAATTGCCACAAGGCTCGGTTCTAGCGGCAAAATATGTTTAAAATGCTGCCCGATGTCCATCCTCACCCGCTGCAATCATCTGATAGAGATACGTGATGTCCTGTGATTCATGCTTGGTTATATGCATACTTCGGCACCTCAGCACACCAACGAGTTGGCGAATTTCGAGCTTCGCCGACCATCTGTGCAGAGTCGATCCTACTTCAGATGGGAATGATTAGTTGGTTCTGCATAATAATATAGATATATACTAAGCCGACCGACAATAGCGTATTCTACATCCATAGTAGTTATTTCTGAAGCAGCATTAGTAATTACCTCTACTTAGTCCCCGTAGATCAATTTCTATCACGTTCATGATGGCTACATTTCTCTCCTAATTATCAAGAAGGAGGAGGGCCGACAATGAAGAACATCAAGTAAACCCCTCGCCCCCCCTCCCATCCATCCTAGCCCCAACACCTAGGAAAAGGAAAGGGGAAAGCCTAGACGGCGGCCTCAATGTCGATCCACCATTTAGGGTGTGGTAACATGCATTCGCTAGGCTGTCGCCGGACCTCTCAAGCCCATCAAGAGGTAGGTACAGGAGGAGGGCAGCATACTCGAGAGGGGAGGAGACACGTGGAGTCCTAGGTTGAGACGTCTGTCGGCGGGACGACGCAGCGCAGCCACATGGAGCAAGAAGGCCATCGCACCATATGCACCGATCAATCATGTCGCGCTTATTTAACAAACTCTCGTCCCAACTGAGGATTAAGGATTAGCGACGAGGAAAATGCTGGTCGACCACGCGGTCATCGTCTAATATTCCTCGTGGCGCCGAAACTACACTAACTACCGTGACACCTACGGCGTGCATTTCCCATTCGAGTCACCGGAAGCCGACACTTAGACTACTTGTCTTACACTAAGGCTAAATGTATGCCTCGCTTCTTTTCCCCTGTGGAGGAAGGTGAAGGAGCGAAAGTATGGGGGAGAGACAAAGGGTACAGGAAACGGGGGCACGACGAGCATTTGTCAATGAGAGATGCCTCCCAGAACACGGAATTGCACCGCCGTACTGTGGCCTACATATTGGTGGCGAGGCTCTCTCTCTCTCGCTGGCCGATGTAGTGTGTGCACACTAGATAGGACATTGATAGAACGTGGGAGATGAAAAACGGTGAGGCAGTAGTATGCGCGGGTCCCGATACTACCGACTTACTCATCCACGCCAGGATTCAGTAATGCTATCTATCAATCATGTAGGCTGCCCAGGCCATCAGACGGGCATTGGGATCATCCGGCGCAAACTAATCCACTCACCGGTCTTTACAGCGTCGTACGGCGCCCGGAGATGATACCGAAACCGAAAACATGCGAAGACCGCAAATAGTAGTAGCAGTAGCAGTAGCAGTAGTGTAGAGAGATGCCATCCCTGAAATGAGGATGGGGGATGATGTGGAAGAAAAGTCCCGGGCAGTCCTAGTAGGGAACCATGAATTCGAGATTCCATATTTGTCATTTTCATGCGTGCATTTCGCGCGCAGTGAGTGGGTGTGGGCGGGCATGTGGCGAATGTCTGTACAGTAGTAGGTATGTAGGTATTTGTTACGCGCATTTCAACAGACGAAAAGCAAAAGAGCACCGCCGTGACGACGAATGACACAAACCTGTGACCTCCCACACTCCTCACGTTCGGTGCCCTGCCTTATTGCCGGTCCTTGCCGGTAATTAAGGAAAAGGGATGGCATCTGTAGCGTCGATCATCGGTCTCCGGACAACGTGGTCTTCTGGGGACGCATTCCCTTGGGACGGTGGACCAAGACGAGCAAAAAGACATCGACCTTCCTCCATCTGGAATCTGGATCGCTTTACGAGATTCGCTGCGTTGGCGCCCTGTCCGCCGTTGGCGGGTTTTCTTTCTGGGCATGGTTCGTTCGCCAACGCGGTTGGTCCCAGAATCCGCCTTGCTGATGCGCCTCGCAGCGGAGTCGACATACATACACTATACTGTAAATGTAGGCCGAATCGTCAACGGAATCTTGCAAGCCTCCCCAATTAAGCATTACTGGGCACTCATGTGATTCTATGCAGGAAGAGGCAAATGTGGAGATCCATCGTACAGAGACGCGGAGACGGAGAGGAGACAGTTTATTTCTGGATACAGAGCAATAGTAATAGGAGCAAGGAATAAGAAGGTACATCGCGCCAGATCCAGTGTAGCCAATCCTGCCGAAGCCGCAGTATCACTATCTATCAAAACTAGGATTTCGCGGTGACATGGTAATCACGTAGGAGTAACACTGGCAATTAATTAGAATGATATGATTTGCGGCTTCGAGCTGATGGTTATGCTTGCTTATGGCATATCCTATTGCGCGCGCTTGTTCGGGAGCAGTGTATACAGGGCGGTCAGAGCTGGCCGGTGTGATTGATGGCCACGAGGGGATGGCTGGCAGTTACTGGGTAAAACGCTGCAAAGGCCTGGGGATCTTGACGAGTTAGAAATACAGGCGGCAATAAACGTGCGCTGCGAACTGGAAGTAGCACCAAGTTCATGATACGAAGCAATATTCTCCGAACGCATGTAGACTTCTGGCTCTTGCTGTACACGTACACAATGCTACACTACACCAATCCGTCGAACAAGGCATAATTTCCTAAAATGGAAAGCCACTCGGTCTTCTAGACCTATCTGTCCTAAGCGTCGTCCGATGAGGCTCAAGGTGGCAAGAGTGTTTCCCTGTCGGTTCGCTTGACGTTCCTTTTTGGGGACCGGTTGAGCACATGGGCTTGATCTTGAAGAGCAGGGTCTGGCGCTTTCCCACCTATCACGCCCCCCAAACGGCCAAGCGTGGTGGATCACATACAGTAGTGCAGGTAGATGGCATCACGGCGCCACTTCTGGAGGTGGCGTTGTTTATTTGGGACTTTGGGACTTTCGAATGTCGATGCGACATACCGTTGAGCTTTCAAGAGCCGCTACTATCTCAATTGTGGCTCTTTGCAGCGTCTTTACCTGGGCAAATTGGACCCCAAACGCCACCCGGGAGATGTGGTGGACGTACACTACATTTGTGCATTTGAATGTAAGCCGTAGACGAGCGAAGCACTGGGATGCGTACGCCAGGTACATACAGCAGAGGATGTTTTCTTCAATGACGTTTCGAGGCGAGTCGTGTAGCCATTCACCCAGCCATTTTCGGAAGACGCAGAAGATACAGAATCGTCAGTTGAATGACTAAGCTCGATCTAGGCAATTGGTAAGAGGTGAGAGAGTGTCTGATGACATGGTTGGAGTTCTCCGTATCTGTCCAACGGCCCCCAGCATACCGGCCAGGTAGAGCATCCGCTTGTGATGCTGGCTGTTGAGGTAATAATTGCATGGCTTGGCAAAGGAATCAAATGGGGAACGGAGATCCGACAGATGCGTGATCTTGGTCTACGCTAGCATACATACAAGCGAGCGAAACTCCTTCGCTTCTCTCATCCACAACGCGAGTAGTGTACACTAGCGTATATAAACGTCCGCGACAGTTGACTAGGTACACTAGACGACACGCCTACTAGGTAGTGGATTTGGCTCCCAAATAGGTGCGCACACTACAATTTCGGTACAGTAGTGTAGGATGGGCTTCTGGCAGACGCCACGTCGCGGGGGAATTGCTGGGTGTCTTGGACCAGAAATGGCAGCAACTAGGACTAGAGGGGCATCGTTAAGCGTACAGCGTTCCATCGGGAGTGGACTGGCGGAGCGGCGCGCCTCAGAGCCCAGAGAGCCGGAACGCTTATGAGCTGGGATAACTCTTGGGTGCTTACTTAGTCGGCCGTCTTGTCTTCCTCGAGACCAAGCAAAACGGCATGGATGGAAGGCTGCAACTGCACGATAGATGTAAGCAGCAAAAGCAAGAGCATATGCCATCTCTGGGCTCCCATGATGGTCTCCACATGGGACTGGTACTGGAATGGGAGCATCGTCACGAGGGATCTAGACCAATGCTTGTTCCTCGCCTGGATTGGCATCAGCAGCATTGATTACGGCACCCACGAGGCGAGTCATTGCTTTTCGCATGATGTTCGAATGTTGTCATGACATCGGCTTTCCCCTGGAATGGACCAAAATAGTTCCATGGCGAGTCGGGACCTGATTCAGGCCCGCGGGGTGGTAGTCTGCCGGCACCATCCAGCCAAGCGCAGATCATCACCGAGAGGCTTCCTCGACGCCGCCTCAAGTCACCTTTCCTCGTGGCGCCCGACCCAGCTCGCTGGGACGATTGCCAGATCCTTGCCGATATGGGCAGGGTTATCGGGATGGGTGGCTTGACAAGAACACGGACTGCTCATTGCCTGGCGCCGTGGTGTTTTACGGTAATTTCCACAGCGGGCCTGGGCAGTACCTGGGAGAACATGGGCGGTGCAGCAACAAGCCAGACACATGACAGAGAGACAGGGTTATCGACAGTGTACCTATACTAGTACCATGCCTGCCTATATCGTGCTGCTAGCACAGGTGGCCGAGGTACGTACCAGTCTTAAGCACCTACGCGGCGTAGGTCGTGTGTGAGTATACACTGCATTACCTAGTGCACACTACAGCAGCAACACTACGATAGCAGGTACACTACCAGTTTCAATAGTGGCTAAGTTATATGCGACATCGCGTCACGGTACAGGTATTGCTTCATACACTCCTGACCTAAGTAGTGGACATAGTGTCAGCACAGTACGGCACGAATGCACACTAGACGAGTAAGTCGACATGATGATGGGAATTGCTGGAGAGGAGAACCAAAGGTTTGATTGGTGCTCAACTGCGCCTCCGACAACTCTACTGTACACGACGTAGCGCGTTTCCCCGCCGCCGGCTTCTCTCGATGGCGCTCGATGCCGGCGGCAGTTCAAGCCGCTGTCTTGCCATCCCAATGGCAGCGATTCTGTTGCGAACCGGCAGAGCGCCGGCTAAACGGAGGCAACCCATAACAAAAAAATAAAAAAAATAAAAATAGGCATTAGGAAGCAAGTAACTGAAAGACAAGGCCTAGAACAAGTTACAGTAGAGATGGATCATTCTGCTTGTAAAGTTACTAGGTATTGCACATTTGGTAGTCGTATGTCGAGTAAGTCTTGGGTGTGAACTTTACTGTGCACACGACACACGGCAAAACTGTAATATTTGATTGAATGTTTCTCCAATTACCGGTTCCTGAGGGTCTTAATCCAGGGGTCTGCATTTGATGCATTTGCGCATAGTGCAATTCGTACAGATTACTGGGACTAGGAACTGGTATTTTCCGAGGCAGCCTGAGCCTGTATTAGATAAGCGTTGGAGTAATACTGACTTCCCAAAGCAGTAATCAGGAACCTTTGTGTGGCTGCAGTGTAACAAGACAGGGGGGGGGATGTTCTGCCAGGGGGGGGGAACCCCCCAGGCCCATCACTGACGAGATGCCAATAAACCATGGCGAGAATGAGACGTTGATGTCGGGTTTGCTATAATAAGGCGCTTGCTCGAAACCACGGTACGAACTAGACCCGATTATATCAGTAAGGGATATACCTAGGATCCGAACGGAAGATCTGGATGTTCACAGATCCTTGTCCTAGCGACCTACTAGTAATACCGTTCGCTGACTTATTAGCATTATGTTTCTTAAACTAAGATTAGTGACTTTCGAATGATGCGGACCCGGGAGTATGGTTTGGTATTGGAACTAGTCGGGCGTCCACCTCTACTAGGTAGATTTAGTAAACGCTGTCTTTCTCCGAGGACTTTTTATCGTAACCAGAAGTAAGGTAACACTGCAATCATTCAACTACCGGCAATATATTCGACTGGGTAACATGACGAATTACTAATACTGCGGTATACGAACGTTGTTTTATGCACCATTGCACACTGTCCCGTGTACAGGTGTACCATGCTGACCTTGGTAATATGCTGTACTAAATAGTTTTACTGTAGCTTTGGTACTCTAGGTACTTACCTAGCTCCTCTATTTTATGGGTAATATACAGGTACCTTAGAGCTCTGGGGTTAGGATTACATACCTCGCTAGAAGTGTAATCACTAGTATCGCAAGTGGAAAAGAAGGGGTTTTCGGTCCCGAAACAACCGTGGATTTGTAGCTAAGAAATTAGTGCAGGATATTTGGTCGGGAGTATGTTTTTTGTTACCAGCTCAATTACGTTATGTAGGTACTACAGATAGAAAGAGCTTGAAAGGAGCCTAGGCTTGTTTACACATGGACTGCGGTGCAGATACAGCATCCAAACAACTTGGGTCTGTACTTGATTTCTTCACCGTACCTAGCCTATTTGATCGTTCTCAACTATGGACCTGGCAGCTTTCTCCTCTCGTATTACTAGATGGAAGTAATAGACATGTCAAAATTTTGGCTACGACAAACATAAGTTGTGAAACAGATTGCAAGACATGCTCTTTGTTGATTCTAGGTATCCCATGTCTATACAACCTAACATATGGAGAGAAGTACCGTAGGTAGGCCAAGCTCTCGTCACCGCCACGAGCTATACTTAGCAGTGTACATCGGTACGGTATGCTGGATACATTAAACGATAATAAGTACTGTGAGGGTGAGTATTGCCTGTGCTAAACACCATAAACCCCCATTGGTAACGTCCATTACAGGAGCGAATCCAAGTACCTAGTCCATCCCTCACTTCATTAGCTGCTTGTTCATGCCCTCTTTGGAGAAGTGATGATTTGCGACCACACGAAACATTGTAGGCCGCACATGACCGATGTCCAAACCTGTCAGGATCTGGAAGATCCGTCGAACTTCTCTGCATCATTCCAGATCGCCGTCACATTGTTCATCAAACATATTCATCAAAGATCCTTGAATAAATGCGCGTGGTGTGGTTGGTACGACATTGTGCCCTGAAACCCGAGTCGGCGACCATCGACAACCTTGAACAACCAATCATCGCTCGAACATTCCGCACTGTGTTGATCCCCCTCAAGCCTAGAATACCACTCGCGTCAACTACCTACGTATTAATTAAGACCCCTTGTTCTTTGTGCCAAAATTAGTAGCCAGGGTTGCATCCACCGGACCTTGTAGTGTACTAGGTAGTGTGCACTACGAAGAGGGCGAGGGATGCTCGGGGGATGCAATAGCGACCATCTTATTATTTGCCAATTATGTAACCGCACTGAGTTGTCCGATCTCAATTTTCGGAATAATCTCTACAGATCGCCATGATATGTTGGCATACTTGCGATGTAGATCATTAATACATTCTCACCATTCTTGATGTCAAAGGTCGACAAGGGCGATTTGATGTGTACACTATGAGTACTTATTTGTATTCTTCTAGTTGGGTGCTGTGAGGACGTTTTCCTGCAAAGCATCAGGGGTGGCTCTGGATCATTTCTTTCTTTTTTTCGTGTCTCTGCTCTTGGGGCTTAACAACAATGTACTGGTTGATGCTTATCACTTACTTTTACCAAGTATGGTACACATCGAAACTCCTATGATAGGTCATTTTGTTGGATACAGAACTGTGAAATTTTGGTTCTGGTTATCCATATTTATGGATATGCTGCAATGATATGCACAATTACAAGAATCGCTGTGTTTATTCGAGCAGAAATGTGAAAGATGGTGCCTTCAGCTGGCCTCTTGCCAAAGACCTTACTGGATTGGGAGGTCTGCTTCTGGTACCTTAGCTGATGGTTGGCTGGTAATGAATGCATACATATACATAGTACCTACTACCTAGGTATGTAACGATGTGGCAGCGGTGGGTGTCTGCTTAGAAAGGTAAAGCTTGGGGAGATCAAAATGGAGACAAATCTCAGTGGAACAAGAAGGATTCTTGATCCCCTGCCGGTGGGTGCGGAATTCGTCCGAACATTGTTACAGTATAAACTTGGGGAAATTCTGTAACATTGATCGATCGATCATGATAGAGTACTTATTCTCAGCCCTGGTCTCTGCAAAGACACAAAACATCATCGGTAACTTGCGTTGCTCACCGGTGGGATTTCAAGCTTGGACACCTCGACGCCCACTAAAATCGGCATCTTGTGTGCTCTTGTGATCACGAAAAGGATTGTTTACACTATTCTTGACCGATAGGAAGAACCAGTTCGGTCTTGTTGCTGGCCTTGTTTTCTACGCTTGGGCATTTACGGACTAGCCATTTGGCAGTATGGAGATCTTGCTGAAGCCACAAACCGGCACTTGCTCCCGGAATCCATCCACTCGAATATGTGAATTCGTTAGTATTAGTACTGTACAAGAATGCCTCGGCTTGGCAGGTATTCTTGTTATAATATGGAGAATCTATGCACGATCTCTCGCCGTTTATATGGGGACGCTGTCCATTTCGCCAAGTGATTTGATGGTCTCTCGTCTAACCTTTCCATTTTGGGGCAGCTTCTCTCTTCTTATTGGCTCCTTAATTATGGCTCGGTACTAAGGTGGAGTATTTACCTCATCTCTTCATATCCTGTACTCGTCAGATGGCGGACTGGAGCAGGCCATGATCGTAACAAATATCAGGCTTAATTCTACTGAGACTGCTAGTTATAGAGTTGACGAGAAGCGCATGACTTTAGGGATTTTATTACCCTCGGTCAACTTTTATGGTATACCGTTGTTTTGATCCACTTTAACACATTAGCTTTACAGTGCATCTCCAATAAAGACTTCTTATTATCACCACCTATCATCAGCAAGAGCTCGTTGAGTAGGTAGGCTAATAAGGCGGTCGATACACTACGAAACAATCAAAGCTCACCAATAGACCAAGGACCTCCGACAAGGCTATTATAAACAATCGGAGAACAAGGTAGTAGCTCATTGATACTTACATTTATTTCCGTTAGGCAACATCTCATGTCAACTATCGAGACCTTCCTCCGCAAATAGCCTTGAAGTTTTTAGTTGCGAAACCCCACGATAGTATTTACACGACCATGCTGCCGCACTGCACTGTGCAGCGTCTATCGTCATTTTTATACTGAACCGGGTGGACAGACAGCACATTGGAATACTGTTCCCACTCTTCACCCCTTGCCGGGTGAGCCTGAGCAACTACCATTTGTCATATTATTTTATTTTGCTATTGAGATATTTCCAAGCAACATGTGAGGGTTGCAGTAGAGCAAGAGCACAGTTTCATTTATAACGAGGACAACCAGAGAGAGGTTGCACTGATACCTGATACGCCAAGAAATCCTTCGAGCCAACTAACACCTAATGTCGAGGCCAGGATACCACCAGTACATATAACATCAACAGATTATAGACATGATTGAACCCAGATAGTGAAGAGAATGGAAAGAATAAATAAACATGCTAGTTTCAGACAGGTATCAATGCTGCGGGTTTATGCCTCTACCTAGGTACTTGAGGCTTTTATTACCGGCAATTGTTTTTTTTTTCTTAAGAGTTACCTTTCTAAGTTTAGCGGCTAGTAGTGTATTAGGGCCTTCGGGGAATTTCGATAGGGCGGGGCCAAGATAAAGTAATAGCTTCTTACATGTAAGTGAAAGGTCGCCTGGCTCTGCCACAAAAATACATTGCATCGTTCCCTACTTCGGTGGCCGTTGAAAAGGGGATGTTTTTGTAACCTGCTTCCAACTCCTTGCGATATGAATTGATACTGTATACGTAGATTTTGATACAGTTTACCAGAACCCCTTCCTGCAGTGCTACCACTTGTAGCCTGGTGACGACCAACCAAGTGACAACCCGGCTGGGGTTTTTGCCGGAAGCGCATGGCAAGCAGGGATATGAGCGCTACTCTAGTGCTTATTTCCAAACCCCCTGCTCCGGAGAGATAAACAAGCCGATCTGCTGGGACAAAGAGTGTCAGATAGTGATACAGTACCTGAGTACCTACATATACTTAGCTCTCTCTGGTGATCTAGCCCGCCCGTGCTTGCAGCGCTTGTAACGGCTGTGTACCTTCACAAAGGAGAAAGAGTAGAGTATCATGAGGCTCTGCCCTCTTATTTTTCTCCGAATAGAACCCCCTTTCTTTCACAGCATTTCAAGAGTCAATAGTCACTCGAGTTGCCTCCACGGCGATTCAACTAAATGGAGGGTGTTGCATCAAAATCCCTAAATGGAGACCTAAAGTCATTTAGTTTAAGCGGTAACTTGTTATACTATCAACATTGCACACCTAGAAAGACCAGACTAGTATTCAATAACAAGGCTAGGTATTCAACATACAATTTCAAAGTTCAATTAAGAATTATATTTAGTACTAGGAGTTGCTGCTGTTAGGGCTGGGAGGCCCTTTATCATCTTTTGGAGGTGGCTGTGAGCTAACATGTTAGTGTAGCAAATGTTGTGTCCATAATTAAGCAGTTGCGCGATGCCTATTGTCTACATAGGGCTGAAGACTTGCTTCACGAATCCCGGTCAATAATAGATAGGTATCTCGAGGCGCCTATAAGGGGATCAGAAAAGCCAGATAATTTGCCAAGTCAATGACAAAAGACTAGGACCAATACATGATAATTCTAATAATCATCGGGAGAAAATACGAATCCAAAAAGGAAAGGCCATTAGTGTACAGGAGGCCACCAAATACTTTCGGTCCTGACTTCCATAAGTCCATTACTTCTAAAAACAGGACGGCAACATTGGGGTGAGACTCGAATAAATGTTGTTTCATGAGTGACTGGACTGGTAAGCTGGAGAGAATGTGGGTGGGTGTGTGGGTATGGAACAGAAGCAATTCTGGGGCACCGACAGACGCCAGCCACGTGTCTTCAATACTTCAATCATTGTCGACTTCTTCAATGGGGGCCAGCTCCGTTATCTTACATCGTGAGATAATATATCATATGTGGTTCAATTTGGCAGGCAGCCTTGTCTGGCATGACACACTCATCTTATCTGTACACCACATATGAACGCACTCCCTAGGCTACCTACCGAGGGTATGCTAATTAAGCTTAAGGGCTATTTGTAGACCAGATGAAAGCCATAGGCAGAAGGTCCATACCTACCCCACACCCACCCCAACTATGTGTACACTACCTAGGTACCTACTATACTGAGCGCGAAGACGATGCAGGGGTTATTGCTTTCCCTTTTTGCCGTATACTGGCCAATCATTCTTGAGAACTTTAGCCGGCTAGAGGTTTCCTAGGGTAAATTGAGGGTGAGCAACATCTAGGTAGTGTATACCTAGAGTACGGACCCGCTCAAGTCCCTCCACCACAGTACACACAAAGTTAGGTATTCCCCGGTTAACCCTTACATTCGATAGTGAAGAGGAGTAGATATGGCTTTCTATACTTAGGTAATCATGCAACATGAAATGCTCTTCTCATCTCATACTCAATTAGATGAGATGCCCGTAGATTTTGCTACTTGGAACAATGCCTCTCCTAGGATGCACTGTGTCACTACACTAGCCTATTTCACTTGTACCCCATACAAGTCAACTCCATACGAGTCAATATCTCGGAGAACGGGATTTTTTAAGACCGGCACATTCTAGTGTAATCCTCGTGTTTACCTGGCTCATGCACACCTCCGCCAACAGCAGATCTATACTTACTATTCGTTGAAATAATATATTGGTGTCCTATAGTTACGCTTACGCTCAACATTGGATAGGAAACGATTTAGATCTGGCATTGTACAGGTGGAAGAATTGAAATTATTGATAACCTTGTTATGGCTGGTTCTACTAATATGACATATGAACCGCCGCAAGACTGGCAATACCAATATAGCCACATTGCTGGGACCAACCATGCCTGCCAGTAGGCATGATCATTGGATGCCGATATCATTCTACTCTGCACTGCTACACTAGACTAATTGTGCATAAAAGTACGACAGCGAGGTGTTTGCGCCATTACTTAACACACCGCAGTACTGTCTATACCTAGAGTTAAATACCATGTGCACACTCTCCAGCCGGCGTATGCAAAACCAAAGCAACATTATCTGCATGGTCACCGTACAGTACATCTTGCTTAAACCTGGGGTGTGCATCTTATTTCCACCATCACATAACTTCGCCTTGGCTAGCTTACGATGGCTTCGATAGCTTCGGCACCGCAACGGTGCAAGTCTAACGTCCGGGCAACTTAGGCAATATAAGAGGACCAGTGTTGACGAGATGGAGATACAATTCTGTTTCTGCACCGAATCTAGACCCACTGGTAGGCGTTTTCGAGCCCGGCCTCGTTTCTCTTTACTCGATTCAGAATCGTGGCTTTGCCGTAGGGCGCGACGGCTAAGCTCCTAATGGATGCTAGTGTAAGTCATCTTCGACCAAGGGAGTCTTTGGTAGACTAGGATAAGTTACTGGGTAACGTTGAGGGTCCAGAACTGCCCAGAAGTTAATCTGCCTGGTCTTTGGCGCCATGAGCTACTTATCTAAATCACCATACGAAGGAGAATACTATACCTAATGGGCGATCTCGGTTAACCCGAGGGTTTGGACACTCGCCAGGCATGCCACAGCCAGCCTTGGAACGGTCAACGGTTGAAACCACTAGTACCTATTATCTACCGGTGTTAGACCACTGCAGTAGTGTACAGGCACGTTGACTTGCGTATAATGGAGCTGGCCAGACGGACGCCTTATGCGTATTCCGTGGATGTGTCACGAAGATGACCCGATTTAGAACTACGAAACAGCATATAGATACTAAACCAGAGAGGATGTTTGCCACTCTCATCGATGCCAATAGTTGATGATATGGTATCTAGGGGAAATGAGACCGAAGAGTATGACACACGCTTTCAGATTTGCTTCGCGTTTGATAAGTGGGAGGGATTGTGTCAGCGTCTAGCGCTTCCGATGGCGTTTCTTTTCAACTAGGAGAAAGACAAACACGAAGGTTGACACGGCAGGAAGTGTATTTTACAGGACCGTCAGTTTGTCAGTCATCATCATCATCATCATCATCATCATTATGCTGCTTCCACTTTCATGTCACACCGGTTGGAAAGAAGACGGAAGGGTAGGATCGATAATATCAGATTTGCCTTTGGGCATGGCCGACTAGGATAGGCCTGTCGTTCGCATTTCCTGGGACCTGGGAATGCAGGGGCCAAGTATCAAGGAGTGTATTTTAAGTACCATGCAGGACTTTTTAGAGGGCACATACCTGAATGGGAGTAGTGACTACCCGAGTACCCATGGTTAGAGAGACATGAAATAAACATGAAAGAGTAATACACTCGGTACGATACAATGGACCTTTATCAGTGTGGTTTATATATACCTACCGTACTCCTATTGGGCAAACAAAAAAATGTCCGTACATTCCAGAACAGATGGGCTTGTGAGATAAACTTCATATTACACCAGTTTGGAGCAGACAGGACAGGGACAGCAGAGAGTCGGTGCCTATTTAATAGCCTAGGGTACCTATGGAGCAGTGTCCTGTAGGTACTTGGTGTATATACTGGAAGGCATTGGGAAGAGAGACACTACTGGAGGTGGCTGCAGGGGAGAGTGCGGAATATTGGCGCCCTAATAAGATTGATTAAGAAGGTGTCCCGTGGCCGTGTGCATAAGTAGGTACTTGATACATAATCCCTAGGCGCAAGCCAAGCCCAGGAGCTCATAATTTCTGCGAGTCTCGATCCACACTGTGTTTACAGTGCAGTAACAATGTTAGACACATACTACCCATCATGACGACGTTGCTCTCACTCACAAGTCAAAGACAGACAAACACTGGCTTTCCAAGACAAATCAAACCCTGCAGAGGACTTTGTCACGTCGGGGGGTTATACCCACGCTGACTTCAGTATCTACGACTGAGTACTACACTACACTACTAATATCTTCTATTGGCAATTTACCTCACGTACCTCGTACAAGCGGTCCATGTAGATCTCCTCCAAAGGCTTAAACTGTTTTATCAAAAGTACATTAAATCTTCTCGACGGTCTGGTTCGCAGCACTGTCCTTCTACCGTATTACGTAATACGCAGCTATCGACCCGCTGCCCAGTTGAGGAATTCGACAACGTTGGATGTTCTCTCTCAAACGGTCGTGAAAGGTTTACGACTGTACCGTAATAGACTTCACATGAGCGACATCTGTTCCCAAAGGCCGTGGGCAATTCAAGCAGACACTATACTACACCATTGCTCATTCTACCGATACCACACCACCAACTCCTTCATAGCAAAGGAATCGTATGCCTGTAACACGTACATCTGTAGGTATGTTAAAGAGCGCTGGCCCAGCTCACTGAGCGAGTGACCACCTGTTGTCGTCGATCACTTGTAGCAAAGCATTGTACATACAGTATCTGCAGTACCGACAGTACTTACACGGCATCGGGATGGCCATCCTTTACCGCCCTCGTCGCCCATGTCCATTCACACACAAATCTACCAATTCCTCTCCTGTAACCCGTGTGTGTCTCCCACCCTTGTCCTAACTCGCTTCGCCGTCTCCTGCTAGGGAGCTAGGAAAACCCCTGCCACTTAGTCTAGCCAGAAAAAAAAAGACAAAAGGGAGACATGGGTGGGGGGTACGTACTGTACGTACCCTCCATGGGACCCCCTGTCACCGTGAGCTGGCCCAATGTACCTTGTATCCGCCTCGATCGCCTGCCCTACGACCCACATGCTGATGGACTAGATCCCGTCAAAAGAGACACCCACCACACATAGCGTGTGTCTGTACTGCGCGCATGTCCTAGCTTGCTGCTCTTGTATAATATGAGCCTTGAGCCCCCAAACATCGTCACCAGGAGAGCCTCTCTCTATTCACAACTCCACTTCAACCCACAAGAACGGTCTTTCACACAGCTTCTACTTGCTGCTGTTCTCTTCGTATATATATCTCTTCTCTATCGTTTCTTATTCTCGCATAGGATACATGAAGAATAGCTATCATTCCTCTGTCTCTGTCTCTTGGTGTTTCTTCTATTAGTTATTCCAATCGGGGCGGCTTCCCTCACAAGAGGTAGAAGTAGAAGCATCATAACAACGAGGCGCGAATGTGAGACCTCTTTTTTTTCTCTTCTTCAATTGTCGTCGTGGCGTTGGCATCTCAACTCGTGACACTGACTAACGCCCAATCGACAGCGCGCTTCAAGCGATCCGAGAATTCTCCCGCCCGCACTTCCGCCAGCAACAACATAAAAAGAAGATATGATGGCAATGATACCTAACCAGTCTTACAAGATGTTCCAAAGGCCGAGCCATGAGCAAGACTTCATGCTCTTCCCGGACTCCTCTGCACAAGCCAGTTACACACCACCGATGGATATGAGCATGAGCCCCAATGGCTGGGGCTTCTCTCGAAGCCCACCAGGCAACACACACCCGTCTTTCGAACATGGTCCATCACATCCTGACATGAACGCATTTATGTATCGCGGTAGGACATCGCCAGGCCTATATCCCGATGACGGCGAGCTTCGAATCCCGCCTTCCAACATCTCCACTGCTTCAGCGCCGTCGCCATCGTCGACGGTGGGATCACCGAATTCGAACCACGGACAGTCGGCCTACATGCCCGAGTATCCACCGTCCGGCATCAACGTTAACCCAACCATCGTTGGCTCAGGCGATTATTTTGGAGGAACCGAGTACTCGGCGTTCACGGGTCCAGGTATGGAAGAATTTACCACCATGACCTTTGACAGCAAATCCACGTTTGTTGGTGAGTTGGCGCGAATCTCTACTGCAGCCATTACCTGTTCAGCCTGCTCGTTTCACTGCTTTCCCTTCTACCGCTCAACTTGCAACCAGCCGGCTCTGGTTGACCTCGGGACGAGTCCTCGGCATGGCGATGCCGGCTGGTTGCAAGTTGCAGGGGTGACCATCATCCTCGCTCCAGCCGTCGCGCTCACGTTGTGGCCCTGAAAGGGTGGGGTTCCCGGCTCAGTGAGCTCCAACGGGAGACTCCGGCTGCAGACAGCACACCAGTCGGTCTGCGCCTCATCATAGCTGCATCGGGCTCCACTTTTCTTCTTCACAGCCCCTTTGCTCTCATGAGGCCTCACTCTCGTTTCCCTTATTTTATTGTTTCTTTTATGGAGTTGTGTAGACCACCATGAAGGAGTGAGTCGGGTTATGCTAATTCCATCTTTTCCGCAGATCCGTCCTTGATTCATCCTGAGATCCGTGGTTCAATGGCGCCGCCCATGTCTGCATATGACCACAACAACGGCTACTCGCCTCAGAACCCGTATCCTCACTCACCTGCTCTCTCTGGTGCCACCTCCCCAGCCCCTATTTTGAGGACTGGCTCCCAGTCACCGTATATGCACACGTACCACCAACAATATAGTCCATATGCAGTCCCAGCTCACGGAAGGCGCCCAAGTCTTTCTTACCAGCCGCATGCAGGTTCACATGAATTTGCGTACAACAGCGACGAGTCTGAGAAGAAGCAGCGATGTCCCCATCCGGACTGTGGTAAGACCTTCAAAGATTTGAAGGCTCACATGCTTACTCATCAGACGGAGCGACCCGAAAAGTGCCCCATACACACCTGTGAATATCACGTCAAGGGTTTCGCACGGAAATATGACAAGAACAGGCACACCTTGACCCACTATAAGGGCACCATGGTATGCGGCTTCTGCCCAGGCTCCGGTTCAGCCGCCGAGAAGTCTTTCAACCGGGCCGATGTCTTCAAGCGGCATCTTACGGCCGTGCATGGGGTGGAACAGACACCGCCGAATAGCCGAAAGAAGACTTCACCAACCGCCAATAGTGGCAAGAAGCTGACTGGCTACGCTCCAGATGCGACGGGCAAGTGTTCTACTTGCTCGGCGACCTTCTCCAACGCCCAGGACTTCTATGAGCATCTCGATGACTGTGTTCTCCGCATCGTTCAACAGGAAGACCCGGCAGAAGCCATTAATGCTCAGCGCTTAGCCGAGGTAGAGGATGACAAAGATGTGCAGCAGACGCTGGAAAAAAACCAGCTGCCACTAACCACACAGCCTATCCCCCACTCAGATAACGAAGAAGATGACGAGATGGCTGATGAGGATGAGCTGTATGACGAGGCTGGTCAGATCAGGAAGTTGGCCTCACCAGCTAAGAGGAAGAACAACCCTCCCAACGGTGTCCAGAAATCGCGGGGTATGACACATTCACGAGGGGGTGTTCCTGTATCGACGAAGACCAAGGGCCGCAAAAATCGGCAAAATTACCCATCGTCTTGGGGGTTTGATAAGGGGCAAATGACGATGAAAAAGCGCGTTCTTACGGTCTTCGATGGGCCACGCCGCCTCGCGAAAGACGATATGATGCTTTCTACCGAGCATGAGGTGCGCGTTAAGCTGTCAGACGGCAGATCTTACGTCACAGACCTCGATGTCAACACCATGAGACGTGCCGAGGGCTTTCTCAATGCTACGCCACAAGAAAAGGGTATCTGGATCTCGGATGACCCGACAGAAGAGGACATAGCTCGAATGATAGAGATGAGCCAGCAGTGATTGCGTCGCGCTCCACACATACCAATCTCGTGTCTCTAATTCCCCTCACACCACCATATACCCCCTTTCCCCTTCCCCCTTACAAAATAAGGACACATTGACGACCGACATGATCAAAACGGATATAGAAGTTCCAGCATGACCGGCGCAGGAGCCGGTCTTGGTTGTATATTGATAACATTTCTGGGTGGAGAAGCATTGTGCAGGCGTCCGGGATACATTGCATTGGTCGGGAATGGCATAAGTGAAGGTTTCCCATGAGGACGGGGGCCGGGGATAATCACGTGGGCGTTCACGGGCTCGTGAACGAACCCTTTCGTATTGCTATTGTCTATTTTTCCCATGACGGCCATACAAGTCTAGGTTACTAAACAGCGCGTCTGGCCAAGATACCCTGATGTAATAATACCATCCCTACCGTGTTTATAATGGCATTATGAAACCAATTTCCCGTCTTTCGCCTGTACGGACCTCCATTGCTTCTATACTACCTATTTCGTCGACACAGGTGAGATGGATTTTCCAGGATACCAATCCTCAAGGCCGACCTGAAACGGCAGGGCCTCGTGATGCTCGCATACAGACAGAAGTCTTTGATTGGCTAGACTAGTCCAAGAAAATAATAGTACTGGGGTCGGTGTTCCTCGGGACATGACGTATAGTGTACTGCGTAGATCCCACTGCGTACAGCAGTTCCTTTGGAGACCCTAGGCGGAACCGGAGTTGACGACGGTCTGTCCTTACCCAGACCTCAACTGCTTGCTGGGTTGTACGGCAGCATGCGGATGTATGCGCTTCGAGAACTATGACACCTGAACGCTGAACTTTTTTTCTGCGGGTTCTGTGGTTATGTTTTTATTTTTTCAGCAGACATGGGAAGCCAATGACAAGCTCGAAGACTAGGACCCGGACCGTGGGATGGGGTAGCTGGTTGGCGGGGACTGGATGCACGTACCTTGGATACCAACCACCTACATGTAGGTAGGTAGTGTATTATAGGTAAGTAGGTACCTGATGTACCGCAACTTATAGCGGGCTTCGAAACCGGGCACGGCATTAACTAAGTATCTACAGTGGCTTAAAAAAAAGGCCTGTCCGCCATTTTCTAAGGCCGAAATATCTTGATGACAAAGTACAATATTCAGCCCGAATTCATACATAAAAGAATAAATAGAAATTATGCTCTAAAAAATAACCTAATTATTTCTTAATATAATATAATTGTTGCAATTTATTCAGTTCTAAAACCTGTTACATATACTACTTCAAGTTTCTATAGTGAAGGTATTTGAACCTAAACAAGAAACAGACGGGACTTTTTTGAGTGACTGTATAAGTATCTCTCCGTATAGTATCTACCTAGTACTGTCGTGCCACTCCAGCGTGCAACATGCATGCACTCAATGTACAACAGCGGCAGCAACAGCGGCATATTGTTACTGAAAGGGAAATCCTTGCGCGCTCACTTCCTCGGTACTCTGTCGGCAGCACCGATGCGCTTAGTCGGTACCCCATATTGATTGAAACATTTATCTCGAAAGCCCAGACTCCATTATCTTACCGCTCAATTCGATAGTACCGGTATCGTATAGCGATTCTCGCGGATATATTCAGTAGTCTGATTTGGTATTATGGGGCCGATCATCTTTTCTTTTTTTCATCCATCGCGCTCATCCTCTTATCCCTTTTCGTCAACTCCACACTACTTCCCCATGGTTTTTTATCTTTCTTTTTTCTTTTTTTTCTTTCTTCACTAGGTATGTTTGACGCCTTCATTCACCGTATGTATGATGTATGGGCGATACACGCAATCAATCAGTGATATCATGCGACCACCGCGACCACATGACGAGGCCTCCGGTCTTAGTCTTGGGTGACGCGAGCTTGGCTATACAGACCGCTCTTCTTTCTTCTTCTTTTCCTTCTCTCTTCTCGTTATAGGTAGCGAAGAGGAGAAGAGAGAGAGAGAGAGGGAAAGGGAAACCCTGCTTGAACTCCTCCCCTCACCACCCCTCCAAGCCCGTGGCTGTGTGCCTGCGTCTGCATCTGCCACAGCGTTTAGCTAATATGTTTCAAGGCTCTGACATACATACATACACATAGATGTATACATGTACATACACTCACTACCTGCGCTAGTGCCCATTGCGGACTATCTCAACCGGTCTAGATGGGAGAAATACATCTGGTGATCTTGATACGCGGATACAACCACCGTCGGCGCCTAGCGCGCGACGGAGCCTTCTATCGCGTTGGTTTGGTTGCTGGTTGTTTTGGTTCACGTACACTCCCTAACCGGACTTACACTAGATACGGCCAGTCCATTACCTTGCCACGTACCAACTCCACGGAACTTAGTGCGGGAGCTCCATCACTCTGCTTCTGCAGTCCCAAGGCGCAGTTGATAAGACTAGGGCCGTGTGTGTCAGGTAAGTCTACCATGGTATAGGTACAATAAACACAGTATTTTCATTTAGATCTTCGTATAGATCTCCATATAGAGAACAACAACAACAACAACTTCTTCATAGTGTAGGTACTGTCCCCTCGCCATCCGTCACCAGGGAGGCAGGGAACTCAGCTACCTCCACTAGTGTACATCAACTTCTCAATTGAGGGGATGTACAGATGTGTAGAGACTGGGCTAATGCCCGTTGACGTGATTTCAACGCATCGCAACTCCGGAGCCGCATGGCCCAAAGGGAAAAGAGAAATTACCCAAGTAGGCTATAATATATCATATACCTACTTTTTTTCTTTCCGTGGTTGCCGAGGTCACTCGAACATATCCTCATACTGTGTTTAAACCCGCCATCGGACATCCACAGTGATCCTGAATGGACCAACTAACTACTAGTATCTACACCACAAATCTAGACAGGACACAAACATAAGATATGTACACCATCTAGTTAGTATACATGAGCATTCGATACGCCGTATTTGCCCCCACCACATGTTGCCCGCTGGTTGTGAGGTGCAACAAGCACAAACCATCGATTCTGACCAAACATACATCATCCTACTGAGCACTATCCGTCGATTAATTTCCCTCTCCTCATACTCGTTCGATGCTCGTCGCGTCTGGACCCTTTTCCCTCTCCATACACTACGTAATATCAATGCCGATGCCTATGCCAAGAGACACTATTATCCCGCGCTACCGTTGGGTGAGACCATAGTGTAATATAGCTAGGCGGTGTACTGCGCATATTCTGTATACGGGCACTGCTGCACGTAAATAGATGCCCTTCTCCTGTAGTTGTCAGTTAGCAGCGAGACGTGCATGACATTGAAATGCGACTATTACTAGAAGCGGTAGTGAGGCCACTCTTCGCTGGTGCCGGCGCAACGAATTGCTGCCGCCGCGTAGTGGCTAACATACGAAGCGTCACTCTTTTATAAAAATAGGTCGATGTTTGTCGCTCTTCCAGTTCTGCTCTACCACACCACACGGCGAAGCCCAGCCAACTAGGAGTAACCCAGTTAGTTGGGGGGGTCTCCTCATGAACGGATTACCTGCAATATTATGCGGTTGATGCAGGTACCATCCGCAGTCAATCTGCTTTGCTCTCGAGATTGTTTATTTTACTGCTTGTGTTAAATATATCCGTACTCTTATCAGGTGTTGCGGTCGTGCTGTTGGGGGGGAAAAGTGGTCAGACTCCATTGCAGGATCAGCTAACAACCTGTAAGCAGATTGGTACCGAAACAAGACAGCGTTGTATTCTGCTCTTCTAATACAATCAGATGCGGGTTGCATTTTCGAACTGCGATTAGATAATATCGAGCGTTCCAACGCCTGAGGATACCAATCGAGCAGTCAGTCAACTGTGGTGGTCAGTCAGCTTATTAAGACTTGACAACGGTGGAGGAAGCCGTTGCATCTTCACAATTTGACCATGAATACTTCATACACCGCATAACTCACAATTCAGCTATTGGTATCTCTCTCTCTCCAGATAAGCGCCGTGAGACACCCGTTCAGCATTGGTCGTATCTCGTGGGGGAGATCTCCGAGTGGTTGAGACGCTGTCCGCCATCATCCCTGGAACGAACGCCATTAGCATCCGCGTTATAGATATCACAGCGTTCATCCCAGGCTTCGCGGCATCAACAAATCTGCTCGTTATCGCCAAGATTGGCAGAAAATGGAGATCTCCATGAGTCCATCCCGCGTGGGATCCCCGTCATTCCCAGGTCACGAACTACTACCTACGGCTTGAACATGGCTTGCATCTCGCCTCTGGTGCCACGTAGAGCGTCGGGGTAGCCAGGGGACAAATACTCGCTTTTTGAGTCCCATGTATGCAGAGATTACCTGCAGAGCATAGAGTTAGTTGCCCAGGCCAGGGACGTCGGGTACCAGATCCCAGTACCATGGCTCAGCTCTCTCAGCCCGTGGCACAGGGGAATGAATGGTGCCAGCTTCCCGCGGCTAGAGCATACCTACCTTATATTATTATAAGCGCGAAAATCAAAGCAAAGAACTGTTGTTATACTACAAGGGAAATCAAAATATCCATGTCTAGAGATAGTGAATGGTGACATTGGGTGATGTTCAGTAGCACGATTGTGCTTCGTTAAGCCGTACCAACCCAACCAACCATTATTAACCTTCATTCTAACTAAAGGCGGACAATTCCAAGGGGTTTTGCTTTTCTTTATGTGCCTCTGTCTATTGCTGTCGGACATGATGTTATCATCACGCAGGAGTCTTGCTAGGGATAGAATATATTGTATCCTCGTTTGCGCATGTGAAGATCAATGTTACCGGTTACCCTAGGCGCTCAGCGAGTTCCCGTATCTGATTATAAGGATTAAATGTATAATATAGATGCGATTGGTTCCGAACCCCCTGTGCTCTCTCTTCCTTCCGAAGCTGGCCACCGGGGTTATGTATCCCAGCCTCACGTCTCCCTTCGTTCTTCGAACCTCAATCTCCCCCGGTATTCATCATGATCGAGATATTAAAGCCACAAACAACCCTTGCCCAGCTTGGTATTCTGTATCATTTCTATTACCAAGTTGACCCCCGCTTTGACGTGGTGGCTATCACCGGTGGAGCGAACCATCTCGGGCAGATAAATAAGAGGCGTGTTCCTACATATTATCTTGCTACCCAACTTATCCGGGGATACCTGGCTAACGACTCACCGGTACGCGATCGCAAAGCGCTGTGACCCCCTCCTTACAGACAGGCTGCTGTCACCCGTGCCGGTTTTTTCACTTGTTGACCGGTTTCTTACTCCTTCTCGGGAACACTCGGCGACTGTGACGGAGGCGAGACCCCTTGGCAGGACTTCCCGGTCCTGCTGTAGGTTAACCGCGATGATACAATAGTACCGTGCTGTGTGTGACTAGGGCCGGATGTTCGTGGACTACAAACTTCGAAGATAAGTGAATAGAACTTTATGGCCCAGAGGCGACGCTTGTTCACTGAACATAACACGAGTTTAGTCGGCGGGAAAACAAACCCAGAATTACAAACCTCGATTCTAATTGGATAATATCTTTAGGGGGCCCCTTCTAGTCAGGGATCTTGCAGGAGAAATATACTGTCTCTTTTGGTGTTGTTCCGTGGTAAGAGGCAATCAATCATATCTGTCCCCCTGATCTCCTGGCGAAATTTCACAGACCCTTGCTGCAACTATGGAATTAGATACCCTAACGATCTAATGAGGTCTCCATCCCTAGTTTCCAATGATACCCAAGCGATGTCCATATTGGGTTCCTGTGTTGCGACTGACTTTGCCTCACTAACCGTATGTTTTGTTTTCTGAAGTTTGCTTGTGATGCCCGAGTTCATCATGCTTGTAAAGTCACACGGCTCTTAGTTTCTCGCAGCAAGGGGTCAGTCATAAAAGGACATAGATGTATGCATTGGTAATTTATAAGACAGAAAGACAAGAACCCCCCCAAAAATATTGGCCACCGAGGGAATCGAACCCCCGGTGCCTAACGATGCAGAGTAATGATGCTAACGCTAATTAACGATATTATGCTTCGCTAGGCCGTACTAACGCGGTTAACAGTCAAGCAGTCTCTTGTTGCATATATGTCTTGCTTTGGACACCAGAGTACGAGCTACGCTGTTGTTAGTTTGAACCTTCAAGTTATGGGCTGACTCAGGGGGTCCGTGTATTAGGGCCCTAGTAAACCTTGAGCTTCACAACAGTAGAGAGTTGGAAGTATATATGAAAAATTAAACCGTAGAACTCATAAACAAAGCAAAAAATGGCCGGGTTGGTACGGCCTAGCGAAGCATAATATCGTTAATTAGCGTTAGCATCAATACTCTGCATTGTTAGGCACCGGGGGTTCGATCCCCTCGTTGGCCAATTCACCTTTTTCTTTCTTTCTCCTCTCTTAAGAGGTGCTCCCTCCGAAGGAATAGTTGATTTGGACACTGGACCTTATATATCACGCTTCGATTAAGAGGATGACAAAATAGATGTTATTCGGCGAGTACTGGTATATATACAGGCTACTCAGACCCTGCCCTTTTGTTCTTGCATTACCGAAGTGAAGTAGCTTTTCTTTCGTATTACTACGACCTAGGAGGCAGTGATGCCTTGCTACAAATGAAGACCTGTGTAAGAAATATGATAGATATAGTAAAGACCGTACCTAGATCGATTATATCAGACACTGTCTCGCCCTTCACGACTTCCAATCTCAAATGGGCCTAATGTCATTTACAATGGGGGAGGTGAAGTGACAATAAGGACCCTGATCACGATGAGTCGTTAGTAAGACATCCTTTGTCATCTCATACGATAAGATGAGCCCAGCCCTCACCTTCTAGAAATCTTCAAGACTACAATATCTCACTTCAACTTAACGACCAGAAGATGCCGCATGTCTTTGTTTTCCCCGATTTAAAACTAATACCCGCGGTCTTGCAAGCTGTCACCTTCACCCTGCCGAAGTGGAACAATCTTACTCACTCCTATAGGAACTCCCGACGCGAAGCTTCACGATGTAGAAAGAGCTAACTTAAGGAAAAGGGGATCGCACACCTCTTTCATCTGCATTAGCTTTAAAAGCCATGGTGTAACCAGTTGTCAATGCTAGCCATCCTCCCCAAGGTTTCCAAAATCCCGAATAAGGAGAGTACCGTATGACTCAAATCAGACCCCTGTGGCAGGACTTCACGAGCCTCAAGTCTTCAATGCGTCTGCCGAACAGAACTCCTGCGCCCTTCCTTGACAGGCCGAAGAATCTCGTCTAACTCGTCATGGGAAGAGCGAGGAGGAAGAGCCGCCGCAATCGATCCCACCTCCAGAACAACGATTACAGCGGCCCGAGGAACAACCTAGACAGCGACGATGACTACGTCATGCATGGCGTCGAGCGTAACAACGCTCCCTCATCGGACGCGCGTCGCGGACGGGGGGGATATCACAACAACACCAACAACAACAATAGGCACAGCAATGGACAGAACAGGGGTGGCAGACTCTCCAACAACCGCCATCCTTCGGACAAGTTCGTCAGCAATCCCTTCGCAAGTCTCGGCTGGGGCGGGTCGACATACGATGAGCAGCAGGGGCCGAGATTCCACCAGCGCAACCGTAGTGAGCAAGGGCGCGACGGCCAGCGGAGACTCAACAACTATCGCGGCCGAGGGCGAGGGGGCCCAAGCATAGCACCGACGCCCAACAACGAGGACCACAACGGCCGCGTCCACAACCAGGGATCTCCGCGCGGCGGCGGCGGCGGCGAAGACGTCTTCCCCCCGCTATCCCCGGCCGCATGGTCCTCGCCGCCGCCTCGATCCCCGAGCCCCCCCGCCAGCGCAGGGGGGGGACGAGGGCGCTTCTGCACGGAGTGCAGCGCGGTGCGGCGCGCGAACCTGACGCTGCGCGACTGGCTCTCGTCGGGCATCGCGCGCGCCTCCGAGGTGCTGGACAGCTGGGGCGACGAGGTCGGCGTGAGCCGCGGGTCCGGGGACGAGATGGACTGGCAGCCGGAGCCGGTGGTGCGCGTGTTGATCGTGCCGACGACGGGTCCGCCCGCTACCCCTTCTCATTGTGGCGCTGGCGCTGGATGGCAGCAGGAATCATGCAACGACGGGGGACTAGGAGGAGGAGGAGTGGCAGTGAACTACATGATGACAGGGTCGTCGCCATTGGGACTCAGGCCTGGCACCATTAGCCCGGAGTTCTCTGGTGGTGATGGTGGTGGTGCGTGGGGAAACGGCGGCGGAGGAGGAGGAGGAGGAGGAGGGATGTTCGCGCCTGGGAACACATCTGTTTTAGGCCAGGGCTGCGTCGGCCAGACGATGAACAATTGCGCTAGCTCATGGGCATATAACAATGCTGCTTTTAGGCCACAGCATGGGAAGATGATCACACCGCCTAACACGCCGCCGTCTCTAACAACTTGAAATTTGCTGTTGCGAAGCTGCTTCATGCACTAAGTGTTCTAGGGACGTTGAACACATACTGAACCGACGAATCCACGGCGAGAGCTAGGGGAAATGACACGTGAGGAATAGGTTGGGTTTCAATAGTGCCGAAACTTTCACACAGATAATTGAAGGCTATCCTCTTCTTAGTTTCTCAGTATTTAGGGGATGGAGGCAACGTACACTTGCTGGGCTTCTACCCGTCATCAAAACTAGGAACCACATCATGATGCAGAATAGCGGATGTTGCCACTTCTCTTCTGATATTTCTTGTTCGACAAAGCTAACTCGGCGAAAGAACTATAGCACAAGGTATGATATATCGTAAAGAGCTCATAATAGTATAGTGTGCACTGTTGAGAACATGATTGTATTGCGTGGGGATAAGACCAAGCCTGAGAGGTATCAGACAAATAGGTACGGACTTTCCCGTGAGAAAACCCGACAAAATCATAACCCAAGTCATTCCATAACGCCAGTCGCCGTTGCCTGATGAAAACCCACCCTATGTAAGATAGGACCACCACACATTTTATGACAGTATTACGCTTCAAGTGTCTATTTCGGGCCTTCGTATCTGCCAATAACTACATAAAGTTAGTATTGTTCTTAGCCAGCCCAGTCTAGTAGAATACTTACCAACAGCATGGTCACGCTCGTATGGCTCTGGAAACGTGTTAGCTCTGCATTGTCGTAAATCATATGTATGCACATACCCAAGGTCCTGTTCACCAATTGTTAGTGAGTGGCTTTTCATCGAACAAGTCAGGAGAACTTACAGTTGTTCAAGTGGTTTAAGACCTCCTTGGCGCAGCTTTTGTACCTCGGCCGCAAAGACTGCCTCGGGTGCAGCCGTGCTGTCTATACAGTTGGCTTTGATGGAGATAACAATACCGCCACCGATTCGTAAAAATAATGAAGCGTTCAAGAGCGCAATTCTCGCCTGATCTGGCTGAGCAACATCCTACAGGTCGCGTTAGAAAACCGCGCTCTTCTCAAATCGACGCTTTATGGTTAACTTACGAGGAAGATTGCATCTACCATAGGTACCAGCATGCGATATTTCAAAGGATGACGTGCGTCTTCGACGACTATAAAACTACTAATCAGTGACCGCCGCATACTGCAAGATTGACGAGAGTTTCAGGAGCATATAAGAACGATGCCCGGAAACTGTCAACAAAGCTAAATAAGATAACTCTGGGGTTCGTACTCGGTATAACGTTGGTTCTGTTTTGGGCCATTGTGGTCTAGTAACGAGGTTAGAGATAGTAATCAGGGATGCATCTGCAGATTACTTACAAGGTCACGACCAGGTCGATGACTGAACTCGACTGGTGGTTGTTAGCTAAAATGCCGAATTAATAACCAGAGTAGCTTTCTTGCCTGCGTAGACATTGCCAGTCGGCCCTACTATATCGGCGACTAAATGACTTGCAATTAGTAACCACGGTTGACATGAGATCACCACATCACCCCTCGTGCTATGACTTACCATGGGATACAGACGTGCCAGAGGCAGCTCCTAGATACAGGACTTTCTTTCCGGGTGCGATGAAGATGTTATCAATACCACCAATAACCGCTGCAGCCAGCTTCGAACGAAAAGGATTCTGTCCAACACCAGTTAGTGTTATCGTGCGACTAGAGAAACAGCCCAGCAGTGTCTCGATACTACGCGCGAACAACGAGCCAGAGTCTGCCATTGGCGTGGAATAAAATCTTGGAGTGCGTACCCAAATTCTGTATTCAATCTTGGTGGTCACAGAGGCGCCACTAGCATCCTTTGTTGTTTCGTCGACAGAGATTCGTTTCTCGCCATACTTTTCGCACAGACATGTTAATAGGCGATTCCGAGGATAGGGGACTCGCGGTCATGGCATATCGAGGGTAGCGCGCTTCGAATTCGCTCGACTTTGGGGGCTAGATACTTACTGTAAACTGGTTAGCAGAGGCCAGGATAGACCACTTGAGGGACGAGGAAAGGACATGGATGGGTACTCACCAACTTCAATACCCGGGGCAACCGAGCGTGTAAGAAGATCTAGAAAACGAGAGTTAGAGCCTGGACCCTGAAAATGCCAAAGAGGCCTCGACCATGTGCAGCCAGGAGCGAGCTAGGGAATTCCTTGGCGAACAATCCCTCTACGGAAATCCGCTGAAGGGGGATAGTATTGCGGGACGGGAGGTCACTTACGATCTTCCTTGCCTGTGGACTACAGTCAGTACTCAATCTGTGAAACGCGTATGCGACTGTATTGGTCACGTCTATATCTCAAGACACGAACAGACGACGCCGGCGGAGAGGTTACTTACCACGCGATACGAAGATGCCAGCGCTTCATCAAGAGTTAGCACGCGTCTCTGGCAAGAGGCACGAGTTGCTGTGCACACTTACTGACGATGCTATGTCGGTCGCGTTAGTCAGCTATTCTATCACACGGTCTGAAACTGCATGTGAAGAACCATGCACGTCGGGGAGCGGATGAACAAGCACATACAGGTTCGACGACTACTTTGGCTCCTGCACCGCCGGGCTTGCCGCCTCGACCTCCACCGAAACCACCACGACCGCCGCCTCGTGGAGCTCCACGGCCTAATCACGCCTGTCAGGATTCATTCAATTGGCATCGAGGGATCCAGAAAATGACAAACCGCGAGCACCGCCTCGACCCCGATCGCCGCCAAAGCCGCCACGGCCGCCTCCACGACCACCTCTGCCGCCGCGATCGCCTCCAAAGCCGCCGCGATCACCTCCAAAGCCTCCACGGCTGCCTCCACGACCTCCACCGAAACCACCACGACCGCCGCCGCGGGGAGCGCCTCTTCCACCTCGTGTGAAGGACATATTTGCGGGCTAGACTGTTGGTGGGGTAATTGAAACCTGTTCTTGTACCGAGGGCTGCGTTGTCAGATGTGAGAGCTTGCGACAAAGGTATGAAGCTATTCCTCGAAATAAATTTTCCAAGGTTCAAGCTATCGATATCGATAAAGCAAGGCGGATGGAGCTTTCACTGTTCAATGGTGGTCTGAGCTTTTACTTTTTTTTTTCGGAGGACACCGAAGATCTGCCGGTGGAGAGTCGCGTGCCTGAGGTGGGTATCTACTACCTTGAGTGGAAATGTAAATGCCTCTGTATGGTAGGTACTATGTACACGTCCGACTTCGTGAACGCTGCAACTGGCTGGAGCTCTTTTGCAGCCCCACATGCCTAAGTTTACCCCAATCGCAGCGAAGGTACGTACCGAGGGCTAAGTGAGGGCACAATTTTTGCTCAAAACCAAATTTACATCAAAGAATCCCGCCAACACTGCAACCACCAACGACACCGCCTCCATCTCAACTAACCACCAACAGCACAGCAGCCAAGATGGTACGTTAGAACCGATTCTCGTCGCACGCGAACCCTCAACTACACCGTTGCACCGTTTTCCCGCTCCTTTTCGACACGGAAAATGCCATGTTGATTCGAGAGCGGACGTTGGAATATTGGACGATGGGCTGACGACGGCTTTTCTTGCTTTCCAGGTTCGATACGCTGCCACCGAGATCGAGTCCGCGAAGTCGGCTCGCGCCCGCGGTTCCTACCTCCGAGTTTCCTTCAAGAACACCCGCGAGACCGCCCAGGCCATCAATGGCTGGAAGTTGACCCGCGCCGTCAAGTTCCTCGAGAACGTCCAGGAGAAGACTGAGGCCGTCCCCATGCGGCGATACGCTGGCAGCACCGGCCGAACTGCTCAAGGTACGACTCATGTGCATTCGGTGGGAAAATGGGGTTCCCTCTAGAGCTGGCCGCACTGGGGAAGAGACGCAGATTTATCGGACAAGGTGCAGAGCTGCTTCTGCACATTGGCAACTCGTATTGGGAATAGTAAAGATAAGGTGCTGACGGGATTGCCTTGACAGGAAAGCAATTCGGTGTTTCCCGCGCGCGTTGGCCCGTCAAGTCTGCCGAATTCCTGCTGGGTCTCCTGAAGAACGCCGAGTCCAATGCCGATGCTAAGGGGCTCGACACCAGCAACCTCATCGTCAAGCACATCCAGGTCAACCAGGCCCCGAAGCAGCGAAGACGCACATACCGTGCTCACGGTCGTGTATGTCCCCACCAACCTCGCACCCCGGTGCCGCCCTTCAATTTTGAACACGGTTCTAACGCGTTCGCCACAGATCAACCCCTACATGTCTAACCCCTGCCACATTGAGCTCATCCTAACCGAGGGTGAGGAGACCGTTCAGAAGTCGGAGGAGGTTCAGTCCCGTGAGGTCGCTCACCTAAGCTCGAGACAACGAGGTGCTCGCATCAGGAAGGCCATCACCTCGGCTTAAACGGACAAGGGGAGGGATGTGATGATATGATGGCTGGTCGGTTGGGGATTTAGTTGCTTTAACTCCAGGTGTCAAGGCGGTACGTAAAGCATAGGGTCTAGGTTTCTGGCATGCAACTTTCGCGAAACGAAATAAATATTCGTGGTTACCCCAAAATACAAAAAGGTTCTGAGCACACTGCTGGTTTCTTCGAGAGGACCGCATTGGTATCAATATCAACGCAACACGTCTCAGGTCTCCCAAGTTCGAGCATTAGACCTGATTAGATTTCAGAAAGCTAGCTTTTGCCACTTAGATCGGGGTTCATATGGTGCTCGCCTACAACGTCTCGTGGCGAGGGCGTGCACCATCGGAAGTCCCAAAATTTATATTTGTCCCATTTCCATTCTCTGCTTCCCCGAGTGCACAGGTATGGAATGAAGAATGGATGACGATAGTATAAGAGGTTCTCAGAGAAACTACCTGTTTGCTCACGTGGTACATCCCATGTCTGAGGGTTGTCTTGCCGAGAGTTCATAGTTGCGGCACAATGAAATAAGGGTGTTTGACATATCGCTATATACTACCTACTGAGAAGGTATAATGTAAGCTTGGTTGGTCAGAATCTAAAGAATTGCTGCTCCCTACACTGTCTCGCTATCTCGTTCCCGATCGCGTTTACTCATGGTTCACCAGGAGAGAGTTTGCCGCACGACGAAACCTAAGATATAAACAGGTCGACGCTTGCCAACGCCAATCAAATATACGGTAACAACATTCTACCCCAGAATCGACTCCTGTGATATCTCGTCGAGGTACCTATGTCGTGGGCATCAGGATCCGCAGATTTCTAGCACTAACTAACATAATGTTCTCACGCGTGCGTTGTCTATCAGATCACTTCTTAGCTCGGGGAGGCAGCGTCGATCAATCGTGTACCGGCATTCCTCCGGTTGGTACACGATAAGAGAGGGAGAAGATTATGTGCCAGAGATCTCGGTTGTAAAGAGCCTTCCCGGCTCAAACGTGAAGGCCTAGCCTATTCCCATTGTCTCGGACTGAAAAGCGTAACCGTGACATCCTCATCCACCTTACCATCCCAACAAGCGAACTCTGAGAGATATCCTTCGGCCAAATAGCTCTTCTAATAGTTTGCGGACCCTCGATGGTTTTAGCTTAGAGGTGCCATAGTAGCAAGGGAGTTAGTTGACTATGTATGACTCTTTGGACTAAAGGGTATCACGGGTAAGGGTGAGAGAGTAAAGGTAGCTTAACCTTTCTATCTGCCGAGATGAGCTATTCGTAGAAAAATCAATTGTGCATCGAATAGTTAGAAAAGGCGTCCCTTACATGCTCCAAGCATTACTCTTCATTTTTTCAATTTTTTTTTCTTGTGTGTGTGTGTTCCGCTGCGCGTTCCCTCAGGGGTCATGTAGTTAGTTCGAGGTACTAAGTTCGCAAATCGGGCTAGAAAATCGCTTCAAACTAGTTAACAACATTTACACATGTTAGAAATAGTAGGTAGTGGAAACTTGCTCTCAGGGCCGGGAAATGGAAGATCTGCTACGACAGGGTATAGTCTATTCAATGTTACTCTGTTGCGTACAAATTTACTCCGTCGATATTTCTCAAGAATATATGTTATCACATCCCTAGATCCTTCAATCCTCGAGGAAAAGGGGTAACTACCAATAACTAGGACTAGCGCTAATAAGATTCGAACTTTTCCCCATTCAACTGTAAACCAAAATCTCTGTTTCCTCGTAGACACGGCGACGTTTCGTGCATGGTTAAGGTGAGTGATACAAGGGGAGACTAAAAATATGAGATTTAAAAATTGAACTCGCCGTAAAATAGGGGGGCAAGGATATAATCACATACACTCAGACTTTAGGACCGTCGCGATCGCTACCTATTAGTTTCTGATAGAAGTTAAATAGATACGAGAGCAAAAGGTAGTCACAAAGAGCTTACACCCCTGAAGTGACAACCAAGACCCCAGGCTAGATGTGACCGTGCCACCGCCTCCATCCTCGAGATACAGCTAGCCAGCCTTCCTCGGAGGCCAAAAACACGCCAGTAAAGAACAGAGACGGAATCACAGCTGCTAGGTATGCGGGAGTCCCTAAACCAACCAGGAAAATTCCACCGGACTGTCTCACGCATTCTCCCTTAAACGGTTCGCGTCGTCGAGGCAAAATAGTCGGGTTTCGGAATGCGACGTGTCCCTCTCGTAGAGCAAACACGACGCGTGAGACGAGGCGAGGCAGCTCGACCTGAAACAGACAGACGCGTGTTGAGAGAGCGCGGAAGAAAAACACACTAATAATAGCAGAGGGAGTCAGCAACACGACATGGAGGGAAAGCCATACGAGAATCCCATCGCAGCCTGCCCGCCGGTAGGAATCCAAGGAGACAAGGGAGGAAATCCTTTGTCCCTGTCGTTGCCCGGGCCCAAGGCAGCCGAGGGGATACAATTACTCGCTCGCCTGCTCAGACGCGCTGTTTGTGTAATGCTAGGACGGTGCAATGCCGTGGATGTTGTTCGTTATGCAGCCCTGCCGTGGATTTGGGTTTAGGATCCGCGAGCCTCACGTCCCGGCGAAGAGGTAAGAAAGAAAATGAGTAGAGTAGGTACGTGTTTCCGTTCCGGCCACAAGGCTTCACCGACATTTCCGTTCTCTCGTGGCGGTCTTGCCTTGCAAAGTAGGCAGCCAGGTAGGTAGGCAGCTAGCCGTACCTATAATACTTGTTCTAAGACAGGCATATCATGTTATATGTACGTATAGATAGGTGTATGAGTCGGTCATACATACATACATACAGCCAGACAAATAAGTAGATATAGATAGGTAAGATACGGTAGGACAAGCTAAACCAAATATCAATCTTTCTTGTTTACCTGGTCTGACTGAAATTGACTGGCTGACTCGCTTCCCATCCTCCACATCAACCCCTGTCAGCTACACTAGCCAGCTGTGTGGGTGTGAACTCCTTAAACGAACTGGATACCCAGGGTAAGATGGGGGTAGTACCTAGGCATGGACCTTTTGTTTTTGCGCGTGACCGCTTTAAACGGACCATCCCATCGCGCATTTTGCGACAGACAAAACACCAGATGGGTCTAGTCGAAGATGGGGGAACTTTCGGGGTTTTCTTTTTTGGGGCTCAAACAGGCAGGCAGATAGGCCAGGAGGCACTCTCGCAAGGTTGGGAGGGTTTACAGGTAGCACCGTAGTCGTGGGGGATTTACACTCCATCGTGTGGATGGATAGGTGGGAGGTAGGCAACAAAACTTGTCTAGAAATACCACTTCGTGATCCCCGAGGTTAGGCAGAGTTAGGTAGGTAGGCTGGGAAGTTGGTATTAAACAATGTCGGAGAAAGGATGGGGGGGGTTGGATCGACACCTCATAGGACCATTTATATTTCTGCAGAGCGAGTTTCCCGGGCTACGCACGAACTATTCTTCTACCTTTTTGAGCATATAGCCATTGCTGTATTGTCGTTTTACCCCACGCTTCCCGGCAATCCGGGTGGGTAGTACATGAAAAAAATGCAGATTTAGATGGATACAATACTAATTTTGGTATACCTAGACTATACAACCAGTATTATCTGGAACATGAAAGGTGCTTAATTAGCAAATAAAACCAACCAACCAACCAACCAGACGATTATTGCATTTTCATCGATATATATATATAAAGAGGGTGAAGGGAAGACGAGAGAAAAAAGGACAATATCGAACCGTGCCGTCGGTGTACCTTGCAGGAAAGTTTGGCCAGTCTTTTCATTCCCCCCCCCCTGCCCTCTCACCTCGTTCCCGATCGTATCGTCGCCAAAGGCGACCCAGGCTGGCGGGTCAGACGGGAAGACAACGTTACCTACCCCTAGCTCGACCTCTTCATACTTGTACATATCATATCGCACGTACTGAGTCAACATGTTTTCTTTTTTTCGCTTTCTCTTCCCTCCCGGTTCTCTGCTCCTGCACATGTGAGCGGTGTCCGACGCGCACACCGCGGGCTATCCATCCATTCATATCATCATCGCCGACCACGCCGCTGCTGGAGAAATACTTCAAGCCCCTTGTCTCACCTGCGTATACTTAGCGTACAGCACATGAATGTGTGGAGAGTGTGGATGGGTGGATGGCCTCGTTCTTCATCAGCATGCAAAGAGCCGCTGGCAGCTTCAGCCCAGGCTGTCCACATGCTCTGTCATAGAATTAAGCCGACCCTGGCTTCAGGCTGTTGTAAAATGGGCGAACGAGGCGTCGCGAGTAATAAATAATCTCCCGTCATGCGTGCGAACGGGTTTTTTCTCTATTCTCATCACGCCTAGCCCGCCAACCGTGCATCGAGGGGCGCGGAGGCCGCGGTTGTCTTGTGAGTAGTTACTAACTCGGGCAGTATGGTGGCCGATGTAGGTAGACTACCATACTACTGCCATAAACCAGAAACATGCCCGAGTCTGTAAACACGTGTTACCCTAATGCACGTCCAGACCCCACTAGACAATACAGACGCACATATTAGTCTTACCCTCCACAGACTGGCTGCATGAATTTGATATAGTGGCGTTGTATAGGAAGCGACCTCTTTTCCTCCAGGGGCCTATTGCGATTAGATCCGACCCTCCTTCGCAGCATGCAGAGTATGAGAGAAAGCCACCGAGAGGTCAGCTCCCGCGACTTTTGTTGAAGAAAAGTGCTGATGGGTACGCTAGGCTGCAGCTAGGCTAGCTTGAGGGGGTGTGTGTAGTTTGACATGATCTCTTCACCCGTTCGACGTCGTGGGGGAGGGCTGAAGAGAAGCTCGTTTCATTGCTCAAAGGCTTGCAGACGACGTAGGAAGCATACTCATCATCGAAAGCCCTGAGAGAAGAAACATTTGAATCGTCTAATGGCCGTGTGGGTCTGTCTTGAACGCATTTGGGCTTCCATGCAATAGCATCGAGCTGTTAAGTATTCCCTTCCAGGAAACCCGGTGAGGAGATACTGCGTGGAGGAGGGATCCAACAAAAATGGGTCACGACATGGGGAACCTAGTAGCCTTAGTGTAGTCCTGGATCGAATTGGAGTAAGTAGACATTAACGCTGTAACTTCACTGCGAAGTCACTCGTCTCCGATGTACTGACTGTCGATGTTGAGTCTCTTTGCCCCGCACGCGCCATAGTGACAATGTTGGCAAGGTCACGGTGCTGGGAACGAAAAATATGGGCAAACGTTGACAGGAAACGGTACGGCCCGCTCTGACTCGGCTGACACGATACGCAGACCCCGAAACCATCAGCTGTAAGGGACACGGGGAAACGGGGACTATAGAGAAAGGTCTAGGGACACACTCTGAGAAAAATATATATGGGTTCATGATAATATCTTAAGTGATTATACATATCTGACTAGCAATTGGATAGCCAGGGAAAGATATCGTGTTACCGGCCCTGTGTTGCGCCCTCGGGAAGTTTTTTCTCTCTCGCGACAATGTTCATCTTTGGATACACTAGACCCAATATCTCGAACAGGTCGAGGTGTTCAAACCTTCTGAGATTATACTGAACTAGATGTCCAACAAATGAGAGGGTCATTACGTAAAAGAAATAAGGATAATGATATAACTAAACTCCGGGGTATCATCATGTTGTGCGGGGGGGAAGTGGAAGCCAACCTAATTACTCTTCTTCTCAAACAAAAGGGAAACAAACATTGTTGTGTATCATACAATCTCTGATTGATACAGCACTACACATGAACATGCCCACCAGAAAAGTATGATTACAGGAAAGAGTGCTGCTTCTCGGGTTAGACATGCCGGTGTGGCTTTTTCACAGCCATGAGTCGTCCAAATTCCAAGTTCTGAGACCATCTAACTGTCCAGAGTCAGAAAGAGAAAGCATATTGAATCCCGCACAAGAGCCCACAAAGTTCGAGGCCTTGTCGGTTTCACTATCTCCGATATCGATTGACGCGAAGTCGACAGGGTTGTCGCGCCACCAGAACTGAAGTACGTCCCGCTGCCATCGGTCGATATCTAAGATCTTCAGCCTAGATCGAAACGTTGTCCAAAGTAACTCGGCTTCTAAGGCGGAATGATGGAGCTTATGTAGTAGCCAGCGATTGATATATTCGCTCTTATCCTCGGACTCGACAGTAGATAGGAGGGCGTGCATATTCGCTTCGCGCGCAGCTTCCTTGATTTGTTTCGCCCTTACTGGCGCATTGAGCGGTAGTTGAAGAGCTACCTTGAGAGATTGTAACGCGGTCTGTGGAAAGCCGTGAAGCAAGTGTGTTGGATTGGAGAGGAGGAGGGGGAAGACCGGATGTGCTAAAGTGGCAGACTTGTCGTTGGGCTCGAACGGACCAGGTGCAAGTGATATCTCATTTTGGTTAAAAAGGTCAACGCCAAGACCTTCTTGCTGAAGATAGGAGAATGAAGGCAACACGCCGTTCTCTCTGCATTCCCGCTGCAGTATGATAACCTTTTTAGTATAGATTTCAATATCTTGTTTTGCGTCCTGCTCTAGCATGTCATATACCCGTAGTTGTTCGATATCTTCCTCTGTCATAAGCGCCATAGCTCTCAATTCAAGCGCCTTCTTCTTCCCAACATCCCCATAGTTCTCGAGTCGGTCAAGACCATGTTCTGTCAATGGTTGGACTTTCCGGGCACGAAGTACTTCTCGCTTCATCCGCGTATTTTCCAACAGCTCTTTGGCTAGTTCTAATTCGCGAAACGCCCCACGCAGCTTCTCATAAAGTGGATGAATAGTCTCTGGACGTTCGCCGGTAATCCCACGCAAGGCCCAATCTTCACTGTTATCGGAATGGCTGTCGCTGTCGCTATTAATTTGAAAACGCGCTATCCCCAGCGATTCTGCAACGGTCTTGTAGAAAGCGTCTTCTTGCAATCCTAGATCCCCCTGACCATGATGTAGCTCATCTATGGTCTCTTCAAGGCGTTGCTCGGCTTTCTGGTACTCGAGATGGATGTCCTCCATCGCTTTGAATAGCTGTTGCAGTTGAGATAGCGCCGCACTGCCAGGAAGTAATGCTCGAGCAGCAGCCATGAATTTCTGATTAGCTTCATCCTTGCTCCGCCGTAATTTGCGAACATGCGCACTCTGGGATTTGGCTGTGTTGTAAACCGCTAATAACGCTGATCGCTGATTTTGCAATTTGGCATAGTTCTCTGTTAGGTGCTGGACGTATTCTGGGTCCCCGTTTGCGTCGATCTCCGGCTCGTAGCTCCCCTGCAATGAACTGCAGAGACTATCGCCATCATTGCCGTAGCTCCTATCATCATCACCGTACTGCGGCTCGGCCAAATTACTACGCAATATATCATGCCTATCTAGCGGCTGTAGTAGAGTCCTCGATACTGGTCGGGTGAGAGGAGGAGGATGGGGAGGAGGGGGACGGGGACGGTGAAGAGGATGTGGTGGTGGTGGTGGATATGGTTGTGGTCGCGATGGATAACTTAAAGCGTGCTGGGAATCGCATATTTGATGCGGGCGTGCCGACTGGCTGCGAAGTGGTGGTCCGGTCCTCCGTAACACGATGCCCCCAGACAGCCTCGACGGTAAGCTTTTTGATACGGAACTGTTGGAAAATAGAAGAGGCAACTGGGGACGCGAGGAAATTCCGATATGTATATCCTCGGAGTAGGAGGATGAGTAGTCATCGGGATCCGTCGTCGAGCCCTCATCGACTAGGGACTCAAGCGATGCGGTTGAGAAGCTCACGTCGGGAGCCATGACGGTCTAAGAGTAGACTCGGCCGGGCTCTCGCAGAACGTGCATCATGGTTCATCTTGAAGGCTATCTGCTACTAGTTGTTGACAGCGGTTGACGAACATATCAACCTGCTCACAGCTTTGATGCAAGGCACATTTCCATCCTTACAGAAATTTGCATATATATATTTTCTCTTTCTCTGTGACCAAGATCGACGATGCCAGACGAGAGGCTAATTAGGAGTATACCTAGATGCAGCAAAACTGTAGTGTATAGACGGATAGAGGCAGAGAGGTAGAGCGACGGGGCGATGCGATGTACACTAGCGAGCGACACCTTCGGGCCGTTCCTTGGCTGGCGATAACGGAAGGTAGACGCTAGTCAGGATAGGAAAAGTAGGTAATTATCGCCTGTATGTGGTAGCGTGAGTTCAAGATAGGTGGATCGTGTTGACAGGTGAGTGGAGACGGTTGTATGAGTACAAGAGATGGAATGGAAAGTGATGCAGTCGAAAAGATCAAAAAGGACAGATGCAAAGGTGCAGGTGACGACTTTGGGGCTTTGGGGACGTGCATGTGTACGTACATCCTATTACACCATCAAGCTGACCAAGCTCGGAAGGGATGGGATTCAGCTCCTTTTCCCCCTGGCAGTATTACTGCGATTCCTCGCAGTAGGTATATGTACGTAGTTGATGCAAGTCCTACCTACATAAACCTACCTAGGTACCTACTTATTAATAAAACCGCTTCGATGAGGATGAGAGAGCCTCGGGCTAGGTAGGAGGTAAACATGCACCTATAATACGCTGCCTAGAGTGGCACCTGTAGGTACCCTAGGTAGAAATACAGTACCTACTGTAGGTAAGGCTGCACATGTGGACTGTTCGAAGAGGTATGTACATGTATGTAGGTAGGTAAGGTATGTATTAGGTCAACTACCTATAGTAGGTAACTACCTACCCAGGATTGTATTCCTCTGTCCATATGGCAACCTTCTTGCTTTCAAGTTGTTCTTACCTTAGTGTACCAGTAGGTCAAAACGTAATAGACGGTTCATGCTGCCCATGTCATTTTTATTTTTATTTTTTTCTACTCCCACGTCCTCTCAGCAAGAGCTCTCAGCAACCAAAACCACAATCACATTTTCCATCACCCATCACCCTCCCGCTTATTGGCATGCCTCGTCCCCAACCACGGCCTACCCGACTCACCGGCCAGCCACTGGTCAGCACTACGAATTTCCGAACGGGTCTCCGACGCACGTCGAGTGCAGATGGTTCCCTCTCTATCTCACCGTCTCCCCCACCCAGATAGTGTAGGTACTTGTGACAGAGCCTCATCTATTAGAGAAACACGCGGACAGCAGCAGGAGGCTCCTTTTCCGGTGTCCCACCACCAGGCCCACCACCCATCACACACCCCCGTGGGAGCGTGAAGCGAAGCGACATATCATACGGTGTCAAGCATGGGGGCGAAGTGGTGCAACCATGGTCCGCCTCCCGCCATCTGCGCTACTGGCTCATCTGCCTATACTACATGGAATCTACATTATCCTGCAACTACATAGTACTAGTATCTGTCTGATACATGATCACCCTATACTACACTGACGCGCTATACCGAGGAGTGTTCCGCAGCAGCAGTGTCGTGCAAGAGAAGAGATCTGGACCCAGCTCCTCCTTGTCTCCCTCGGCCCGCACAGGACCCTTGTCTCCCTCGGCCCGCACAGGACCCTTGTCTTCTACCCTAGTCCATTGATCCTCTGTGGATCATGGTTGCGCTGTCGTCATGCTTGAGCACGCTTTGGGAAATTCCCTAAACTTGTAAGCTCTTGGTCGTTCATACAGTTGGTCTTGATCTACTGTATGTACACTACTTATGGGTTCAAGTCTTCGCGTTCCAGCACAAAAACAAGGCAAGAGACGTTTTTATTTTCCCAACTAACGCGGCTAACGCAGCTAGTCAGCACTCGTGGCATCCTTTTCCTTTTCAGGCAGACAAGGACGACGGCTCGGCCTGCAACGAGGAGGCGTTGAATAGCATGCAGTCGATCAGCATTAGTCCAACATCTGCCTCGCTACCTAGCCTAACCCCGACTTACCCTTTTAAGACTTGTGCGCAAACTCATCCCTGCCTACATTGCCGTCTTATTCGCACATACATCGTCCTCAAATGAGCGGACAACTGCACTTATTTTGCCGCAATCTTGAGAGGCCAATCGTCTTTTCTCCGGCCACAACGTAAGGCGCAGAGTACATCTTGGATCTGCTCAGCCATTTGGGTGAATGTTGTGTCTCAATGATATCCAGCGGTTTAGTGTAGAGTACAGCGATACTGACTCTCTAATCTTCTTGGTCCGAGCCAATATCCCCCCAGGACCAACCCGGCATCAGGTAGAGCCTGCAGGCCAAAGAGCCGCATCGCACATTTAAGGCGCAGACGCAGCATCGGCTAATTGCCCACGGTTTCGTGGAGCCGATGCTACTCGTGCCACGAGCTGCGCCCTTCTCGTGCTGTTGACTATTCCAATGAGGGGCAGGGCTACAAGATGGTACAATGCATGGAAAAAAGCATCCATCAAAGAATTCCCATTCCCAGTCGTGGGGCCCGTGGAGCGATTGGAAATGGGACCAAAACGAAGGGAAATATTATGCTGAGCGATTCGATTGGCAAGGTGTGTTCCAACGCCTAACGATTTTGTCTAATTTCCAATTGCTCATATACTAAACTTTGGCCCAAAGGCAACGTTGAGTACACGTGGGTCGCCAGCGCGCCCGCTGCCGATGACCATCACCGTACACCTCGTACCGAGGCGGAGATTGATCAATTGACGGCGGATCTTGGTGGCCTTGATGTCAACTCTGGCTATGATCAAAGTGTCAAATATACAAACCAAGGCGGCCCGTCAGTCAACAATTCGAGTAAGAGGCCCTCTTGCTAGCCTAACCATCTGAACGCTGTATGCTAACCATAATAATTGATAGTCCCTGACATTCCTGCGTCGCCACGGTATACGCACGATACACCCTACCACGACCACCATGGCTATTCACACTCTCACAGGGACAAGGGTAAAGGGATAGCAAACGCCGCTTCCCACGATATTAATTATGACGAAGGACATAGTCGATTTGGTTCCGTCCCTCCGACAGCAAACTCGTACAGTCAGCACGACTACCCTGAACGTTAGTCCTTAGGGTCTGGAAACAATGGAAATCAAACTAACATGAACAGATCTAGACACGGTATTGGAATCAGACGATCATGGAAGGGCTAATTCGACGTCTTTTTCAACGGGTAGTGCACGAGACACTAGTAGTTCCTATTATTCACAGTCAAATGACCATGGCGGCACTGATTATGAGCTTGAACAAGCGCTGAAGATGAGTCGCGATGAACTACTTGGTAACAACCGCACTGGAGGGACATCTACTTCTGGAGCTCATTATGATTCCGGGTCCATTTACCCTGGTACTTACGAGCTGAGTGAGTATACATTATATACCCATTTACGTGAGTTTGATTCTCAGTATTCGCAGATTCAAATATCGACCCCCAGGACGGTCAAAGAACCCCTCGCGGCACACCAATTCCAACGCGAACCGATTTTATAGACACATCAGTGATTCGCGGAACCCCGGGAAATGTGGAGCCGATTGACAACCGTAAGTTGAGATTCCCGAAATGCTGAAGCATCGACAGGACTGAAGGCAACAGGATTCGTTGTAGAACATTCTTATAAGTTTCAACCCGGCGAGGTCAGTATTCCAGGCTACGCGAGGCTCGCAGTTACGTTATATCTTCTAACGACTCGAGGTATAGGTATTCAAAATCTTGTGGTCAGAACCTACAGGTCAAGTTGCTGGAGATGCATCGATCTCTGATATCAGGGCCATAAACGACCCAGGTGGCCAATTCTATGTAGGCTACCGAAGATTTATCATAGTCAGTACAGATGAGAGTCATCATAGCACCTGCGTGTAAGGCTACCTCATCTAATCTATCAGAGCTTTACTAATAATGATGAAGGCCTATATTGACGTATGATCGCCGAGGTTGTGGCAAAAAAGGTGTCCGACCTAGTAAACATGGCATTATTTTCGCAGTTGGGCAGAAACCTAGGCTCTTGAAAAATGAACCTGATCTCGGTTTTGAGCCAGTACCGCTCGAGATATATGCTGAAGGAGAGACACTCGCGAGAGAGTCTCGGGTCAACTATTCGAAGCTTGTCACGATTGAACACAATGTCAAGGTGTTCTTTATTGGTCGTATCCCTTACCCCTATTTTGATAGCGTCTCACACGCGGTTGATAAATGTTGGAATGACAAAATGCACAAATCAAGCAAGAGGTCGAGAAGATGAAATAACGACATGAACGCAAACGTTCCACTTACCCCGATGCTGTTCTTTTAACAGCATCTGATACATCACTTACGTTGAGACCGGGGGATGCCCGTCCCCCTTTCTCCTCCGTTGCTTTTATCCGATATAGCAGCTCACGATGACCTTTTATTCATCCCACCACCACGTTTTCTTCTATCACATTTCCCGCCAACATCTCATAACCGGCGGTTACAATAGCATTTTACCACGACAGACGGGCTCCCTTCGAGCTCTAGATATGACGAGACGGTCAGAGTGATACAGGCTCAGCATATTTCTCTCGAACCTGATGACGTTACGACCTTATTTTACTTTCTGAGCCCTCCCCCCCCCAAATTTCTTTCTCTCTCTCTCTCTTCTTTTTATGAATACTGCCTTCCAAAGCACCACAACAAACGTTTATCTTTTCTAACAGCTACTCGGTGAAACTATTTTGTTGCTCATACTTTTGATGTACTACAGACGCATATGTTTAAGTTCCGACTACCTACCCCCCCTGAGCCCGCTTAAGCGAACATCTAAATCCCAATGGCTCTCGTTATTCTGCCAGCTTGTTTCAAATAACATTGAATAGTTCACAATACATACACAGTCGTTCTCATTTGGAGTCGTATTTATCGTGATTACGATGTATCTTGTTGTCCATGTGTGTGTACCTAATCTACATGACGTAGTCCATAGCCGGCAGACTTTCCGAAGCCAACCCATTCATTCGGTCTACCCTATCGTTTCACCAGAGACGTGAGAAATGAAGGACTCGTCAATTCCGCATTCCGTCGGACCGACGGGTGATCAAAAACCACCGCCTACCTATGCCTTGTTTCTTGCCGTACCCGTACATACATACATGCGTGACAATGAAGGCACGAAAGAAACAACCATACCTAAAAAGCAATTCAACGCCGAATACCTAGCAGAGAAAGCAACGGCCAGACGGGTTTCCCTTGCCACGCCCGTCGCTCAATATCATTCCTGCCTTTTTTTTCTTCTCTTTTTTTTTTTTTCGTAGACTGCTTCGTATCCCGCCCGAGAGCGAGCGATTCATTCCCGTAGCAACACTCACTCGCTCGCTCATTTCGCTTTACTCGCGTCGAGACCGTTGCGCATCGCGCCTCTTGCGCCTCTCGCGCCTGTCGTCGGGATACTCGGATCCGCCACCGACAGAGGAGGAGCCGTCGGCTGCGCTGCCGCCCGCGCCGCTGCTGCTAGAGGGGGCGGCGGAGGGGGGGGATATGCCGGGGATGTAGTGGTGGTAGGACTTGGTGCCGAGGTCGCTGCCGTCGGCGATGTCGCTCTCGGGATGCCAGGACGGAGGCGGCGGGAGGAATCGTCCGTTTCCGACTCCGTTGTCCATCATCAGGGATCCCGTCTCCTGCTCCTCGGCGATGGTGCTCCCCGGGTTCCGCAGGTCCGCGCGCTGGTAGCTGAAGTCTCGGCGGTGTGAAGGGTGGTAGGAAGAGGCGGAGGAAGCGGAAGAGGAGGCGGAAGAGGCGGCTGTTCGCCCTTTCTCTGCTAGTCGGCGGGCTTCGGCGCGTAGGCGCTCGTTCTCGCGCGTGGTGTTGCGGTCTGCGGTGCTGTAAACCTTGCGGATGCCGCCTGCCTTCCTGGTGTTGTTGCTGCCGCTGCTGCCGCCATTGCCGGCGTTACTCTTCGATGCCTGACTGTCGTACGTCACCTCGCTTGGTGCCGCCTCGGAGTGCTCCTCCTCGCGTTGCTTCTCCTTAGTACTGCGGCTCCGGCGCTTGTCCTTCGTCGGCGTCGACGTCGGCGTGCTCTGTCTGTTGTTGAGCAGGAGCTCGCTGCCCGAGACCGTCGACATCTCCGGGTTCGTCGAGCCGTCCCACTCGGAGCTCTCAGATTCCTTGTTTAGGCCACCGACGCGCGCGGCGCGCTCGTGGCGGTATGCGTGCAGGTTCCGTTTCGCGTCCGCCTCGGCCTCCTCGTCTACCAGGGCGCCGTCCTCACCGACCTTGCGCCGGCCTTTTCGCCGATCACGCCGCTTCTCGTGCTCTCGCTCCTTCTTCTCGCGAGCGCGGCGGCGGCGCTCTCGGCCTGCGATGTCCGACGGGCCGGCCGTGATGCCCGATAGCGTGCTCATCGTGTCGCCCGTGTCGCCCGTCATCTGCGTCAACCCGCCCGTGTATTCGGTGCTGCCGTCGTCGACATCCTTGTAAACGGAGCCGCCGCCCAGATTCGTGCTGGGCGTCGCGTTCGACAAGAGCGTGCCGTTGGGCCCCTTGCGTCGCAGCACCGTCGACTTGTAGTCGTCCCAGTCATCCTCTTTGAAGTAGAAGCCGCCGTTCTTGGCCCAGAAGAAGAACCAGATGCCCGTCAGCACGAAGGCGACGCCGATGAGCCCGAACAGGACGAATATGCCGGTGTTGTTGATATTTTTGGGGTTTGTTACGCCAGCCGAGGGGTCGAGCTGCGGCGGGTCTGAGCTTTTGCTGTCGTCGTCTCGGGCGAGGAGGACCGCACGGGCGGCGAGGGGCCCGATCTGGGAGAGATGGTCCGAGGCTGTCTGGACGGCTTGCGAGTGGGCGGTGACGGCCGAGGAGAGGATGTTGCGGGCGTGGGCAGCGAGGGTTGGTAGGAGCGGTGCCATTCTGTGAGGGATGACGGAGCCTGTGCCTGCGTGGTGAGTGTAGTGGAATGTGTTTCCAGGAATGTGTGACTGGGAATGCGAGATTCAATTGTCGTGGTTGTTTTGTTTGTTGTTTGTTTGGTTGTTGGAACTCGGCTGGCTGGCGAGTTTCCGCTGGAAAGCCCAGCCAAGTAAAAAATGAGAGCCTCCGATCAGCTCAGCCGTGTGATGTTATTGATTCCTAACACGAAAATCCGAAATTTAGTATGATGGTGTTGTGATGATTTGTGTGCTTCTCTGCGTGTTGTATGTATGGGTGTGTGGAATTGAAGAGAATGTCAGGTAGGTAGCACCAGGGCAAAGTGGCAGGGCACGAGTACCTCAGGTGTGCTTGTCGTCCCGCGGTTTCTATGGGCAATGAGCGTGTACCATTAGGTATTAGCTTGGCGTGGTTGAGTTGGGCGACGAATCGATAACCGATAACCCATGGCAGGTGACGTCGCCAAAGTCAACAGACCCCATCCGAGGACAGTGGCCGGGCAACAGCCGCTAAGGGGAAAAAGTTCGGGCGCTAATTTGGAGTGGTGGGGCCTGTTGAGGGATCTCCCAGGCGCCTCATCACGTCTCACCACTGGGCTGGGACAGAGACTGTTTTAGTGAATCTAGGTACCTGCCACTTAATGTATACCTACATGTAGCTGCACTGCGAAAAAGGGTTGAATCACTCCTGTCACTCACTGCCTGCCATTAGGTACTACCTATTAGACTTCAGCCAAACCTTACCCATGCTACTAGTACCTAGGTATGCCACGACCTGTCTTGTGTACCATGCATTGAGAAAAGCAATCGCCTAAATTTCCCACAATTCCTTCATTTATTCCGCAACCCCTCTCGTCTTCCTGTCCGTCTCGTCCGCCCGGACTTTTCATACTGCCTACACTATACATACCGCCGCAAATCGTAGGCAAATCACGACGTGCCACAAATACAAAACGTATACACACTACGTACCTATTAGAGACGGACGAATCCCCCCGAACAGGGGAGAACAATGCGTTATGTCCCGCCACTGCCCAATCACATGCATCGACCGTCCTCAGCAGTTCATGCGCTGCCCTTCTTCGACCAACCCGGAGCCCATGTCCGGATTCTCATAACGTCTGAGTAATAGCACCGTCGGTATTCTAGCCCGAAATCCTAACGCAAGCATACTCAACAGATGATACTAAGACGTCGAGAAATGTGTTCCGTCTTGTAACAATGTCCTATACTATCCAACCTAGCACTCGTCCGGTACGATTAGCCCCTATCCAGGGGTCATATTTCGGAGGTCTCATCTCAGCCTTAGCCGCCGCCTTTTGTAATGTCAAGTAGAGGGGCCCATTCCATGTTTCGTAGATGAAGGCCAAATAATACCTAGTCTAGTACCCAACCTAGACTAGTTTACAAATCAATTACCATGCATAGTGTATTCCTATCCATCTGAGGATCGTACCATGTATCCGCTAAAGTGACATGTTTCACCCACTTGCCTCAGCTCGCCCTGACGTGCGTGCTTCTTCAATGCTACAATGCCGGTTATATTTAGAGTACAATGCAGATACCTAAATGCCGGGCTTGGGGCCAATCATAGATGGCGAGGGAAATATGAGTCGTAGATTGGACTACGCGGGTGATTGTGAAAACAGCTACAGATTCTATATGTAGGTAAGGTGGGTAGATGGCAAAACAAGCCAATATCATCAATGCAACATAATATGAGACTCTTCCAAGTGTATGCACTCTTCTGCCCCCATCAGCGCCTAGTCCCATGAGGTGTTTGTTCATCCCATCAGTGATACTGTCTTTGCCACACATGAAACGTCATTCCCGCTCCATCTCGGCGCTTAATACCGATGAACAGTCCAAGTGCCCCATCATGACCCCCATGCTTGACTGGGGTCTTGATATCTCGGCCATCCTAACCTATGCAACATTACCAAAAGGCTAAGCCTTCGTGTAAAAGAAATGATTCCCAATGCGAACAGAAGCGCGAGCTTCATCGCTGTACAGGTCGATCTATCGGTCCAACTCTCATGCCATGACCATGGGAAGAATTCGGCTTCAAAGCACAGGGTATCGCACACAGCATGGCCCAGCCAAGGCTGCGTGAAAGAAGACAGACAAACACAAGAATAATGCTGAGACGTGGGAAAAAACAACAGAACAGATTAGACATGATTATATGGGAACAGAAAACATCCATCATTTTTTGAACATCGTCATCAAAATCATTCCCTCGACTCATTTCTCATATACAAGGACACAAGAAACGTGGAGTGCCCCTGATGATAGCGCAACAATCTGACAATAAGAAAGAAAAAAAGAAACTGGGAACAATGAAAAATTTGGCAAGAATGGTTTGTGTTGCTACCGCATCACCTCTGGAACCAAAATGGAGTATCGGTCGTTTCATCGCGTTTGGTGATGAATCCATTACACCCGAATCAGCCTTAATTCCTGTATAATAGGAACCATCGGAGGTGGCAAGGCACAAGGTAAGGGCGGCAAGAAGAACATCGGCCGTCCGCTTATCCCAGTGGATCAAGCGAGAAAACATGTTGCCCAAGGGTCATTTCAGGACGCGAACCATCAGTAGGAGTCATCGTCGTCATACTGGTAGTAGAGTGGAGAATGTGTGTAAGACGAAGAAGGTGCGGGAAGTCCTCGGGCATAGGCTGATTGGGAGCTGGCTCGCCCCCGAGAGCGATCAGAACGAATCCTGCGCTCATCCCCATAGATGGAAGTTCCACGATCGCTACCCATGCGTGAAGTCCCGGTGCGGCCGACGCTAACCTCGCCGCCCTCTGTAGAATGAATCTTGACGTTTCCAACCTCGACGACACAACCGGCAGAAACTTTAATAGTGATGTCGTCCTCTCCACTGCTAGATCGGGTGGTGTGGGTCGTCGCTGAGTGCTTGTATTCACTCTCATCTCGGCTGGCACTACTTCGAGTGGATCGGCTGCTTCCACCAGTCTTGACCTTTCGGAGAGCCTCGGCGGTTAGGGCGGGTGCCGTCCCACCACCCATATTATCTTGATATCGCGACGCATCCCGCATCTTGTCTTCGATCCCCGCGTGAGATCTTCGTCGGCTCCGTGATCTAGGTGGGGGTTCCTCCTCAGAGTAGTACTCGGACTCTTCATCTTCCTCGTCCTCATAGTCTTCATAATTCAAAACCGACTCAGCGGCGTCAAAGCTCTGGCGGCGATTCTTGAAGGGGATAGAACCGTATTCTACCCCGGATCCGCGCCGAAGAACGTTATGATACATAGAGCTGTCACCATCCAAGTCATCGTCATCAAAAACAACGGATTTCCTGCGATTGTTCGACAATGGTTGTGGCTTGAGTACTATCCGTTCTGGACGTTCTACACGTTCTACACGTTCTACACGTTCCGGACGCTCTAGGCGTTCTACACGTTCTGGGCGCGTAGATTTGGGCCTAGGAGGAGGAGGCATCCGCTTGCGGTCTTCATATTCCTTGGTTTCCTTACTAGCTTTTCTCGATATAGAGGAGCGCCGCGCTATAGATCTTTCTGGAGAAGCCTCATACTCATAGGGATTTGATGCTTGGCGAAACCCCATGGATGATGAAGGCCGTCTGAAGCGCATGGCTAGCTCCCTGGGAGGAAAGTGATGATCAACTGGCCCGAGTGGTGGACCCATGGGCGGTGGCATAGGGCCGGGAAACGGGGCCTGCCACGACGGCGGAGGGAATGAAGGCGGCATCATACCAGGAGGTGGGTGTTGGTAGAAAGGAGACCCAGAAATGGGTGGCCGTGGCGGCGGCGGTCTTAAAATGGGTTGGCCATAATAGGATTCTGGACGAGTGCGTGCGCGGGGTCTTGAAGTGGCTGCAGGATGCGGCATCGTGTAGTAGGCCGATGAGTCGTCCGACGCTCGAGATGCAGGTGCTGGGGCCGTCTTAGCTGATCGCGCGGGAGGCCGCTGTTTCGAGACAACAACAGCACTCGACCTTCTCTCGTCCTTGGACTTCGTTTTCGACTTCCCTTTGCCTGTCATCGGATGTGCGGTGGAATCTGAGGAATCAGTCGAGCTGCTTCTATCGGCTGTGCGTCGCGACTCTCTCCGGGCCTTACTTGTATTGGGCTGCTGTTTACGGGGGCTTCCCGGGGCCACGGACCGAGCGTACTTCGGTTCAGTTCCTGAGAGGACGTGGCCATCGTCGTCGGCATCCTCCACGTACGCAATATGCGATGGTAGGAATGAGGGGCGTTGTTTCGGCATGGCGAGAATACTCTAGAAGGCAGACTCGCAGAGAGTACAGGTTGGGCACGTAGTTAACTAAGGTAAAATGTGCCCTTGAAGGCAGGCTTCAAGCCGTTGTAGGTGTCGCAGAATTCGGCGATATTGTAATATGATGATGCGCCTAGTCAATTGATCAATGATCCCAAATATTTGGGTAGAAGTCTGCGATGTGACCTTGACTAGAGAATTATCTTAGTTTAGGGTTCGTCTAATCAGAGTGATTGGTGGATGAAGACTAATGCAAGAGTGGCTTTAGTATTGAAAGAAGAGTCTTACTGGGAGGGGGGGATGAGTGAATGGGGCAGCAATGAAGGGAGTTATTATGCAAAAAGGGTTCTTTCGAGAGCTGGATTTTTATTGGTCACATTCGGACTTGTCGCAGGAACGGGAGAGTTAAGAAGGAGGAAGTTCCGAAGAGGAGGGTCGTCCCAGGAGGTGTAGATATGCGAGGGCCAGATATAGGTAAGACGACACAGACAAGGTCACTGTAGGAACACTGTCGCAACACGTCTTGGCGGGGGCCGGGACAGTTGGGCTACAATGGTTGGCTGTGGGAGGGAGGAGGGGCCGGATAGATGGGAGGGGTACTATCGTCGCTGGTGTTAATAGGCCGAAGAGAGAAATAGCGGCTGTTGTTTGGTTGGCCGGGTGCTGGGTATATAGATGTGGTGTGAGAGAGAAATGTCGAAGAGCTGTTGCCGATGCTACCTATGTAGCCAAGGGTTGCACGATGACCGTGGGAGGATGACGAGTGCGAGAAGGGGTTATTATCGAGCAATGAGCAATGGAGGGGAGTCAGGATGGCACAGACAGCCAGAGACGGGGATGGGGATGGGGGGGGGGGATGGTTTGGCGGGAGACAGGTATGTAAGCAGGTTGTAAGTGCTAGGTGGGTAGGTACCTAGGTAGTTGATAGCAGGCGGGCGAGAGCACCTGAGAGGGGGATCCGGCGGGTGGTGGGCAGGCGGGCAGGCGGGCAGTCGGGGGTTGCTACCGGTTATCGATATTGTGGTTCACAAGGGGAGGGGCAGTTCCCACTGTATATGTCTGCCCTATCGATAGGTACAAGGTTACCTAAGTACCTATCGGTATGCCGGACAGCTACTAGGTACCGAATACTGGAGCAGTCCGGAGGCAGGTACCTAACCAAGGAAACCAGGCGTATGTGTGTGGGCGCGTGTCACTAAGTCTTCAGGATGATGTCGCAGTGTAGTGGGCTGTTCTTCCAGAGAGACTACGAGCAAGCAGGTAGCAAGGAAAAAGAAAGAGAAAAAGTTGGCTCGAGATATTTTTTTTTCCTTGCCCGGCCGGTCGGTATCGGGGCAGTGTACACGCGTGGCTTACAAGTACTTAAGTTAGTGTAAGTGCCTGCAGCACGCTCCAGCACAGCACAGCACAGCACACACCCGCCTAGACCTTGTCCAGTTGGTGGACTTGGCGCCGTCGTCAGTGTCGGCTGGTCTGCTGTTCCTGTTGGTCAGGGATGGAGATTGCCCAACTCGGATCGCAAGTAAGCAAGATCCAGACAGATCCGGCAGTCCAGCACGATTGTCGACAGGGAGCGATCCTTTGGCCGGATTCTGGCCGGATGGTCGGAGACCCTGAAACTGATCGCCTCGTTCTGTGGTTGTTGGTTGTTGGCCAGCTAATCCGACCACCAAAGAAGCGCCAGTGCAAGGTCCTCCCTCTCGCTGGTTCCTCTTGTCATGCCAGTAATTGCCGCAGGAACGCTTGACCAACCGGGGGATCGTCGCGATGATGGTTGTGGGATGTCGATCGATGCCTCGTGTGCAGGGTGTGTTCGCGGTGTTATCGTGAGACGACTCCTGTGGCGAATGTTGGGCTAGACCAGGGCGGGCAGACAGGCAGGCTGGATGGGTGGGTGCTCTTTTCGGTGTAAGTCGACGGATGGATTCGCCGTGGTGAGCTTGTGCTCTGTGCTCTGAGCTCTGTGCAACAAGCACAAAAAAGGTGACTGTGGTCACGGTACTAGGTCAGGTATTTAGGTATGCCTGGGAAGGGGGGATTCTAATTTCGAAAGGTGAAAGCTGTCTTTTCGGGGAACTGAAAGTCTAGAAGAGACGTCTCCGGTGCCCTCTCGACAGAACACAACCTGCGGAACCCGTCTGTCTGTGGCGGGTTTCATGCCCAAGTTGGGCTTTGGGTATCAACACCGCCGATAAGTGCGCTCAAAATCTGAATAAGCGAGACCTGTGGCTGGTGTGTGTTTCTATCGAGACACCATGGACACACAAAAAAGAAGGGTTTAAAAACAAGAAACCCTCGATTGCGGGTTGTGGCTCTGCACTTGAGGCCTGTATGGCTGCAGAGGTCCTTTCCAAAGGAGCAGTCAATCAATCAGCTCACGAGGTGGGAAGGGGTGGATGGAATACGCGACAGTCTCGGACAACGCATATCGCAGCGGTGGCATATTATTTGCCCTATTTGCTCGTAGGATCCAGGCAGGTTGCAGCCAGACACTTAGTTGCAGACAAGACGGAAGCCAACACAACCATTCATTTCCCTTCCGCATCTGCCTATACTACCTAGAACCTACACTACGAATACCTACCGTAGTTCTAGAGGCATGGCATGGCAGAGAGGGTCTTTGTTGGAGCTCCAGCCCCACCGCCCTGCCCATTCGGGGGACTAGAGTGAGAAGGGAGCCTGCATTAGCCACCGCCCGTCCACGCTCTCTCAACCAGGGACGACCTGGCGCTGGACGAAGCAATGCCCCGGGCGCCTATGGCAGCCCCTCGACGGAGGAGTCATTGTGCGCTTTCGCGAATAGGGTCACGTGCGGCTCTTCTGCAGCAGTGCCTACCCTACCTCCTTAAGTGAGTAGGTACTGTAGCTCGGCGCTGTCTGTGCCTGCTGCCTGTCCGCTCTCCGGGTCTGTACCGCCTGTGAATAGGAGGACGTGGCAGAGTGGTGGCAGAGCGGTCTGCGCATCCTTGCCTCCCACCGAACACTTGTTCGACCAGAGCACACAGCCCCCGTGGCAGTAGGAATGCTTTGGTTACTGGGACGGTGTAGGGCACTGTCGAATAAGCGGGACTATACCGACGAGAGGCGAATGACAGTTTATCATACTAATACGAACATTGCAATGGGCTTTGTTCCCGTCCGTCCATTTTCGGCAGGCGTCCTTGTCAATGGAAGACAACATCGAGGAGTGCTTCTTCTGGTTGGCGTCCTAGAACCACGATACAGTACACCTAATAACATAGTCCGTATTTGCTTACTTTGGTTCCTACTCATCATCTGCAGTGAGCTTCCCAAAGAATCCACACACGTGTAAGCCATAAGGTAGAAATATAATAAGATTTGACGAGGATGCAGTTCTGGTCCACATGTGGTATAGTGTACAGTCCCCGGTCAAGCTACTACTGCAAAGCTCGACAGTATTATTGTCATTCTCAAACCCCCAAAGAAAACCCCCAAATGGTAGGCAACTGATTTCACAATTGACCTGGTTCATGCAAGTCGATTGGCTCACCCGGTCTGCTAAGAGAACGTGTGTGGCTGCCTCGACCATTTGCATGAGTCTAGTCCTGCATGCAATCCTACATTCGTAGTCCAGGCATGAAAAAAAAAAAAAGGACCACCCACTTGCATCGATAGTTAAACGAGTTACACAAGCAGGCAGTGAAGATTTCTTCTTCATCCGCTAGATATATCAGGCAGGACATATAAATATCGCACGAGTGAAGCGTACCTGCTACCGCCAGTTATGGTCACTATGCACGTTGAAGACGAAGAGTGTACATGCTGGATACTGGCAGCCTGGATCCCTTGACTTGTACACATGCTGGTACGAGGTCGTTGCCGAGATGCCTTCTCGTCAGAGGAGCACTCCATCTAAGCAAATTTTCGGTTAGTCTAGACAACAAAGCATTTGTACAATGACTAGGTTTAATAAGAGAAAGTCTGCCATCGCTGCGAGGACGCCTGATCTAGCGATCGTAAACTATTGCACAGCATACAAACCCAGTCCTCCTCAGTTTAAAACCCCAGAGGGCATCGTCAATCATACCCCACTCACGGTAAAGCAAAATATGGGTTGTGATAGGTCGGCCACCTAGAATACCCTTACGGTAGTGATACATCATCTGTCTTCACATGAATTAACAATAAGCCGGGCAGGACAAGTTATATAAGTTGACGTTAGAAGTATATCTGTCCTCCCAGCCATGGGGTTAATACAAATAAATCAGTAAATCGTGAAGACAGCCAACCTCGTGGCGGGGATGCTTGGCATTACCAACGATGGATAGGGACAAAGAGCCTCACCGCTCTTTCCATTGGGTGTAAGGGACAACCTTGTAACGTCATTGATCATTGCGTCCCAACCCTTACAATACTGCGTAGGATACCAATACTGAGCCATGCCACGATCTTGTGCTAGGTGCTTTTTGGTAAAGACCATCCCTGAAATTGCGGCAGTATCGGATCGGAGTGACGTGGTTGTTCTCTCTTCGCTCGGAAGAAGACGGGTCCTCCGGCCTCACTGGCAAGCTCCCACGAAGTCGTGGCAGACGGCCGTGGCATTGAACATGCCTCGGGGCCTGAAAGGGCAAGACAGCTACCGGATATTGCCGGCTTCCACCATCATCCTTGAACCCAGACTGCACTACGAAACCGGATAGCATTCGTGACCGGTCGACGTATGCGAGTGCTCTTGCTGCTCATATTGTGCTAAGATGAGTCGCCAACCAAACACTCCCTAATCAAGCAAGCCCCGTCTTGCTTGTGTGCGTCTTTCCGACCAATTAGGGGTTTGTTTGAATAGTAGGTGGTCCGAACTGCGTTCGTTAATAGTCCTCCTACTCGATACCTGCATTCCGGTCCCGGTTGGCAAATAATACCATGAGGTATTAAACCTTCAGACAGCTTTTGATGCAACATGGTGCCTACCAAGCCATAAGCCCATGAACATAAAAATAGTCTGTAAGATAGGGATCCATGGAGACTCGATTCTAATCCTCTTTGTACCTCCACTGCAGTATAATGACTTATAAACAGGCCGAAGAATACAGGACCATAGCCGTAGCGGTCTAAAATACTGTTGCAAATTTAACAACCTACCTCCCTTACTTAACCTGAGGCTTACCCGGTAACGAGGGGTTCATGCGGCGACGCTTAGAACTGACCTTAATCCCGAGTAGCTCGAAAGACACGTGCGGGAATGCTGTGATAGGTAGTATCCTATTTCGTCTCTTCCAATGGTGATAAAGTCGCGACGGGGCTCAGTCTTTTACTAGTCATGCTGTGGTCTCAGGGCAAGGCAACACATCAAACCACCAAGAAACTGATAACAGATGTTGGAAACAACAGTGCCGCTTTGAGCTCGAGGGAACCTGTTGGGCATGTCAGGTATGTATGGATAGGGAAATCTAGAGCAACTAACCCTGGCCCTAATAGGTTGGTCCTGTTGCAGTCGGTACTGGGTCCTAGCTATGAAAGAAGTCTTGGTTATTAGCTGGTCGATGTTATCAGTCGTCCCTCAGCGATGGCAAGCGAAATCGAGGTGGGTGATGTTGTCACTATCATCCGGCCAAGGCCAGGAACCGAGTTCTAGCGATATTCTCGAGATGCCCGCCCCAGGACTGCTCTTCATCTGGGGCGAACACTGGATCAACGGGTCACATCTCTTGGCAGGTTGCTCATGGCGAAGCTAGGTAACGGCTGACGAGGTATTTATCAACGGTTCCAGATGTCCAAGACACCATGCCCCAACCCAGTGGGCCATGTGTAAAGTGTAAGTAGTGTAACCTGGCGGCAGGGGCCGTTGCAGGCCCCAAACTCTGTTCGAATCTGGGCTGTCGACGTCATAGCAGACTCGATTCAGTCATGCAAACCAAGCCATCTTGAAACAACTCCACTCCCATGGCGAGAAGGGCCAGGATTTTGGTCAGGAGTTTTGCAAAAATTATTGTCCCCCCTTGAAAAAGTATTTCTAGGGTAACCGCGCCTGGGCACTTGATCGAAGCGCGATCGACGGTTGCGGCAACCGTGACAGCCGCGAACACCGGGACGAGAGAACCCTACCCTTTCGACTAGGGAGTATACAGGCTTAGTCGACATAACTCGACCGGATTGAATGCTGATTGGACATAGGTACCCTCCTACAGCCTCACGTGGTTGTAACCTTCACGTGACAGTCGTCCATCGGGGTTATTCGACGAGGTCTGGTCTATCTAGCCGAGACAGTACATACATACCCGTACATACACACACACACGCGTGCACATTTATGCTGCCGAGAGTCGACTCCATCGTCGAGGGCAGGCAATCGCCAGCCGACACGGGCTGAACCGAAGTGCAAATCTGCAGATGACGATCCGCCGACTAGGGTTTTTTTAACCTTAAAACTCGCCAAGCTGTAGCGAGACATCGAGGACCATTTGACCAAGGTCGCCGGCTACTACAGATGCAGCGTGCATGCACACAATATATCTGGTGCAGTAGTACTGACGTTCTTGATGGCCGGAGATCGACAACATAATTTCTCCTTTGAAGAGACGTCTTCGACAAAACGCAACATACAAGGAAAACATGCATTTGGAAGCGACCGTACATGCAGAGATTAGAACGGCCCGATGCATTCGTTGCAGAACTTGGTAACCCCATCCATCTCATCACTCATGACCAGCCCGTGCACGCTTTGTTTAGGAAGGCTAGGGAGAAGAAGCCAACATGAAGGGGAAAAAGGTGCCAAAAGTTCAAGCAAGCTCCACTCCGAATCGGGGAATCGAACCCCGGGCTTGACGGCACCCCTGTGGAAGGAGAGATGAGAGCGTCAAATGTTAGCCACTACACCAATTCGGAGAAAACAGGCGGGATGGAGCCACCGACGTTGGACTCGCGGGGAATCGAACCCCGGACCACTCCCAGTTACTCGAAGGCTTCTCGGAAGACGAGGAGACCATCAGATGCTAAGGGAGTATTATACCACTAAACCACAAGCCCTAGAAAGGAAGGGGAGGAGCTTCCTTCTGTGGGTTCGTCGGTCACTAAAACGAGATTTGGTGTTTGCCTGTGTTGGAAGTTTGGTGGTGCCTAAGAGGAATGGCGTCGTGCCGCTAAGCCACAAGGCCCCGAATTGAACGAGTCAGCTTGTGTTGCGTCTACCTAGCTTAGATAAAGCGTGCGCCCGAATGAACTGACGGCGGAACTAGGTAGGTATCTAGGTTACCTATCTTACAACTTACAGTAGTACTACTGTACACCAGGGTCGTGAGTAGCATCAAGCCAACCCTCGAAAGAGATGGTTTACCTTTGCACAAAGAAAAGCACCCCACACATACATCGCATCTCGGAAGATTTCAAGCCAATATGAAGACATGAGGTTAAGTCAACAGGTGGAAATCAAGCTTCCGAATCCTTCCGGTGAGGGGAGAGGGGAGGGGAGGGGAGGGGAGGGGAGGGGAATTTGGTCGCAGCGATGACTCTGAACGGTTAATGCTCAATTCACCACACCTTGTTGGGTAGCAACCGGGCCATGGGCAGTTGATAAGCTCAGTCATCTGACGCACGCTGAAGTGCTCGAAGAAGTGCTCGAAGAAGTGCTTCTCCAAGGCAAACAAGATCTTGCTCCCAGTCCCCTACAGGATGCAGCGGTGGTTTCCCCAGTCACACCGAAGGTGGCGAGAGTGTGGTGTGGTCGATAACGGTAGGTGGTATTTGGGATTTGCCAGGCGAGTGAGGGGGGGGGTGTAATTGTCAACCTCTGCACAACCAAACCACTTCTCGATCGAGTACCTAGTGTAGGTTGTGTTCAATATTGTGTAGGTAAGTATGGATTTCCCGGGACCGACGCTCCAACTTGAATTTACGTGCATCCTAAGGTAGTGTATGCGCCTGATGGATCCATGACGTTGAATATTAGCGTTGTAACTTGCCAAGTTTCTTGTTTGCCAACCAGGTTCGCTGGTCATTCTGCTCCCTGTCTCCATGGCTGCTCGATAGTAGTGGGATAGTATAGTTCGTCGGCTGTCTGACAGGTTACATACGCTACTACCGGTATAGCAGGCAGGTAGGTATACTGTGTAGATAGGGCACTACTTGTCCCTACCTACACTGCACTACCTAAGGCAGTCCATCCAGGACACGCACCGCATATGCATACTTCTAGGTAGGTTAGGTGATGGTCCCCATCATATACAGTCGGTAGCCGCAGCAGCCGGGCTTTGATTGGAAATTCGTCCAGGTAGGAATTGTGCGCATCACGCCACCGCAACGCGCAAGTGGTGCAGCGTCGTCGAGCACCCAACTCATGCAAGGTACAACGCGGACGCGCTGCAGCAGTGCGCAATTCCCGATCCCTGGCCGTGCATTGCCCTCGACTCACCAAGACAGCAGCGAATGATGCGAGCGCTCACGAGCCTCATCAGCGTCGCATACAGCTGCACACTTGCGTCGGATACACGGGGTACGGCCATGCAAGAGGGTGTGCAGCCATGTCAGATGCCTCCCTAACAAGAACAGGACTGCGAGACGGCGACGAGGACGAGAACGACAAGCACGACAGGACGTGACGGGAGTGGGGGGACGGGGGGAGAGAGCGCCGTGGTGTCTCACTACTTACGAGGTAGTGTAGTCTGTCTGTCTGTCTGTCTGTCGACAACTCGGCGCGGTCTCGTATCCTCGCCCAGTTTTCGCTTCGCTTCTGGGCCGCACACCATCTCCCCCCATGCGTGGTTCCGCTTTGGGACTATCTGGCCCTCCCCCAGCTCCTCTCCTAGCCCGAGATATGAGTCTTCGTGCCCTGCGCCCTGTGATTGATTCACGGCAATAAGGATTAGGTAGACCGGCGCCCCTCATCGCCCTTTGTGGGGTTTGCTAAGATACCTAGCCGTCTCGACAGCTGAGGGACCGGGATGACCACCTCCCATCATCTTCACCTACGGCTGCGAACCCACCAGGCAGCGTCTCTGGCCAACAGGTGACTAACCGAGCACCAGCCACTTTCCCTGACATAGTTCCCTTCTGCCTGTGGTAAGATATATATATCTGGCCTCACCGCCGTATTATCCTGTTTTGTGTTATTTCCATTTTATCGTTTTTGGCTCGAGGCTACGGCTACTTTCCCTCTGCCACTTCCACTCCCCTTCTTTGCGAGCCGGCTTGGGCCCGGCACTTTCTGAACATCTAGATTTGTAGGGAGAATGACTTCTCTCTCTCCCGATCCTTGAAATATTTGCATCTTCCCAGCTTGGAAGGAAGACTTGGAAACTTGGCTTTCGCTATCAGGGATCCTTGCTTTACCAAGCTTCACTATAATCAACCAATATGCCTCTCTTGCCATCGGATGCACGGAATGCCGTGCACCGCCAGTCATGGCCGCCTAGCGGGCTGTGGCCGTCCAGTCCCAGCCGGATCCCACCGGCGCTAGATGAGGACAAGGACGGGCTTTCTACGGATGACGAAGACATCGACAACTCGTCAAGACCTGAGAACCCCCTCAAATACTTCTTAACACCCGCAACCCCCAGAGACGAGGAGATGGAGTTTGAGTTCGACTTCGATGCAGGCATCGAGGACTCGAATAGCCCCCGTCAGATCGTCCGAAGCGTGAGCCCTTCGACGCTCGACGGTCTGAGACGGTACAAGGCCAGGAGCAAAGAAGCAGACTGCGCCATCCTAGACGAGGATGACGAGGACGAAGACGAGGACGAGGGGGAGGAATACATACGGTTCACTTCACAGAAGTCGCTGCCGTTCGCTCTCGACGACTACTTCGATCACCCGCGCCACAGCTCTCCGAACCACCGAACCTCAGATGCTCTGCTCTCGCCAGCCTCATTCCACGTGGGATCACCCAGAGGCCGTCTAGCCAAGCGCTTCGCGCCGCCGCCGCCGCTGCCGCCTTCTCGACGCGTCAGGCTCCTAGGCCGGACGCTGCAGCGGCGGCACTCCTGGCGCGAACCCAGTCCAGACGTCTGGTCCATCGACGAAGAGCCAGAGAAGGAGACGAGAAGCGAGATGGGGCTCAGCATCGAGGATCTCGACGACGACGACGCCGAGCAGAAGACTCGGCCTATAGATATACCGGCTGCGAAGCCCAGGAAGAAGAAGGTCCGGTTCGTGTTGCCGGTCACGGAGTTCTGATTTACAATCTGCCTAACTATCTATATTCATCTCATCCACTGCATGTTTCCTGATCGGGCCGGGGGGGGAGTAAATCTACTGCATGGTACGGCGTCGTGGGTTCTTCATTGCTTTGGTGGTTCTCCTTTCTGCATCATGGCCACTCAGGTTATCTGTCTGTCCATCTATCTAGCTATCCCCATCATCACCATCATATCATCATCATCACTTTTTTTATGTAGTATCAAGTCCCCGGCATATACACGGCGTCTGGACTGGGTGGTGGTTTTCTTCTTTCTTTTCCCCCCCTCTCCATTCTCACCAAGCTATGGGCATTGTAGTTAGCGGGCATACCTATCCGCGGCTTTGGTTAGAACACAGGGGACTAAAATATTTCCTGATTTTATTATTATTATTATTTTTATTTAAAAACTCTAAATTCGATTTAATCCTTCCCACGTAAACCCCCGTCCGCTGCTAACCCGTGTGACCGCCATCATGTATGTGTCCTCCTTCGCCCCCCCCCCCCCCCCCCCCCTAACGCTCATGTCTCGAACGAACATCTATCTACTACCGGTACCTACACTACACAACATAGTGGAGATCATTCCCGCCGGCGATCTCCGGCGAATAAAAATTAAAACTAAATTAAACTAAAAAAACTAAATAGAAAAAAAATAAGCTCTTCTCGCATGTTTCCCCGAACCCGTCAGCATAACGGGGCAGGGAAGCAGTGTAAAGTGAAGAAGGAAGCCCGCCCTTCTTCATATTACCTAGGCGAGCAACGTGCAGGATGTCCTGTAAGCAGCAGAATAGGTAGGATAAGATAGTTATATCCTTGCGTAAGTACCTAAGTAAGCGTCGAGCCGAACGCCACCCTCCCTTCCCGATCCGCTCCGATGTCCTTCCTGTGCGCCTTCGGACCGCGCAACGCGTTTCTGTTTTGTTCTCGTTGTCTCTGCTGTCTATCTATCTATCTAACGTAGCGAAAGCTCATCGCCCAGCGGCGTGCGTGCGTGCGTCTGTCTTACGCAACTCTTCTTCTTACGCGTTGTGCACAGCCACCCGCTGCTCATGTGCCCGGTTTTTTTGTCCCGCATCCTCGGGACTGGCGGGTTTAGTGTGTAGGTCGGCAGTTTCCAAAGTTCTCTAGTATGTATGTATGTATGTATGTATGTATGTATGTATGTAGATGGATTTTAGTGATTCTAGCGTTGTTCCCACATTTACGCGAGGGATTATGTATTGAGGCCAAGTCTTTTCTTATTCGTTAGCCCTGTCCACCGCACGTCAGACTTGCATTCTTGCATATGCAATGTGCGGCATGTCTAATGCCCGCATTACCTACCCTGCGGTAGCATTCGATAGTAGAGGTGGATGGGTCATCCGAGGACGAGGTATCACTTTGCGAACTGGTAGCCAGCCATCTGTCTACATATCGAGACCTTTTTTTTTTTCGCTGTCACGTCGTAGTCACGGGAAATGCTCGCGTTTGTAAGCTCACTACATAACCGTGTTGCGCTGTTTGTCGGCCGGTGGGGAGGAGACAGGGTGGTTATCTCATGACATAACGCGCGGTATGAGCCGACTCCGTCTGTTCTTTTCTCTTTTCTCTCCCATCGGCGGTGAGACAGACGTACACTAGTCTACACCGTCTTACAAACATTATCTGGATTGGGAAATGTAAGACTCTCTAGACCAAGTACTAGATGCCAGTCTGGTTGGTTTACTAAGCATGCTGTACATCCCTTTCTTTCTTTTCTGCATCCACGTGCTCGCAACGTGAACCACTCCTCGCCATGATAGAGAAAAGCTAAAGCTGGCGCTAACGTCACAGGCTGAATGGGGATGCCTCTGCATTCCAGGTAATCCGCGTTGTCCCACCTATATACGCCGATACCGACCAATATCTAAGCTGGAGTTCTAGACCGATCAACTGCACATGTACGGAGAGGAAAATTGCCGGCCGATGAACAGCCACTACCGTGCCACAGCGTAGTGGAGGGCGTGGAACAGAGTCTAACTACTTAAACATGTAGGTACTGACTGACGTAAGATATTGAATGGGGCTTTGAGGCTCTCGGTTATCGGACTTGCGACATCACATGAAGCTCACCTTTTAAGGGGGGAGAAACAAGAAGAAGGTCGACTCTCGTAATCAGATCGCTAATCGTATCTTCCATCTTTTTCGCCACGCCGCCCGATTGTTACTAATAATACAAGTATCTGACACTGGACCGGACTAAGTACAGTCTAAACATTAGACTAGAGACTAAGCAACTATGTGTGACCCGAAACGGTCAACGATGTCGCTAATTGGCGAGGTCGCACGCAGCCGACCGGTAGTCCAGGTAGATCGATCAGGGAACCCAGGCATATAATAGGGATCGACGATCAGCCCTATGTCCACGGCGTCCTCCTCACATTGTACTAGTGTAGGATTGGTGCCAAGCTTGTCGTTCTCATCCGGAATGCGTCTCGATTGGGAATGGGTCGATAGGGACTTGGCTGTCTAGGCTCATTTGAAAACCGGCTTCCGTTCGTCGACGTACGAAGTGGTGTCTCGCCCGGAGCCTTACCTCCTTTCCTTCACGTGAGGGGCTATGAGCAGGAATATAGAGAGCCGTCCGCCGTCTGGGAAGATGTGGAAGAAACATGAAACCGAGGACTATTCGGTTATCGAGAGCCTACTTCCAAACATATTCTTCGTTGGCGTACCCTGTCTCGCTACACATACCAGCCGCTTTCAGTTCCGAGGTCAATTTCAGGACCAAAGGGAATCATAACAATATTTCTCTGACCAACATGACATGTGAAGATAACCGTCAACGTCAGCCACCCCCTGTTCCTGGGCATTCCAATAACACAAGACGCTTCAGAAAGAGCGGAATCCTTCGACGCGGAGATGCGCCCCCCACGGCCCAGCAGCTTGGTACTGCGGAGGGCGAGCGCCCACTTCCTCTAATTCGATGGCAGGGAAATGGATATTTGGGGAAATACACTAATGGGTTGGGTAAGCACAGATAGCGCACCCTATCAAGAAGGACGCCTTGGACGCCTAGGACTGGCTGACTTGCGGTGGCCCTAGTAGGCGACCGCCAAGCGCTGCAAATATTGATACTAATGTACGAAAGGTCCAACTAGGTTAACTCGAAGTGATCGGTTTTACATGACAATGGGTGTTTCTGGCTAACACCTATCTAGATACCAATGGTTAGAGCTTCTGAGCAGAAAACTGGCTAGGTATAGCATCAGGTGCCAAAACTCACATCGGATTCGTTGGGGTCACCGATCTGGCTTGGCTTTAGTTGAAGCACCTGAGCGACTAGGGGATACTAGCTCAACTTTGAGCGTTGTGGATTTGCGGACTTCCGTTTCTCTTGGGCTGGTTTGAAGGTTGGGTGATGGTTGATCGTTTTGCTACCAATGGGCTCACCGACCAAGTCTTTCAGGAAAGAGAAGAGATAAAGCACCAGCTCTTATTATGATTCGAGGCTGACCTCTGTGAAAAAATCTGCCGAATTGATAGGTAGGTAGGCACACACGAAAAAGCTGGAGGTGAGCGGTAGTAGACACTCAGTCAGAAAAGATTGCTCGCCGTATTATCAAGTTTGTGGATTGAGGTCCAGACTCAGTCGATACATACATATACCTTGGCCCAAACAACACAAGCGAAAGTTCCGGGGGCGGTGAGATAGCAAAGAAAAAGTGCGGAGATGAATTAGTAATCCGGAAGGTCGAATCTCACCACAACTAACTCTCTCCCCCGCTGACTAAACCTGGCCATTCATACATACTACACAATTAGTATCGTATTATCACGGTAAAGTAATAACTATAGCAATTAAGAGGGACAAAAAAAGATATTAAAAAAAAAAGGACGTGATCAAGAAAAGGGGAAAAGAAAACATGAGTTCAGAAACCGCGCCGTCACAACGACGACGGACCGCGCTGGCCGTGGTCGAAGCCTACAACAAGTGGTCTACAGAAGCCATCATGGCGATTCGCGCCGAAGACTGCACCAATCAGATTCTCCCTAGTATGTGAAACACACGACGCCTGACCTTATCTCTCTGCGCCACATCCAGCACGTCGATGCCCAGTGCTTACCACTTGCTTCCTCGACCCAGAATCCCTCGGCCGCCCGGCCATGGACAACGCCGCGTACAAGGCGTACTTCGAGGCCGTGATGCCGGGTTTCGAGGACTTCGCCGTGACCGTCAACGACATGGTCGAGGATGCGCGGGAGAACAAGGTCGTCATGTGGGCGAGCAGCACCGCGTCCACCGAGATTGGCCCATATGTAAACAAGGTAGGTGTTCCCCCCATCCCCCATCCCCAATTTTTTTGGGGGGAGGTTCCAAGCTAGGTCGATTTGTAAATTTTTTTTTTCTTTCTTTCTTTTCTTTTCGAGTTGTATATTTATTTCCCGGCGCTCCCCCAGTGTCTGTGACCTGGACAGTGGGAGAGTGAGAGTGAGAAAGAAAAGAAGAAAGAAAAAAACTCCCCCTCGTGAAAGAACAAGACGAAGAAGCGTATACTGACCCTTGATGATTGAACGAAGTATGTTATCATCCTATATATGAACGAAGCGGGAGACAAGGTCACGAAATTTCTCGAATTCGTCGACTCGTCCTATAGCGTCACTTTCTTCCCTAGGTTACGGGAGCATCTCGCCCAGAAGGCGAGCACGGGGGGAAAATAAGGGGCATTGTGGCATTATGAAGTGGCATATAGTGATCACTGTAGCTGCCTCACCATATTGTCCTACCTCGGAATGATATCACTCTTGGTAACAGCTTTGCGCCAATGGTGAGTTAAAGGATGGAAAGGGACTCTAGGCTGTATCTAGGATCATACTTCTCTGAAAATATGTAATATTACCAAAATTGTCGCATGCTTCACCTAGGATGATGATGGAAATGATGGATATAGAATATACTAAAGACTCTATTTTTGATATTCTGTCTTCTCTGTTGCGTTGAGCATTGGGCTCGAACGATGTATGCTGAGTTTGTAGTAGAGTGAAACCTATCTAATTTGGCTTTTTTAGAGACAGGAAGTCAACGCCGCCAACGCCATGCCATGATGCAATCTCACAATCCCAATACAATACAAAGCCAAAGCCGCAGCCTAGTCTGATTCGTCCTCCTCTACATCTTCAACAGTCACGGCCTTGGCCTTACCCTTACCGCTATTCCTATCCGATTCATCCCCATCACTGTCACTAGAATCGGCTGCATGGGATCCAGTCCCTGGCATGTTCTCGTTCCTTGCATGGGAATTGCCGGTGGTAGATGTCGTAGACGAGCTACCACGATTACTAAAGAGTAATTGGGAGGGGCCACCCCATTGTGGTATTACGGGAGTGGGAGCAGCAACATTGGGGGGCTCTCTTGGTATCCGAGAGGCTGGGAGATCCGAGTTTCTATCGGTTCCGCTTTGTGCGTCACTGCTTCGAACCGAAACCGGGACATCAGCAGATGGCGTAGAAGAACCCATCGTACCATTCAAATTGTGGATTAGGTTATTTCTACCCAAGTGCGTCGCTGTCTGGGGGTGCTGGTGTGAAAAATCGTAGGGTGAGGCCGTTGGAATATGCTGGGTCCCCGAGTGCTGCTGCGAGGGTTGACTATCGTGACGTTGGAGTGGCAGTAGAGACCAACCAGGCGGGATAGATACTCCTTCAGGGAGGTCTTGGCTGCCTGAGGGGATGGCAGATGCATACGGAGCACCGCCATGTCTCGTGACAGGAGGAGCAGGAACATGGAATGTGTGATTTGGAAAATGGACATGAGGTTGCTGAGCTATCGGCTGGGTGTGAACACCGGCCTGGCTAAATTGACTGCCAACACCAGCCATCATCTGCGGCGGGATTTGACGCAGTCGGTTCAACTCTACCGTTAGAGCATACAGAGTTTGTAGTTCAGCCTGGGTCGCTTGCAAGGCATACATCTCTTGTTGTATTCGATTCGAGATTTCGTGGAGTTGGGCCTGCATGCTTTCTATGCTGTTTTGGGAATTATTGGCAGGGACTAGCGGGGCTGTTGGCGTCGGCGTCGGTATAGTAGGAGGAACAACAGGTTGGTTTGCACCGTCACGAGGTTGGCGTAGCTGGTTAGCCAGGTCATGAATATTCTGCGCATCTCCTTGGGCGAATCCCAACCGGATCGGGCCGAACTGGAATACGCGTAAGTTACCCCGAGCCTGAGCTGGCTGACCAGCATTTCCTGCTCCTGCCGCTCCTCCTCCACCGCCGCCGGGTGCCCCTGGAGCCGGAGGTTGAGGTTGTCCGCCGGCATTAGGGCCCGGTGCCACAGTAGCGCCATCAGGGCTTGCTCCATCGATGACAACCGAGCGCCGACACGTGGGGCATACTTGTTGTCTCTCCAACCAACCCTTGAGACAACCGAAATGTAGGATATGGCCACAAGGGAGCTTCTTCGGCCGGGAGCGTTCCACGGCACCAATAGCAGACGGGTCCCATGGTCTCATCTCCTCTCTGCAAATGATGCAGGTGTCCTCTCTGCCCAGGTCTTCCTGAGTGGCGTCTGGATACTTGTTCATATCCTGTAGCGCTTTCCGATACCGCATTAGAGCGCCGAGGCGTTTTACGAAAGAGCGAGCGGTCATGAAGAGATCGCGCATGATGTGGATCGGGAGCCCGTAGAACATCATGAGGATTGCAAAAAATACCGAGTAGATGACGAGCTTAACAAAGTCTAAAGCGTGTTAGAAAGAAATGTGGCAACGTATGACATGATTGCCTACCTGTCATGAGATCAAGGGTTAGTATCCAGTGCCCCTTCGATTCCCAACCAGGCACTTCAATATCCATCTCGTCGATATCGCCTTCATCTGGCAGCTCTTCTTGTCGGGCGGCTTCAGCCTCAGCAGCATCGTCAGACTCTCTGCGTCGTAATATGTCGCTGCGCTGCTCTCTAACTAGCCGCCGGCGCTCCTCCAGCCGCGTCTGGGTCTGCTTCTTCGTGATGTCGGTCTCTATCAAGGATAGCAGATAGCGGCAGGCGGTGCGGGAGGAACAGGCAGTCAGGATGGCAAACTCGAAGAGAAACATGACCATCATATTAGGGCGAGCCTGTTGGATGACGGCGTGGACCGCATAGTTGAACAGCCAGGTGTCGTAGGCAACACTGAGCAGAAGGGAAACGGTGAGCCGCATGTGGAACAATGTCGGATTGGCGGGGGGTTGCTGCTCCAGCACCTCGACACGACCCTCGCCGATCCATTCCCACACTTTCCCCGTGACCAGGGCGGTAAACATGACAAGGAACCAAGCACCGACCTCTTCGCGGAAGATGGTCATGGCGAGGCAGGTCTCGGTAACAGCGAACCAGGCCTTCTCGTAGAGCTGCTCGATTTCGACGGGTCGGAGGGGGCCATAGCATAGCCGTTGAAGGCCCCAGACAAAGGACGCATAGATAAGCAGGACAAGGTTAACTAAGATCTGGGCCGGCGGGATGCGCGGGTTAGTGGAGAGGCTCGTTGCGCGCACGCGTGACAAGGACAGGGAGGGGCGAGGAGGCGAACCATGAGGCTGAGGTTGTTCTGTGACAGATAGACCATGGCCGAGTAGAAATTAGCACGCTGGTTGAAGGCATAGGCGATCACGCCGGTGGCGAGCCCGGCCGAGGCCTGCGAAGACGTAGTTAGCATCGTGACATGTCGGCGGGCGTGGTGGATGAAGCTTACCCCGGCGTACCAGAGGAGGCGCATGTCGGGCGGTAGAGCGCGGATGGAAAGGGGAATTGTCGTGGTGTGTACAGCTGCAGAGAGGCAGCTAGGTGCCCATTATTCCGAGGCGGCGGGCTTGAGGAGGGCAATGGACAATCGCGCGTTTGGTCTGGAGGCGACGGGACGTAGGTGGAATTCAGAGGTCCCTCATGCCATCTGGTAAATGATGCCACCTGTTGTAAACTGCAGATCGGCCGCTGGATGTGGGGCCACGTGCCTCCTGTGCGGGTGCGGGCGAGCATCGGCCTCTGCCCTCACCTGTCTTACCTGGATAGGTAGCGTGTCTGGGTCGTCAAAGGGCAATGACGTGCCGTTGGGACAGGTTCGCCTGACGTGATTGGCTCTATCTGGGTGCTAAATCAATTCCCCACGGAGGTACCTAGCCCAATGCGGAATCCATGGTATTGGGAGTCGAGAGTAATCAACTACGAATAGGTAATAATACGAGAATAAACCTACATACCTCGACAGGTAGTCTAAACTAACATAAACCTATTGGCATCCACATAGAGGAAAACCAAAGTTGTAATAAAGAGCACTCCCATGTCCGGGATAGACTGCAGGTGCTCATGGGTTTCCGTTAGGTGATTAGCTGTACCTATTGCCTGCTATATGGCTTGTGATATCTACCAAGTACATACCCCCGCATTCCTACTAGGTACTTACATAGCTAAGACAAGATCAAGAACATCCGGTTGCCTCTCTCTCTCTTTGTCAGATAATTTTTAGACAGATAACACGAGTGGAGCCTTTTGAAAAGGCTCAGCTCACACAGGGGTGATTGGGGTACCATTTGTGTATGAATCGGACACTGGTGGTTGGCTGGTTGTTTGTTAAACTTCATACTCCTAAAGAAATTATAGGCACTGTATTATTTGCAGGATTGTTTTTGCACAGCTTCAATTCCAAAGTGCCTACCTAACAGGTAGGTTAGTACTTTAAACCGATAGCAGCATGGTGTGAACTTCTCTGGTTCCGTGTAAGTGCAGGAAGAGGTACCTAGGTAGGTACATAGGTAGGTACATAGGTACATAAGGTTCTGCATTTTTAATTGCCAAGCTTTAAACAAATTGAGTTTAGCGTACTTGCTGTCTTTGCTCAGGCTCGGCTCAGTCAATCCTCAGTCAACTCAGGACCTCAATGACAGGACTAAGTTATATTTTATATAAAAGATATTATGCAAATACAAGCAATCTTTAAAACAGGTTATAAAACAGTTAAAACCACTTGAAGGCTTCTAATCTTATTACTTTAATTTAACAACCTCCTAGACGCAACAAGTTTATATTTCCTTATAGATTTTGTTATTTAGTAGAACAAAAAGAATTTCAGAGTTAGAAATAAGATATATATCAAGCAGTAGGTAAGGTTTGATTAGATTAACAATATATAACAATATATAACAGCATCACCAGAATCAACAGGGACAGAGGGGTGTGCTAGTGGGTGTCTTGACGAATCCATAGGCAGTCAACATGGGATTTAAAACACAGTTCGCATACCTCATCAATCCCAAGAATCAAGATACTCCCAGTAAGGATCCAACTGGGCTTCCATATCGAACCCCTCCCCGTTCATCCGCGCCCGAGCTCTCTGAATCCCCTGCCAAGTAAATCCATTAGCATCGATCCCAACCTCTCGCGCATGACTCAGAACTTGGTCAATCCACCGCTCACATCCCCTATCCCTCTCATCTAGGCACCAGGCTCATGTACCTGGCGGAAACACTGGAATGACCAGATTTTGGACGAACCGCCGTACCACCGTACTACGTGTTGACAACATTAGGTAGGGCATCCAACCAGGTTTTGGACGGGGCATTCAAAGGGGCAAAATGGTGGGAGTGCGAAGCAACACGACTGGACCAGATTTCGGACATTTCTTGGCACGCAGACACTCGTGCGAGTATTTTGGCTCATCGCATGCTCATGAGAATACATGATTGGGCCTGCTGCTTAGCCGGAAAATGGACAGAACCTGGCGCAGACCGGCTTCAGACGTGTCAGCGAATGGTTGTGCATCGTAGGTGGGCGGTGTAGCTTACTTCGGCGAATGAGGAGATGCATCAATGTGCAATTATGCTCTGGACGCATGGAAGGGTGGCGAACTCAAAGACATTTTGCCTGCTAACGAGGCTCGATTCCACCCTTGGTTATATATACAATAGGTTGATCGGCTGGTACATGTGCCTTTCACGCTTACACCCTAAATCTAGAGGAGTAAGGGGACGAGACCTTCATAGCCTCCTTGACTCCCCGAGAAGATTATTGCAATTTGAATATCCTTCCAAGCCCTTGATCTCAAGTCCTTGTTATAGAACCATCCATAAGAGTTCTGGGTGCATAGCCGCCAGTCTCACCAATTCAAAAGGTCTAACACGCATCGGTGCCATCCCCCTCAGACCTGACACAGTCTCACCCCAGCGCCGCCATGCCCCAGAGGCGTCGTGCCGATCAACTGCAGGATGATGTGTGGAGAAAGAATACGGCGACATTTCGACGTCTATATTTAGAAGAGCACAGAACACTTAAGGCTGTAAAGGAGGCAATGGAGATCGAACATGGATTTCCTGTCACGCCGTAAGCATCGATTACTTATATACGTTAACAAGTAGGTAGCTAATAAGTTACGCTTCGTATAGTCTCTCGACCTATGAGTCGAAGTTGCGCGATCTAGGATTACGAAAAAAAATGAAAAGAAAAGACTGGCACTATGTATACCAGCATTACGTGAACAGTGGTAACCGGCATACTGCGATATATTTCAACGGGGTACGGATACCATGGGAGAAAGCCTGGAAGGAGATCAGGCGGTCGGGTGGAAGGGAGTCTATTGACTGTAAGAGCCCAGCTAACCCCTTTCTCTGACACCAGCCTGCATCGCATCGTTTCAACGATCGCTTACCATAGAATAGGTCACGCAACGGAACTTCCAGTTGGTGTGGTAATGCGGTCGCCCTCACCGGTCCCCCGAAGCGTCACTTCCTTATACGAAATACCAGTGCCGTGGGATTTAAGCGGTATCTCACTTGAGACTCTGAGTCCTGCCGCAGTGGACTATAGATCAAAGCTCTACCATATCCCCTCCAACCTCCTCAGGATAGAGATGCTTAGTGAGTTCAGCGGCAGTGCCCGCGATTGCCTTTCACTGATGATATTTAGACAATTCCGGGCAATCCTTGATGGGAATCCTAACGAAAAGTAGCGAGTCAAGCTTGCTCCATCAGTCTTCAACTCTATCCCACCGAGGCTCAAAAGACATAGACCTTAGTTCGCATATTTCCCGTTTGTCCAGCGCCTTGTATAGGCTTGCTGACGGTTCCACGACCGTAGATTCTAAAGAATCATTCAAGGAGCTGGTCGACGTGATTTTCAATCTAACCCCAAAACAAGCCCTACTCAAGATATTAGCTGGGGACTCTCCGACTATTCGAGCGGCGCTTAGAACCCTCTTAATACGAGTGGGCAGACTAGGCTGGAAAGACAACTTTGTCGACCTTGTTAAAACCACATGGCGCCTCCATCCGGATTGGACCTTGCCTATTATCTGTCTTGAGTACGCTGCAGAGTTTGGCTGTGTCGATTCCTGTCGCACCCTCTTGCAAATGATCCGCTGGCCGAAAGATGACCCATCAGATCACTACTCTAACCAAACTGACACCTACTCCGCTATAATATTGGAATCTGTGGCCAGGGGACGTATTGATTGTGCTAAAATCCTCTTCCAACACTTAATTGGACCCCATACTACCCTATTACAGCCAAAAGATATTGTTGCTAATGCGATATTCTATAACTTCCTGGAAGGGGTCGCAATGGGCCGCCGTGTAGGCAATCTGAGGATTCCCATTGGGCTGGAAAATCCCGCCGTATTACCTAAGCTAGATTGGCTCTTCGAAATCGGCGCGAACGTCGATCTACCATTGTCCGACCTTCACTATACAAAATACACCCCCAAGAATTGGATGCCAACAATCCTGGATCATATCTATTTCCTGAACTCCAAGTTATACGCTCTTCTTATTGACCATAGCGTCAAATTTAGGGCTGAACCTACACGTCCAGGTATTCATCACGCAGCAAGCGAGGGTATCGACTCTCTACGCATGTACCTACTATCTCGATCGTCACATACGCCTGCTAAGCAAGATATGCTCGTAGATATCCTCCTCGTCGAAGAGTTCTTAAGACCTGGAGATAGCGATTTCGAAGTCATCCGCACCCTTCTTAATTATAGCCTCGGTTTCCGAAAGTTAGACTTGAATGCCTCCGCTATGTTGTACCATGTTATCGGTAAAGCTAGAAAACAAGGCACGCACCCCGCAGTACACCATATAGCAAACACCCTGACTCAGAGTGGAGCAACAGTAGTTGCTGAAACCATGGAAGGGGCGGTTGAAAGTCAAGGAACGACTCTTCTCCAGCTTCTCTTTTCTTATGGCGCCGACTTCAAGAGCCAAGGCGCATTGGCGCTTTGTGAGGCCGCACAAATTGGCAACTACGATGCGGTGAACTGGTTGCTTGGCACGGGGATAGACACCGATGGTACGCTTGGTAATGGTTGGACTATTCTTGCACGTGCAAATATGAATATGTCTGGTAGGATCGTTCAAATATTCGATCATAAATGGATCGAACCTGATTATCAGTGTCAGCCCATGGGCTGCGAAATGCTTGAATACTTAATATCCCGCAAATTCAAGCTGAGAGCGAAGCATGGCGACACCAGCGCGCGACGACTTCTGTGTTTGATCCTGCTTTGGGGACCAAGGGCCTGTGACTTGGCAGGAATTCGTAAAAAAGTCCAGCTGATCTTTGATGCTGAGCCTTGGGTAAATAAAGAGCCAAGGGTCGATCAATGTCCACTCGAAGCCTCGCTTTGTCACGTTTCTTACGGACTATCTGAAGGACTTCTTCTGATGAAATTTTTATTGGAATGTGGGGTATCAGCCAGAAATAGTGGTGTCCTCGCGTATCTATTCAAGGGAAATGCTCCAGCTATTAAGATGCAAAAACTACTCGATAGTGGTGCTGACATCGACACCTACTGTGGGGGGTATAGGGAAGATACAGACGGGTATCCCTACGGGTGGCAGCATACCCCTCTACAAGCGGCAGCAGGTATCGGTTCTTTGGATTGGGCGCGATATCTGATTCAAAAAGGTGCAGACATGAATAAACCCGCAAAGGGATGTGGTGGGCGAACAGCGCTCCAAGCTGCGTGTGATACCAGTCCCAGCAGAAGAAATATTGATTTGATCAAATTTTTGATTGCTGCTGGTGCTGACGTCAACGCGCCTCCGGCTCCTCAAGACGGAAAGACAGCTTTTCAAGGCGCTGCGAACAGTGGGGACCTTGAAGTGGCTCTACTGCTGCTTGACAACGGGGCTAATATCAACGCGCTACCTGCAGAGAAGTATGGCTTGTGTGCGCTGGATGGTGCTGTACGCTCTAGTCGGCTGGACATGGTACAGTTTCTTCTCGATTTAGGCGCGTTGAGTCACGACAGGAGTGAAAGTGGATACAGGGGGGCAATAGGAATTGCTGAAGAGAGGGGGAACCAGATAATCGCTGACTTGATCCGGCGACATGCTTTGAAGAATGGGAAGAGTGGGGAGGAGCTATCTGCCGCTTGGGATTGGAATTATACTCCCTCAGAGCATAGCTCTGAAGCAGATGATGCGGAAATTTGGAACCAAATCAGCTGGGAGGACTGGCTTCCTTTGTGATGGATGAGACTTCACACAGCTTTCGCACAATTCTCTGCTGGTTGCGTACTTATAAGTAATGCACTAGGGTGGCGGGCTAGTAACGAATAATTTCACGACACCACGTTCCATAGCCATGTAATTGCTGCCCTGTATTTAACATTTTGTTTATAAGCTAGGTAAGCATGATCATGATGTTGCTCGGTTTTGCTAATCAGGGGAAATTCCTGTAGGTTGTGATTCAGAGGTACCTAAATGACCAGGGGGCCTGTGGAGACGGCCCAATGCTGGAGAACATGCCTCCACCATCCTAATCTCCCTCAGCCCAAGTTGTAGCTTTGCAGTGACAGATTATTACGACATTGTGCTAGTCTTTCTGACTTTGGCTTTTATTTTTCTTTCTCTTGTTCCTTGTTTTCCCATATAGCTTTCTGTTTATTCGACAGTAGTATCGTTGCATAATTGGTCGTTCTTCCGTCGTTTCGTATACCCACTGGTACTGTTTGTCCGGATTTCGAGCTTGAACCTTACTGGCGACTGAACCACAGACATCACGATCTCACGGCTACTAGCATTCGAAGTAATGGTGACCTCCCGGCATCCACGCGCACCTTAGACTTGAACTGTCTCGAGTCTAGCTTACGATGGCAGTGCGCCGCGTAAGAATAATACTTGCCATTGTTGTGTTTTGGGTACTGGCTTCGTGGTACTACAAGTCGCAAAGATCGGGCGACACCGGCTTGTTTGGTTCGATACCTGGTTCGAGGATCGGCGGTGATGATCGATGGAAACGACTCCCGACACGATATAAGATTGATACCCTCGCCCAACTCCCGACGAACAAACCCTTGCGACCTATCCCACGCATCCAAGCCCCGAGACCGCAAGAGGATGCCTCTTTGAGAGACGAGCGACTTAGGCGGCTGGCCGCCGTCAAGGAGAGCTTTCTACACAGTTGGGGAGGCTACAAAAAGAATGCTTGGGGTCATGATGAGATCAATCCTATCTCGGGCCAATACAAAGATCCTTTCGGTGGATGGGCTGCTACTCTTGTCGATTCGCTCGATACCTTATGGCTCCTAGGCCTGGAGGACGAGTTTGAGACTTCCGTGAAGGCTTGCGATGATATCGATTTTACGACGACCAAGGCACAGGATATTAATGTGTTTGAGACTACCATTCGATACCTCGGCGGATTTCTGGCTGCGTACGAGTTGAGCGATCAACAATACCCGAGCCTGCTGAATAAGTCTATCGAGGTCGCGAATCTTTTGATGACGGCCTTTGATACCCCGAATCGAATGCCCATCCCTCGTTTTAACTGGAGAGAATATGTTCGGGGCAGGGCCCAAAGGGCACCCACCACAGTTTTGTTGGCCGAGATCGGGTCTCTAAGTCTCGAATTCACCAAAATGTCCCAACTCACTTCTGACATGCAGTATTATGATGCTGTAAAACGTATATATGACGAGCTAGAAAATGCACAGAGCAAGACTCGACTTCCGGGCATGTGGCCCGTCCTAATTGATGCCTCGACGTCGCCCATGAGCTTCAAAGGTGATGGCTTTTCCCTGGGTGGCATGAGCGATAGCGCCTATGAGTATCTCCCAAAGCAGTATCTGCTTCTCGGGGGCGCCCTCGAGCAACCCCGAAAGATGTATGAACAATTCATCGGCGTTGCCGAGAAGCATCTCCTGCGCCGTGCACTGCACCAAGGTAACCTTCCCATCCGGTTCTTTGGGGATGCTCACGTATCAAAGTCACCCAATGGGGAACCAGTCGTGGCTACGACGCCTCGTACGCAGCACCTTACTTGTTTCACCGGTGGCATGGTTGGTATGGCGGCCAAGATCTTCGATCGACCCGCGGATCTCAAAGTAGCCGCGGAGCTTACCGACGGCTGCGTTTGGTCTTATAGCGGTACACCCTCGGGTGTCGGACCAGAGATATTTTTTTACATTCCATGCGAGGAGGATGACTGCCAATGGAGTGACAGTCGAGTAAGTCGCTCTCATAGTCAGTTTCTTCTTGTTTCGGCCACTTCAAGGGTAGCGTGGCTTCTTTTCGGTTAGCGTCGTGCCTTAGAGATTTCCTATACGTCCGAGTCATTCATAGATGAAGTTCCAAAGAATGGCGATAAACTGACCCTCGGCGTTGTAGTGGAATGATGCTGTCAGGAAGCAATGGGGTTCTGGTCAAAAGGGTGAAAGCATGACAGAGAAACAGATCGCTAATCTCATCGATGCTCGTCGACTGCCTCGAGGCATGGTTGACGTGTATGACCGGAGATACCAGTTACGACCAGAAGCCATCGAATCGGTTTTCTACATGTACCGACTGACGGGGGACCCGAAATGGATGGACAAAGCTTGGGACATGTTCACCTCCATCGAGAAGCACACGCGTACCACGTATGCCTCAGCAGCGCTGGACGATGTTACTCTGACGAAGCCAGACCAGCTGGACAGCATGGAAAGCTTTTGGCTCGCCGAGACGCTAAAGTACTTTTACCTCACGTTTGGCGATTGGGAGCTCTTTGATCTAGACAAGTGGGTGTTGAATACGGAAGCACACCCGCTTCGGCGAGCTGATGCATAGAAGAAGATACGAGGATTCTACGACAGCTTGGATAAAGTGCATAGTTCGCATTATTTGGTAATTGTGCTATTCTATGATAGACATAGGTAGTGTATATATAACCTACATCATGCCATGGAAGCTAGGTCTCTTGTATTTTTATCCCTGGCTGGATGACATGTATGGACAGAATCCTCGTGGTGCCAGGATGCATACGGGGACTTACCTACATCCCGGGTAGGTTGGGCATTACCTAAGTTAAGGGACGCACGGGGTTCCGGATACACAGTCCCGATACTACCTACCTACTTAATGAAACGGACCCATGTGTCGGCTTGCATGGCCAGAGATGCTAGAATCCTCGAAGGTATAAAGGGTCTGGCTCCCCAAAGTGATTGCAGTGGAAGAAACCTTCACATTGATTTTTCTTGGCTCTCAATCACACTAATCATCAACCGCAATGAACATTTGCGCCCAGAGCGGTCGCTTGTTCTCCAACTTCTCTGCCCAGCCCGACCGAAACCCGAAATGTGAGCTCCGCAACGGCGTGCCAATAAAAGCCCGCCATTTCTCCTTAAATGAACTCGCACTCGTCATGGATCATCACAACAGTAGGTAGTCTAGGCGGTCGAGGTGGACTGAACCCCCATACCCAGTACCTATGCGTACCTATAGCGAGCGCCCGACACTACCTAACCGACAGCACACGTCAGTCACTTGACTACGTACCTATGGACCAGACACCGTAGTAGCGAGCATCGGCGATGAGGCGAAGACTACACGTGCGGCGTCCCGGGCTGCTTATTTGCTACGGCCTCCCGCCGCCCGTCTCCCGCCTCCTGCCTACACCAGCTAGCGCGACCGACAAGATGGATAAGTGAACAAAAGTGAGACGCCACTGAAGATGACGTTGGTGAATGCCGTATCTCTACATCATCTACGCTAACCTTAATCGTGTTGGCTGGAGAAGTGCCTCCTTGGTAGGTAGTGCCGATCAAGTTCTCTGTAAGTCTCGGTGCGATCTGGGCTCCTCTTGGACTCCTCTTTGTTGTCTTCTGTGCCGTGATTTACTTGCTCTTCAAACACTTGGACTATTTTTTTTGAGCATTGACTACCGAGACAGCGCGCGTACGCGTAGACGTAGGTAGGTACTACCTCGCGCATCTTGGGTGAACAGGTCTTTAACTAGGGCTTCGTTTGTCTCGAGGCCCCTGGGCTCACCGCAACTGGTATTTTACGGCGTGCGCCCAACAGCCGCAGTATTCAGGGTACTGTACTGTTCAGGCTTCGTTGCAGACTTCGGCCTTCCATACCTGCTCGCAGCAGAGATCCCGTTCAGCTGCTCCCGACGGGGACCCGACCATTGTTTGTCCTGTCGCCCATCATGGACCCCAATCTAGCACACACACTTACAATGCATCCTTCTCCCTTCAATCCAAACACCAATAATAATAGGTCCCTGACGCCTCGCCCTTCGCATTCCCCCATGCCGCGGATCATGCCTCCTCACCCGCCTCGCAATACCGCTGCTAGCTCTGGTGTAGAGGCCATTGAGATCGTGGGGCTTGACCATACAACTGCGCGGCACCCCGCCACCTCCGCCGCTCAGCTAGATGTCGAATCCCAGAATGGAAGCCCGCGCTATCGAGGCAGTGACCCTTACAACCTGTCATCCGCATTCAAGACCGACCAGCAGCTTGACGAGATCAAGGCGAATACCTCTCGTAAGCGGGACGGTCCGCGTACTCTCAAGCTCAAGAGCCGCCACAGCGGGATCGCCGAATTCTATCGCAACCAGAACGAGACAATTGAACGCCTGCTCAAAACGGTCGAGGAACATCGCACCGATGCTCGCCAGGAGGCCGGCGAGGACCACTTGCGCCATCAGATCGCTGTCTGGGGGTCCTTCCTCGCCAACATCGTCTTGTCTGCTCTTCAACTCTACGCCGCCATCTCCTCTGTTTCGCTCTCGCTCTTCACCACCGCCGCCGACTCCGTCTTCGATCCCTTTAGCAACCTAACGCTGATCCTTACCCACCGCGCCGTCAAGCGCGTCGACGCCAACCGCTTTCCCTCTGGCAAGGCTCGTCTTGAGAATGTCGGCAACATTGCCTTTTGCTTCCTCATGGGTTCCGTCTCGCTCATCCTCGTCGCCTTCTCCATTCAGGAACTCGCCACCCATAAGAGCACCGACCCCGACACCAACGGTTTCAACCTACCATCCGTCATCGCCGTTGCTATCGCCTTCGGCACGAAGTTCGTCCTGTTCTTGTATTGCTGGGGCATCAAGGATAAATACAGCCAGGTCGACATATTGTGGCAAGACCATCGCAACGATCTCCTGATCAACGGCTTCGGTATCCTGACGTCTGTCGGCGGCTCCAAGCTCGTCTGGTGGATCGATCCTCTCGGCTCCATCGTCTTGTCCCTCCTGATCATCGGCATCTGGACCCACACGGCATTTCAAGAGTTTAAGCTCCTCGTAGGTGTCGCTGCTAGCGTCGAGATGCAGCAGCTCATCACTTACATTTGTCTGACGCACTCGCCCGCCATCCAAGGAATCGATACCGTCCGCGTCTATCACTCCGGCCCGCGCCTCATCGCCGAGGTCGACGTCGTCATGGACCCGGATGCGACTCTCCGCGAGACGCACGACGTCGCCGAGGAGCTGCAGTTCAAGCTCGAAGATCTCCCCGACATCGAGAGGGCCTACGTCCACGTTGATTACGAGACCACGCATAAGCCGGAGCATCCTTTCAAGAAGGAACTGTAGGACTTCTCCATTGGCACGAATTTAAAAGACATAAACACGCTCTATGCGATGCTCCAACAGGCCTGGTACTAAGTGCGTTGATTATTCGAAGTGGAAAGGGAAATTTGGTACCTGGCATGGATAGATGATAGTCTTTAAAGACGACGGCTATTTTTTTTTTAGTATGAAACTCACACGAATTAGGTTTGTACACATAACTTCGTGAGGCGCGTTTCCCGTTCGCGTATATGATTTAGTCCGTAGCATAGATAACAGACAATCACTTGAAGCAGCGTAAAGCAAGAGAGCTTAGTGAATAGTAGTTTTGGTCTCGCTACGTCCTCAATATGTACTGTAGCTAGAGCGCGTGTATGAGTCCTGGGCAGCCTACTAATAAGACCAATTGCCTGGCTTGCCAAAGGTTAGACACCTTAGCTTCCCCTCCAAGTTTTAGGCATCCATGAATAAGTATTTACTTTTAGGCATCGTCAGATCTCACTTTTCGGGTGTGACAAACATGTTGATTGGTTCGTCTCGTCATTCGTGAGAAGGAGGATAGGTAAACCTCGGCTTCGCTTGTTTAAACCTATTGTAAGCCTTCAAGCGTAAGTGGTTGCCCGGTACTACTGCACTATGTAGATAGCTTACTTAGTAGAGCGATCTTGAGGTACTAGTTAGTGCAAGGCGTAGTTCGGTGCTGCATGCACATGCAAGTTGACCTGCTAGCTTGATCCCTCCATACCTAAGTACCTAACCTACTTAGTACGTAGGCATATGTCTGCTTACCAACATGCATATGTATACATGCATCAAAGCTCGAGATCGACGCTGCGAAAGGGGCGGATGACCTCGTTACCTATACACGTCGAGGGGCCTTGAGAGAAGGGTATGACGTCGCCTGATACTTTGCTGTTTCAGGCGAATAACGTTGGTTCACCCTGCTACGCTGGTTTTTTCGTACTTTTTTTTTGGTTCTTCTTCATCTTGAGGCTCCTTGTATTAAGCAGCAACGAAAGGGGTTATGTTATATAGTATTGCGGAGAGAAAATACTTAGGCATACACCGAAGCTCTTGGCCCTTTTTATCTGTTTAGGTTAGACTCGGCGCGCCAGTGGAGTGGCCGGCGGGGTTTCCCCAGAATCTCAACAATCTCTGATTCGGCACGGTGGGATCGGCCGAGTCGAGATGCGGGGCTATAAGTCGTCTTTTGAGGCCGTTTTTGATGGTGTCATCCCACATAAGTGGGTAAACTAGTAGGTATACCATGATATGGTTCAATTGACTTTCCAGTCATCGCCTTTTGAGAAGTTAAATCTGACAGACAAAAAAAAAGGAGAGAAAAAAAAAAAGGTCATGATGATATAATAAAATAAAGCTAGCTAGTTTTTCGGGTTGATTATATTAAGATATGAAGATCTGATCTGCTGGAAGATATTTTGATATCTAGACTAGTACAAGGGCAAACAGGTTATCTTCGAAGAACAACTCATTGTTGCTCGGTCTATTCTTGCTGAAATATATACTGTGTACCATGCGATTTCAGTTTTCAGAAAAAGAAGAAGAAAAAAATAGGACAAAAAAGTGCCAAGACGCCGAATGTAATCTATAGATACAAGAAATTTATACGAAGCACCTAGGTTAGGTATGTATGTATGCCCAACCTTGAATTCTATAAAGTACCTAAGATACAGAACTAGTTCTTCAGATGAATTCGGAGCTCACTCCACGTGCTTTCCGGCTTTGTTTGGCTTACCAAAAGTGGATACCAGCCACTTGATCATACATCAGCTTTTGTCTCAGTTCTTCCACCTAGACACATCAAGCTGAAGATCAAATAGATTTTTTACCGATGGGCAGTTCTATCTTGCTAAGAAATAGGACGACGACATTCTTGAGCTTGAGTGGAAGTCTACATATACTACCTTACCCATACTACATAGTCTTCTCCCAATCAGAACGCGAGCTTGATAAGTAAGAATAAAAACGGGGTTACATGGTCCCGCCCGCCTGCCGATCCAAAGTGAACGCGACCTGTCGGAGTAGTAGGTACCTACCATGTTGCTCCCCACCGCGACGCTGCACACCACCATCGGTCCATCGTATGCTGCCACGAGCTTTGTTCTTTCTCTCCTCCCTCCTACAAATATGCCTTTCAATTTGTGACAGTTCGCTCTGTCTCCCTACTCTCCGCCACCACGACTTTGACTGAGATGTTATTGGAATATAGAATTGAACTGTTTGTGTAATTCATAATCACCTAGCTATCAATATCCCTATCCTATTATTTTGAAGCAATAAATAGCATCTACCTCCCTCGGCAATTATCCAAACTCTGTGTCCATTATCACCCTGCCCTGTCCCGCATCCATCGAGTCCGCTTCGCTCTCGACCATCTGGCGTCGCCTGCCAGCATCTCTAAAGATGGCTGCGCGGGGCGCGGGAGGGGAGGACGTGTACGCTACAGTTCGTCAACCACTCCCATCACGACCTGTCCTGCTCGAGCCAGCATCTAACTCCTTGCTCCACCAGCTGTTATTGACCGACACATATTTGCCTGGTAGGCGCTCTAGCTTCGATTGACTTGGAATACAACCCCTGACGTCGTGTATCAAGGCGCGCTGGTTCTGGCGCACTCGCTGCGCGATGCCGGTACCACAAAGAAGCTCGTCGCACTGGTCACCCTCGACAGCGTATCCGCTGAAGCTATCAACGAGCTCAAGGTGGGCTCATCATTGAAATAAACCCGAAGTTAAATCATGCGCTGACGGACGCGACCGATCAGTCTGTCTACCATTATGTTGTTCCCGTACCTCGAATTCGCAATGCGCAGCCCGCCAACTTGCAGCTGATGAATCGAACCGACTTACACTCCGCCTTCACCAAGATCAACCTATGGAAGCAGACCCAGTTCCGCAAGATCGTCTACCTAGATGCAGACGTCGTCGCCTATCGAGCTCCCGACGAGCTCTTCGACATTACACACCCCTTCTCGGCTGCCCCAGACATCGGATGGCCTGATTTGTTCAACACGGGTGTCATGGTTCTGGCCCCGAACATGGGCGACTATTATGCCATGATGGCCATGGCCGAGAGGGGCATATCGTTTGACGGCGCGGATCAAGGCCTTATTAACACTCATTTTCGCAACAACTATAATCGTATCAGTTTTGGCTACAATGTTACTCCGTCTGCTCATTACCAGTACATACCTGCCTATCGCCATTTCCAATCGAGTATCAATATGGTACATTTCATTGGCTCAGACAAGCCGTGGTTTAATGGACGGCATGCGAGTACCGGAAGCTCGCCGTTCGACGAAATGACAGGGAGGTGGTGGGCAGTCTATGATCGGCATTATCGGGTGGCTGTAAGTCGCTTTCTATGCTTCATGACCATGTATTGAACGCTCTACTTACCCCTTTTAAGTCAGCTGAGCTCACGCCGTCGACATCTACTCAACCTCCGGGTGTAGTGGCCGCAGCCAGGCCGGTCCCAGAACTTGTGCAATATCTAACCAAGGGAGAATACCAGCCTAAGATCTCGCATATATCCAGTAAGCATTATAGCGACGAGCATCGCGGACATGAGCAACACGATTATAACGGAATGGCCCAATATCAAGGAGAACTCAACCAGACCTCTCAGCATGACTCTCCCAGCTCTCTAATGCACAGCCAGCACCACCACCAAAGTCATGATGATCATGGTCATGAAGTGCCCGTCTCTGACGTCAATACCCAGCAGCCTGAGCCTCCTAGTTCTGTTTCTAGCGATGTTATTTCGTCGTTAAGCAATAACGAGAACACTCCAGCTGAAGTTGTTGAAGAGCAGATTCACGCTCAGGGGTCGCATGTCGACCCGACTGAGGTAGAGCGGAAATCCCCGCCGTCTCAGCCCTCTATGTCGAGCTGGGATGCTCAAAGGTTGGTCTTTTCCGTATGTTAAACCCGGAATATCAGCTGCTAACAGTATGGCAGACATCCACCTCCAGTAGAATCGAAACCGGAGGCAATAAATTTTCCAGCTAAAATATATGAGATGTCAAAGAGCACCGCACCTTTTGTTGCTCCTCAGCAGTACCCCAGTCCCCCGAAAAACATGTGGTACGAAGTTCCGAAGGAAGCCCCAGCAGCTCCCTCAGATCCGCTAAAGCCGATCTTTCCTTGGGAAGCTCATCGACCCAAGCCGTCTCGTGTTTTTATCGACGAGAAGCCTGAAGTTAGTCAAGACCCGGGGACAGGTCTTCAAGATGTGCCCTCTGGTGAGCAGCGGCCTCTGTCCGATGCACAACCGTCGGATGGGTCTTCTCTGACAGAAACCTCCCCAGCAGGAGAGAGGAAAGAGCCCGTGACGCCCACCACCCCAACCATCCAAATCACCATGTCGGATCCATGGACTTCGTACTCGCGGACTAATGCATGGGATGAATTACCGGAAATTGAACGGTATGTCGATTTCATCCAGAGGAACCAAAGACCAAGGAATCGTAAACCCCCCGGCCTGATTGGATTGCCGAGTCCAGGCGAAGGCGTAGAGGATGTTGCATGGCAACGACGAGGGAGAAAAGTAACCGACTTCCCAAGCGAAGTTGAACGCCCCAGTCTTCCGGTTACTCCCGCGCCAATCCACCGATCAAACTTCTGGGGTGGCGGCCCGAACATAGGTCAAGGCGACATTAACCCGCTACTGCCTTCAGCAGTGGGTGTTCCGGGACAGACCGATTGGGTATGTGTGCATGGACGAAGATGGACTTGGTCCGACTGTCGTTGCTAACTCGCTAACGTCCAACGCGCTCACAAGGATCCTGTGGCCCAGCTCCAAAAATTGGCTAGGCAACAAAGCGAGGAACTTCTGAAAACGCTAGGCGGTAGTAGTCGAGACAGCAGCGATCTACCGCCTCGACTTTTACCTTTTGGTTCTGAGGAGCTAGTATCACCAACTTATGTGGTGCAATCAGCCCAAGTACTGAGCCCACAACCGGTAGTAGGAAGTGGACGCTCAAGTTCTGTGCTTAACTCCATAACAGATTTGGAGGGAGATACCTCGATCATCTCCCAGACCTGAGAGGGAGTCTGTCTTAAATCTCCTAGACTCTGCTGGCCAAGGATCGACTTCGGAGAGAGAAATTTTCCGTGTTCATCAAGCAGAGGCATCATCCTCAAAATATCTGTCATTTGATACTACTACTCGCCGTTGCTGATCTCCTCTAAGACAGCCGAGACCCAAGCGGCATGGCACAGAAGATAGTGGGCCAGTGCCTGTTTTGATGACAATGACGCATACAATGAATGTCACGAAGAGCCAGAAAGGAGGTTGGAAGCGCCTGATTGTCGAGTGGGAGGTTTTATCTCCATATTTCATTGTTTTTCTGCATATATTCTTGGAATGGGCACTGAACATACATCGAGCAGAAACACCAAGCCAGTCATTAAGAGCATTGATACCCCGTCCAGTGCTCCAAGCTCTTGTCTTGGGCTGAAGTTTAGCCTTGAATATTACCATCGCCACGTTTTCCAACTTTGTATCTCTGTATTATTTTCCCTTTCTCTTTCATCGCATTTCCGGGTACTACTTTGTTTCTATGACCGATTGTCACATATTGCAACACGAGTTCAGGAGTATACCTGTAGTGTGTGTACTTACTTGCTGACTATCCGGGGTGCATGAGCTGTTGAAGCATATTAATGGAGGGTTTTAAATAGGTAATAGCTGCTCGGATCTATGGACGGGATGGTTACGGACTTTGTGTATATTTCATCGTTAGGGGTTAATAGTTCCCAATGTGCCGCAGGGTTGCATCTATATGTTCTGACTATCAGATACAAGCGAGTCAATAAATCAGTTTATTCGTTAATCAACACTACCTAATCTATCTATTCTTATACCTATTTTCTAATTCCAGCAAGGGAACTTGGAGCAACGCTTTCCCTATTGACAGTGTAGCAAAGAAACAAACTACCGGTGGCCACGGCAGCAACATTCCGGCTTGGGGGATGGCAGATAGTTTGATGAAACAGGACAACAATACTTTCTAGCCATCGTTTAAAGCACCCAACACCAGAGGATGGAAGGCTCCTAACTGACACCACGGCAACTAGGCCAGGAGGAAATAAATGGCAACGGAATTATTGTACACTCTGAGGTCAAACAGTCGTGTGGATAATATGTAAAGGATGGGAGATAATGGCGCCTTTTGTCACCCAATTTAAAATCTTTACTGCCGAGATCATGAACTAGGCTGTAGAATTTTCATATCAATATGGTCGCATGCGGAATTGTTCTTGCTTGGTGTCTTGGCATTTGTGCGGAATTGAAGTTCCGCCTTCATCAGGGCGGAACCGAAATTGACCTCTGGAGATGAGTGTCCGTTCAGGCCGAGTCGCATAGTAAGCTAAGGAAGCTTTGTACCCAACGGCACCGTGGGGAAAACAAATCCGGCCTTGTCAACCCCCGGACCCGCACCAATGATCGGGAAGAGTCAGCCATGAGAACCGGATTCCAGGGCAGAGCGCCTCATGCTCATCATAGTCTGGGCTTTGGCCATATGGCGGTTTAGGCATGATACCGGCCTTGGCCGGTCGTTTTGCGTGCGGTTGCCAAGGGTACACTCGGGCAGCACCTCGGCCCATATCCATCCAGAAAGGGAGATGGAGTTGGGGATCTGGGGTCGTGGGGAAGCTGATGCGGAGGTCAACAAGTGTTAATGGATGATCTTTACCGCGAGTGGCCTGAGGGGGTCGTTTCCCGATCGCGAGAAGTGACGATTCAACTGCCTTTCGAGCCAGCGGGTTACATGTGAGCGTCAGGACCGGGTCACGGATAGAAAAGCATGCTGCAGGTAGAGTGACAGGCCTAAAACTGCCCAGCAAAGAGCATGTTGTATTATATAGCCGGGTGAGCCCACGAAGGCGGTTTGGGAGACGTTTGCGGAACAACAAGTGTCCATGGCCGGCCTATTATAAGCTACAGCGTTCCTGACACTGATGCTTCGTGACAGCCCATTCCTAGCCATCACCGTTGACGACTTCATCGACAATGAGGGCTTCCTTAGCTAGTATTCCCCTGGTCACTGCAGTTGCGCGGGCACAGCAATTGTTCGTGACGACGACCGGTTACACTGACCGTCCGCAGTGTACACTGCCAGCCACCTCGCCCTCGTACCACTTTCAGTCATTCTTGTTTACCTTGAATGAGACTGTCCGGTAGGCATCTTATTCGCGTCCTTCGCTGCATGTGCGGTAGCCGGCTAACGGAACCCAGGTATGCGACTTCAGTGCCTGCTCCAACCGCAACTCAGACATATGCACCGCCCTATTCCGAGGCCGTCAAGCACCTTGCCACGACCCCAGTGACCACCACCTGGGGTAATTACCTGCCCGAGCACACTGCGATTAATGCCACAGACACAGACGACCCCTATGGGCAAGCCGCATGGTCTTCGCAGTGGCACAATGTCGAGCTTGAGGACTACACGACAGCCGGGCTGTATTCAACGACTGTTCGCCCCACCCCTATTCCCAGCAGTGAGCTGGTTCTGCCTCCAAGGGACTATTTTGGGCCAACAGATTGCTACAGCTTCCCCGATGACTTCATATTTGGCGTTGCCGGAAGCGCTGCTCAGGTAGAAGGCGCAGTGGCCCTCGAAGGGCGAGGTCCTACTATCCTGGAAAAGGTCGCGGGCTCTGCTCAGTCCACGAATTACGTGACGGCCGAAAATTACTTCCTATACAAGCAGGATGTCCAGCGCCTAGCCGCCATGGGAGTCGAGTACTACAGCTTTTCCATTCCGTGGGCGCGAATTCTGCCGTTCGCATTGCCTGGCACGCCGGTGAACCAGGAGGCGATCGATCACTACGACGATCTGATCGATACCATTCTCGATGCCGGTATGCAGCCAATCGTGACGCTGTTCCATTTCGATAGTCCGTGGGTATTCGTATCCAGCGAAAACTTTACGGCGAAGCCAGATCTTGGTACCGGGAACGCGGGCTATCAGAACGAGACCTTTGTAGACGCCTTTGTCAACTACGCTAAGATTGTTCTCGCCCACTACGCCGATCGAGTGCCGATATGGGTGACTTTTAACGAGCCCTTCCTCTTCTCGTTCAATTTTGCCGGGGCCGACAACGTTGTGCATGCGCACGCGCAGGTGTACCATTTCTACCACGACGTACTGCGGGCGACTGGGAAGATGGGCATCAAGTTCAATGACAACTTCGGAGTTCCTCGGGACCCTAAAAACCCCAGCGACATCGAAGCCGCCAATCGGTTCCAGGAGCTCTACCTGGGCCTTTTTGCGAATCCCATCTTCCTCGGACAGCAATACCCGGATTCCGTGCTGAAAACACTGCCGGGTGCGAGACCCCTCGACACAAAGGAGCTGCTGTATATAGCTAACACATCCGACTTTTTTGGCATCGACCCCTACACCGCGACGGTCGTGTCCCAGCCGGCTGGAGGAATCGGCGCTTGCGCGGCTAATCGCTCGGCGGGGAATACCCTGTGGCCTGTGTGCGTCGTGCAGGAGACGAAGAATGTGTATGGCTGGAGCATCGGGTATCGCTCCCATAGCTACGTATACACGACGCCAACGTATCTGCGCGAGTATCTGCACTATCTCTGGAACACCTTCCGCCGCCCCGTGTTCGTGACCGAGTTCGGATTCCCCGTGTTCAGCGAAGCCGACAAGGCGCTGCCGGACCAGTTATTCGACACCCCGCGCAGCACCTACTACCTCTCCTTCCTGTCGGAAATCCTCAGGTCCATCCACGAGGACGGGGTGCACGTGATGGGCGCCCTGGCCTGGTCCTGGGTCGACAACTGGGAATTCGGCGACTACGCGCAGCAGTTCGGCCTGCAGGTCTTGAACCGGACCACGCAGGAGCGCGTTTACAAGAAAAGCTTCTTCGACCTCGTCGACTTCGTGGGGGCGAGGCGGCCGTCTTGATTGACCACGTCGGTTGTTCTGTATGTATTAATAATAACTTGCAAGGAGAAATCAATGGATGGAGCTACGAGAAAATATAGGTATCGAGCAAGTATTAACGGAACAGACCACTGGGAGTCTGTGAGTGAGACTGGACAAACTGCTGGGGGGGGGGGGGGGGGGGGGGGGGGGGGCTTGCTTCGACCTCCTGGGTATTAGCTGATCAAAGTAGGATCTAATTATTACGGCGCTTTCGAGAATGATATTAATTACCTGCCCATTAGGCTCGGCTCTAGACGCCCCGTCGCTTTTTTATCTGTTGACTGTAATAGCCAAATTATCCATCTCCACGGCCTGTAGCCGGGGAGACTTCGGTTTTTGGAGAGACGCGCCGTTAAGTTTTACTGTTTCTCGCTCTTGATCATCCTTTTTTTTTTTTTTTTTTTGCGCCAAAGGCATCCCTTGAGAAGATGATAATCGCGAGCCGATTTGATGAAGACGGCGGAATTCGCCATTGGAAAAAAGATGCAGTCTCGTCTTCAACCAGTCTGGGGACCGAGGGTTTCGGCTACGGATTATCAGTTCCTCTATCTGCGTTTCAATGACATAGGCTGGGCGTATTATCCAAAGTGTCGGCGTAAGAATTGCGTCGTTCGTCGGGGTGACGGGCAGTCAGTCACTCTGCGCTGAAAGCCTAGGAGTTATTATCGCTGGAGGAGATGACTAATCAATCTATCCCGCGAGGCAAAGAACACCAAACCTTGTTGAAGGCCGTGCTGCCATTTGAACCAAAAGATGTTTGTTCCCAATACGTTTATGCATTACATCTGGCGCCCTTGAAAGGGAATGGGTTGGAAACCCTAAAGAGTGACTACATATTATAGCACGAGGGCCTCGAATATGCAGACAGATTATTATTACGCGAATACAGAAACGATAGCAATTGATGAAAACAAAAATCTACAGCTAGCTCTAGCGCCCTCTTGACACTAAAGAAGTAGTATTTCAGCAAAGCATAGCATGGAGTTTATTATTTACTTCTTAGCGAAATCCCTTAAAAATTAGAACATTATTGAAGATATATTTCGCGCTGCCTCAGGTAGTAGTAAAGCTACTTCTCGGGAGAGACGGACGACATTAGACCAGACGCGGCCGATAGCAGCGGCTGGAAACCCCCACTCATACAGGCGGTCTGGCACGGTCACACCCGCGTTGTGGAGGATATACTGAATAGAGGCAGGCAACTTCGACGTCCTCGGCGCTGAGTTGTGGAGACCTTGCTCCGTGTTGGCGTGCTCTGGCTCGGGAATACCTTGTCTATAACGTGGAGATCCCTGCTATAGCAACTTCAGTTAGTGTCGCGAAGTCTTGCCTTGCTAGCACGCAGATGATGGTGCTCACTTCAACGAGGCGCGTCTGACAGTTCATGCTGGGGGAGGAGAATCCAGAGCTTGAAAGTAACGGCATAAGATCTATTTACGAACTAGATAGGGGGGGCTAAATGCAGGACCACACGATTCTGGCGGGTATAGCTATTACGCGACACAATATTTGTTGCTGTACCTAGGTACTACCTAGCATACCAAGTGAGACCAACATTACTGGCGCGATAAACTGAAGATCCCCCCCAGCACTCTCCTCCTGCTATTCCAGCTCATGGAGCATAACGGAAAACCCCGGCTCAGAACATGGTGGTGGCGCAGCCAGAGCTCGGGCTCCATCAGGCCCATCCCGATAGCACGCTGCTATTCAGATGCCGACTGGAATATCTGTAAGACCGGCCGACCTTAATGATGATCTCTGCCTCGAGATGGGGACACGGAAAGCGGTGGTTGACCAGGACGTGGCGGTTTCTGACTGGGATAATGACAATTAATTTCACGGGCCTCAACAAGAGGACAGTAATTCTGGTTATACAGCATATATGTTTGGGTACTGATGCAGCACTTTACTACGCTCTTGGCGCTGTTGTGTACACCTGGGGTTACTATGAGTCTTCTGTTGGCTAAGCCGAGAGCCGATTGCCTCTGTGCGTGTTGGAAGTCCCAATATTCTGCTCAAATCTCGTAATGACCGCTCCTCCTCGGCAATAAGATACACACTCACTCTTTATCTTTCCTTCTATCTGTTATAACAACTGGGATGAAAACTGTTGATTGGTCATATAGCAATGTCCCGTCGCAGGTGAAGGTGTTGAGGCCATAACTCACACTGCCAAGTCCAATATAGAGTCAATTGAATAGGGAACTCGGCGGTAAGAATAGAACACGATAGAATTCAACGAATTCAACGAACAACTAACTGAGATACCGTGAATGAAGGCATAGCGAGAGTCTCCCGAAGTCCAAGGAGCTTGAATATATTAGGAAGTGTAGGTTCAGCCTATCTCCTAGTATATGGGCATTATTATATTGAGACCAACCGCGAACGATTATTTACAGTTGCCCACTTCAGTAGCTAAAGTCTAAAGCCACATATCCCCATGGCGTCACCCTAACAACCTCGAACAGGCCCATTAAACAGTAATTTGTTTTCGCCCTCAGAGAAGAAACGTGAAGGGAACTTGGGCCCCAGCGGCGACTGCGAGAACTAATGATTGCCGATTATATCCTTCAGCGAGTGTCAATCTGACCTCTTGCTGCAGACAGGTCGACAATGAAGGAAGCACATTTCCCAGATTGAGAAATGAATCAGACCCCATGGTCCCTAGTAGCGACTCCAGGCGTGACCGAGTATAGCCGTTGAAGATCGCCGTTGCGACCGATAACAAGACGGCACTTCCCATAACCTGGAATTGTCCTTCGGCAGCCATTGCCACAGCTGAATAATTAGCGAAGTCTGTAATCAGGGGTAATAACCATACCTCTATCTCGGCCCTCATTGACGAAAGGGGTCATGACAAACAATAGTGGGAACACTAGGCCACATCCCAATCCAGCAATCACCTCATAAGCATATATCTGAGGAGGGATTTCTGTGGAGATTGGAAGAGTTCCGAGTAGCGAGAAGGCGATCACTTGGATAACACAGCCTACCAGTATAATATATATTGGCGGTACCTTCAATCTTCCGGCAAGTGTCGGCGCGACTATTAGCCCAACCGACCACAGAGCTGTGAATGGGACTACTCTAATGCCAGCGTCTAGATCTGAAAGTCCATACACTAACCCGAAAACTTGCGGGATCTGATATAAAGTGACGACAAGGGGCCCTCCGAGCAAGAAGAAAACCCTGCTCGATTTTAGAATAAACTAGTACTTTCTAGACAGAAGGGAAATTTCCTCCTCCGGGGAAAGGGGAGAGGGAATACTGACATCAAGATTCCTAGCATTGCGCGATTTGTGAAAAATCTCCAGGGTAAAAGGGGCTCACGGGTGTCATCAGATAGCGTGAGATGACGCTCCCAGATTATCAGCGCGATCCAGCATAGGCCAGAGATAACAAGCAGGGTAATAACATAGGGAGATCTCCAAGGAAATCTCGAGCCCGCCTCTTCAAAGCCAGCAACCCGTGACACTGTGGCAATTAATAGTAGAATGACGCCACCTAAGTCAAGTCTGGCAAGAGAAGGTGATAATGACGGCAAGTCACCTGGTCTAGATCGTTGAGGCGACTTTTTGTGATTCGGGAAGCCTTTCGGTATGGCAGTAACCGCGGCAACAAGGGCTGCTGCCGCAATAGGAGCACTATTCTATTAGCTTAGTCTCCGGGCGGGAGCCGGACTGTGTAGCGCACTTAATTAAAAAAAATCCAACGCCAAGTCGTGTCTCTACTAATAGCACCTCCAATGATAGGCCCGGGAGTATTCGCCAACGTTGTTAACAGGGACAGCTGCGCTGTCGCTTTCGCTAGCTTTGCAGGTGGGACGAGCTCAGTGAGAATCACGGTGCTAAGAGAATAAGCACCACCACCACCACCCCCAACGCCTTGAAAGGCTCGAAATACAATACTGTTCTTGATCTTAGCTCTCCCCACACGATACTAGCGAAAAGGTCGGCTTCTTTCATATAACGTACAGCTGAGTAAGGGTTTGCGAGGCACCACACAATCCTGAGAATATAACAGAGATGACGATGGAAATCGTGAATATAAGCTTTCTTCCGACTATGTCGCTTAATTTTGCGAATATTACCATGACTCCTAGGCGAAGGGTTAACTGTAAGTTATGACAAGAAGGGCCTAGGATAGTTCGAACCAACTCGCCCCAAAAGATAACTTGATATAGCCCAACTCAGCTCATTAAAACCGCCAATATCGTTGGAAACGGCCACTAAAGCCGCAGGGACAATGGGTAATATTTCAAGCACGACAAGAAACACCATCACCGCCAATCTGCGTTATGTGAGCTCTGTACTTGGAGAATGTGAGCAAAGCTAGCTTACGAACACGCAATGAAGTATACACGGGGCCCATGTATGTTGGCATCGTGACCAGAGCGGGCGGGTGTTGCATCTCTGGCATTGGTCTTTTCGTCTATGTTGACTTCGCCTTCGACAACTGCCCGTAAAGGGATATCTGCTGTTGTCGGAGATGGGTTGGGGCTCATATTGATTTCTTATATCGAGGACCCACGGCTATTACAATTCAAGAAGAAATCACAAGAGATCTCTTGGTCTGTGTTGTACTCTATAGGAATTGCCCGAGAAAATACAGATGTAAAGACAAAGGAGCCCGATACATTTTCAGCAGTTGCGGGAGCCCCAAACGCGTATTCCAGCGGGTTTCGTAGATATTTCCGTGAAGGCAGTCAGTCTCAATGCCAAAGACATTTGTGGAAGTAGGTAAACGTGAACTTGTCGACGCGGGCAAGCTGGACATGAGTATCTTCTCTCGGAATGCTGCTTTTATAGCGTTTGACTTAGATGAACTGTTCTATCATGAACACCCATCATATCGTGACATGTTGTCTAAGTAAGTGCCGGTCCATCTCATACACCTGCAATATCGGAGAGAGGGTAGACTAACTTTTCTATCCAGTCTTTTGAAAGAGGTACTTCAAATGTGTCGCGTCGGCGAGATTAAGCCAAGCCCAATCGCGACGTTCGATGTATCGGAGATTGGCCAAGCGTACCGCTGCTTTTCCTTGAAAGACAGGATTGGCAAGGTCGTCGTGTCTTTCGGGGATCAATCATACTTGTGAGCCCTACTTTATCCTGCCCGCCAATTTTGAATACTGACAAAAGTTATCCAGGTCTCTCCGTCGAAATACTTGGCAGTATTCAGCCCCAGCAGGGTTTACCTACTTGTAGGATGTCTAGGAGGGCTAGGTCGGAGCCTTTGTCGCTGGATGCTGGTACGAGGCGCCCGGCATTTTGTCTTCCTCGGACGGTCTTAGCGGGCGCCTGGAATCTCCATCGCGCGCGCTCGAGGAACATGATCACGACGAGGGTCTGGACTTTTCCCTGCTCACTTCATCGGTATCCAGAAGCGTAGGCACTGCGACAGAAAGTAACTACTGTGCTGCTAATGCATTTCTCGATGCTTTCGCGCACTGGCGTCGCACTCAAGGCAAACCAGCTGTGTCAGTTGGCTTAGGCATGATAATTATCGGAGGTCGGCTACCTGCACGAGAACCCTAAGATCGAGGCGCTCTTGTTGCGTCGAGGCATCCAGCCGCTGAGCGAAGACGAGTTTCTCGAAGTAATTGAGATACGAGGTCGAGATCCGGAATCATCTCACATCCTTACGGGATTGGAGCCCTTCCGAATCCGCGAGCTACGGGCTAAAGGGTTCGATGTAAGCCACGGCACAATGCAAGACTCCCGCGCGAGCCTTATTGCGTTTGCCTTTCAAGGTCATTCGCGATCTAGTGATGGAGATACTACGGACAGTCCGGAAGTTAGCCAGCTGCCGGTCGCACATTGGTTGCGAGGTCTCCCGGCCAGTGTGGCCAGTGCCATGGCCGCCGAGGTCAATGCTACGTCATTAACGGATGCCGTGCTACGAGTTGCAACAAAACAGTTCTCAAATCTAATGTTGGTCAAACCAGATCAAATTGATAGCGGAAAGCCGCTGTTGGATTATGGGGTTGACAGCATGATCGCTTGAATTTCGGATGTGGTTTTGGACGGCTTTTAAAGTTGACGTGTCTTTTCTGGATATCGTCAGTTCCCATCAGTCTCTTGAGACGCTGAATGAATTTGTCGCTGGAAAATTAGATCCGCCAGAGAGTACCGACAACTAATAACTCGGGGAGTAAGTTTGGTCGTATCATCTCCTCCTCGTGCGAGATATGCACTAAAACACGATCATGCATTAATATATTTCTCTCAGTGATCAGATGGTGCTTACGTTTAAATATCAACTCCGTTTGCCCGAATATGGAACGATGTTTATGCGCACGTTGGGTGATCGACTGGCGATCAAGCAAGTGGTTGAAGCTAGGTTAGCTACATGACACGGGCCAGTGTGGGAGATGGGATTTTCAGCGCATTGGTTTTCTTTCACGTTGTATGCGATATTTTTCCTCTCCTAGAGTCATATACATCTTATATGCTGAATGCCAGTTCACTGTCATGCGTCTCGTTCCGTAGACGTGTCACTCAGGGTTGAGGTACCATCAGTGACACACATCCCGATACTATAAGGGTCCCTACATATATTAAGGGCGTGAGGCTTTCAGCTGTCGACACTTTCTCGGGGCCGTATTAGGATGCATAATTATAGAAAGGAGGTCGGTGAGGCGTCTGGAGCATGTATTATGGGAACACAGTTTTGTCTCGTTAATGCAGGACAAGTGATTGGATATAACCAACCTAGCCTGCATGACTTTTGCATTCTACGATTAGGCAGTGTAAGCCTCGACAAATATTGATCTGAAGTGGCTGAGTGATCTGGCGACCGTGAACCAATGCATTGCCTAGTGTGAACGATCTGGCCGATTCACATTGTGTCCTACAGATTTCATTGCGTATTGGACCCTCTCTTACATGGGTAAGGATGAAGCTATTCGGATAGGGCCAGTGAAAGTTGAAAATGTACACTTCCGACGTGCACTTTTCGCGGGAGGAACCCTATTCTCTACTCTCGTGTTTGTTTCATGCTGTTTAGAGGCAGCCGGGTGGGAAGAGCCATGATACCTCGCACTGCATTGAGATACCCGTAACACACTCTTCTTCTTTCGGTACCGAAGGCCGCTCGGCAGTTGTCGTCCCCGTTTCTTGTCTGTAACACCTGCCCAGATGAGGGGGGTGGCGGGCGAATCAGAGTCGAGAGCAGAAGAGCGCACGTAATTCTCACCCCAGATCTCACGCCGTCTCCACTACCCAACGGAGAAATCCCCGAGACCAGGTCGGGAGAGAGGCGGTGGGGGTTATGCGTCGACGTTAGCTGAATGGTATCTGCCATAGAGGATGGGTGCGCAGTTGTTTCGCCGGGGGAATGAGTCGAGTAATGCAGGCAGTGTAGATCTGCAATTTCTCTCCATGTTGGTGCCTGAGATTATTGCAATTGTAGTAACCTTAGGTAGTACTTCCCTCAATCCCATCTCCATATGCCCGGATCTGCAGTGTACGCTAGTGTAAACAGATACCTAGGCGCACAGACGTGCGTTTGCCACGCTAGACCTACCTAGGTAGTTGCGCATTTGAAATCGTCGAGGGCTATGGTCATGGTTGCCCGTGCACAAGCAATCAGTGCTTACGATTTAACAGACCTGCTTACCTAAGGTACGCACATTACAGGTAAGTTACTCACCGCATGTTTGTAGTACGGGAGAAATATGCAAGCCGAGGTACCAAACGCACAGATTTGTCGCCTAGAATTATATTTTGATATGTGGAAAATGAGCACCTGGTCTGAGTTAGGGGAGCCTAGTAGTTTAGTTATGCGTAGTCCAAAACTACCAGCGGCAAGTATAGGTACTATAGCCGCAGTTGTTGATGGTTTCTTCGAAACTCCCTTGAAGGACATACGCATAGTCCACCGCACCTAGACCAGGGCAGGTACCTAGACTAGCTAGCAACTACCTAGGTAGTATGAGCTAACTTCCCCGCAAAGCTGGGCACTGATAACAGATGGAGTGTCTTGCTTTGCATTAGGGCTATCCAATTAGAGCTGGGCTATCGGCTGTAAAGCCCCCGGAAAGGGTTAGGTTCGGCTACGCTATCCTAAATCGCTACTAGTACTATTCAAACATTCATATATACCCTCTCAAGAAATCTATAGTCTTGTTCTCCAGGCCAGAAACACGATATTTCGACCACCTTGACTCCAACAATGATATGGCGATTTGTCTTCCGGATGAAGAAGACAGGACCGATGGACAAATCACATCATCGGATGAGGCGTATGTATGCCTCGTTCGAATATATCCTTGTCTATCCCGATCTACTCGACGACGCCCATTGGTTGCTTCAACTTAGCACCACCATAGAGAAGGCCTGTTTCCGATGCGTCTCGAGAAGTGTCTGTGCTGTGCAGCTGTGATTTCATTCACTCCCCCATTCATTCATTAGGGCCCCCCCTGCAGTGCCGTCGTCATGATGGTTCCGGCCCCAATACTCACCAAGCGTCCTGTTAACCACACCCCCATCCCCCGATCCAAGTCATCCTAGTCGCACTGAATTTGCCCCTTGTCGCGTCTACAGCTCATCGACCGGCACTTGCGAGTTACCAAGGGTCCACCACGCAAGTGAGAGTGGCTCGGCCGCTCTGTCCTGTCGAGCCCGCTGTGCTCTGATTCGGTGACGATATATACCAAGCTCTATGTTGGCATATCATCTCAACTCGCCTATCTGCCATACCATATCTCCATGGAAGGACGCTATCAGGCATATCCCTCAGCTGCTGGCCACGCGCACGTGGCGTCGAAGGTTACCTAAGGTAGACGAAGTACACCCTGTGTGGCCACTGTTTTCGGACCATTCTTCCATAATAATACCTACTCGCCCCCTTTCGGCGCTACGGCCGGATCCCATATGAACTCTTGATCTAGCTGGCGGCGCAGATGTTGTTCACGCCAGCTCGGAGAACAACATCAAACTAGCATCGTTTATATCCCCGAGCCATTCGTTTACACCCGGCCTACCATGTCGACCAAAATACTTTCCAAGGAAAGCCTGACATTCCCCCAAAACGCTCTCCTCGCTATCAACATCGCCGAACGAGTCGGATCGGTCTTCTCCCTAATCGGATGTCTCTTCATCATTGTTACCTTCTTATTTTCTAGTGCCTTCCGCAAGCCTATCAACCGACTCATATTCTATGCTTCTTTCGGCAATATGGCCGTAAATGTCGGAACGCTCATTGCTAGGGCGTATATCGACGACGAGAACTCGGTGGGGTGCCAGATTCAAGGCTTCTTGATCCAACAGTAAGCTTTTCGTCTTTTTGGCGTCTCTTCCATCTAAATCGAGCGTTGCTAGGTTCTTACCCTCGGATGCTCTATGGGCTTTTTCCATGGCCTTCAATGTCTATCTGACATTTTACTTGAAATTCGATGCCGAGAAGCTGAAGAGAATGGAAAAGTGGTACCTCTTGATTTGCTACGGAGTTCCGTTCCCGCCGGCGATCAGCTACATCTTCATAACTACTCGGCCGAAGGGGAGAATTTATGGTGACGCGATTCTATGGTGCTGGGTAAATTCTTCGTGGGATGTCTTGAGAGTGGGCACTCTATACGGGCCGATCTGGTAAGGGCTTTGTCTGCAATACTGCTAGCCTACCATTATGCTGACGTGACGGAGGGTTGTCCTCTTGGCCACATTTTTTATCTACATTCGAGCCGGCAGGGAAATCTACAAGAAACGTAGACAACTGCGCAAAGCCGACAGCAGCAGCCATGGCGGACATGACTACGAGATGTCCAGGTTGGACAATACATCCCCGCCGAAGACCACGGTGACTACGGAGATCAGCGTCACGTCTGAGTCTGTAGCCCAGACCGACCAAAAAGCTGAAGATGACCTTCTTCGGGATATTGAATCCAAGGCAGCCTCGGCCCCTAGTGCCTACTCAATCATGATTTCCTCAACTCGTCAGGCGCCCCCTGTTCCAAACAACATTGGCACATCAACGAATACATCTCAAACCAGGGCGAAACGGAGGAAGAACAATGAAGCTAGCAGTGCAGTGTGGGCATACACGAAATGTGCCCTCCTTTTCTTCACCGCTCTCCTCGTTACTTGGATCCCCTCATCAGCAAACAGGGTGTATAGCCTTGTCCACGGGGGCCAAACTGTAGTGGCATTGGAGATTCTGAGCGCGATCGTCCTCCCTCTCCAAGGATTTTGGAATTCAATCATCTACCTTGTCACATCTTGGGCTGCTGTCAAGTTGTTTTTCTCGGAAGTTCTCCACCGTATGACAGACGGCAATTCGCCTTCAGACTTTGCGCGGCCATCTAAAGACCAGCACAGCCTCTCTTTCAATCTGAGGAGTCGGAACAACAAAGGAGAAGAGACGGATAGCATGACGGAGCTTGCCGGGAATGCAATACCAATGCCAAAATCATCGTAAAACAACATTACTACAAAATAATATCTTGTTACTTTCCCAGACTTTCCACGCTGACTAATATCACTCTACGAGTTCACGGTTCTGGTCAGACGTACAATTTCGGTTCCTTTTTGTCACTGTTTGTGACAACATCATTCAAAGAGTGTAGATTGAATATAGGCTGGTACTGCCATTGGGAGACAGGTGGCGATTACAATATACCCTGGCATGTTATCACTTCTCCATCAATATTTATAACTAACGATCTTGTCATCTTGCGTCTAAGTATGAAAGTCATAGTATCTCCAGATCTTCAACGAAAATTCAACCATCAGAAGTGCAAGTTAAGCCAGACGCCGTCGCATATATGCACGTCCCCTTCATGTCCCCTTGCATGCACAAAAACATCTTGGTACGATAGAGAGATGCATTGACAACGACGGTCCACTTGGCTTGGTATTCCTAGGGTTGCACTCGCTGCCGGATAGATAGGGTACCTGCGGCCAATGTCGGGGGATATCGTGGACCTAGTTCTGAGCTTGATACTGCCCACAAGATAGGGCAATAGAATGCGATTCTAGAAGGGGCGCCGTTTGCTCGAGAAGATTACCTAGTTGGTCTACTATTTGTTCTCCTGCAGCATGCCCCCGGAAGACCTCGGGCTCTCCATTGGTCCGTGTAATCTAACCTCCAGGCGCATGCCATACATCAATACAATGTAGTAATATGGTGGGGAGAAAGCCAGGTTTGAAAAAGAATACAACTGTACACCCGTACATGTAGATTGATCTAGCCACGCTCGGACCATGTGCCACGGTAGTGTAGTAAACAAGGAAATAGGGGGGGGATGCCAAGGATGGTGATGTTGCATGAGTATTTAGTATAGGTACGAGAGCTACAGCGTGCATAGGGACTATTGGGACTTTTGTACTAGTAAGTACTAAGTAGTAGCGATTGTGTACACCCTGCACTTATTTATTATCTATAGTGTGCAATGGAATTAGGTAGAGCCATATAAGAGATATGAGCGAGAAGGCGGCAGATATTATGCCATTCACTACTGAACCCGAGTCGTTGTGTTGATTTCACTCCTCCACAACCGGTACATCTCGCTCCCCACACCCCGGAAACTTAAGGCAAGTCGAAGCGGGGTGGCGTACCTAGGTACGTACCGGAGACTATCTATCTCGTGCATAAGATCGGGGGTTGGGTCCCGGAAGCCAAGGCTTGCATCGAGCTCCCGGCGATGTGGCTCCGGGTTTGAGATGATGCATTAGTCTAGCATAACCTAGCCAACTAGCTGCATGAATAGTGCCCCAGCACAGCGAATAGTGTGCTGGGCTTTGTCGCTTTTACCACGACTAAAGTGTTTGACTTGGTATTATTACAAGTATCTCTCCGCGTTCAACACAGACCTGGCCTGCGAGGTCGTATTAACGTCTGTCCATGACTACTAGTCTACCTAGTCCAATTCCATGCGCTGGACGAAGCTGGGGTTCGATGACAAATCATGAGCAGAGTGCTCAATAGTCCAAGTTCTCGAGAGGTCAAGCGATGATCTAGATCTTCGCCGAGCTAGATGTGTCATGTGTATATACATGGAACCCCCTACCAACCGGAGAACTTGGTAATTCGCGTGCAAAGTAAGTTCAGCTCCTTGTTATTTAATGTACTATGTATAACTACAAGGAATGGAATTGTCACGGTTCCGTGGCGCGTGTGTATAGTTCATGTCAAACCACCCCGCATGCGAGCATTAATAATCCTATGTTTAACTAAGTCGCGGGTGTCACGCCCTGTGATACGCACGTTCGGTGTTTTGTTTTTTTTTCCCCCCAATTTTTTTCTTGCCATCGTTCCTAGACAATCGCATTGTTACCCACCTGGCAGTAGGGCCAACAATTCGGCACCTGCGCCGGAATACTGGTGGCCATATAACAATAGGAGCGACACAAGAGAGCCTATGGTTTGCTTGCCTTCTTGCTTGCTAGCACAAGGTATGTAGGCGAGTATATGTAAAAAAGACTTGCTTGCTGGAATTAACTAATATCTATGCATTGCTGTTCTCGCCCTTTTCTTTTATTAGAAACTCTTTATTACGGAATCTAGAACCTGAACTCATCTTCGCTAGCTACTCCGTTACCTTAAATACGCAATCCCACACTTAACTGCTTGTTTAAATAAATAGTTAAGCACCAACTTAATATTCTCGAACCTAACCTTACGCTTCTATCGCTGTATTATATCTCTGCTTGTGCTTACCATACCAGTAATAAGCCTACTAAAAACGGGATATTATGTAAACAGGAGTTATTATTATTACTCGAGGCAGTTATAAGCCGGACAGCGAATATAGACAACTCAAGCTCTTCTTACAGCAGAAAGAACTTAGGCAGGTTTCCAATAATATTATTACTGAAGGGTAAATTGAAAAGAGCACAAAAAGCGTCCACGAAGCATTGAAGTGTCAATCTCATCACGTTTCCCCAAATCTTATAACAGACAAGTTGACTAGCCTCGCCTACCATGACGTCCAATACAACTTAATACTGTTTGGGACTCGACCCAGCATTTAGGGACTAGAGTTACCATAGTGTTGAAGTAGTGTAAGTGGATCAGAGTGGCTTAGTATGACTGGAAGCCAATTTGTGGCTTCACATAGGAGAGTATATAAAAACACTACTATAAGGGATCCTTAGCACGAGAGAGAGGGAACACGTCCACCCCAGCTAGGAGTCATCAATAAATTAAGATTTTGGCTTTATTACTTGATCGTTTAATTCCCCATAAGAAATGAATGATATTTATACTTGGAAGTGTAGGTTACGGCTATCTCTAAGTATAGGGGCAACGTAAGTAATCCATAGGTGAGTGCTGCTATTTATGGTTGCCCACTTCAGTGTAGAAGATATCCCACGCATATAGCGGCCAGTTCGGAACAATGTCGAATCTCAACAGAAAGTTGGCCGGGTGGGTAATTATCTTCCGGCTCGATGCAAATGAACTGCTGTTGGTCCAATCGGGAATTCCAATAAAAAAGTAAAATAGAGAAAATTCGTGATCTTTTGCTATTATGCTCAACATGGGTAGTAGGTAAAGTGTAACTAAAGAAGAGCGAAAATAAATTGTGCTAGAATCCGATCGCCGGATAAATACTTTGTGCTTAAAAAAAGATAATGAACCACTTAACCTTGTTGCTTAATATTCGCTGCCCAGAACGTAGCTTTTCTTCGATTCGGTTTTCGTCCGACTCCATAAACCTCCAACCACTGTCGCGGCGTTGGAAGCTGTTGTGTCCTTCTCAGCGTGCTCGGGACACTTGTGTGGCGGCAATTTGCCTTGGGACTCGTAGAAGAACCTGCACACGTCGAACTCGTGGTTGTCGCCGCTAGAGGCAGCGCAGATCCATCGGACCGTGGACGCCTCCAGCTGAGGCCAACACGCGTCGCACCAGAGATAGTTTGCGAACCTGGGAGACTCGCGGGCGCTGGCCCGACGAATAATCCTTTGGCAGAATTTGTTAGAGCAGCATGCCGTCGGCTCGATCGCTGGCCACTGCTGTCGGAACTGCCAGTTGCCCGAACTCGCCATGTCGCGGTTGCTTACTAGCCCGAGCTCACCTTTCCTTCTATTTATTATCCGTGCGCAAGCTACTGTTAGTAGCAGTGCGTACACTACACTAAAAACACTAACAACGCTAATTTTTAGCTAATTTTTACAAAACACTAAAGGTCTAATTAGTAATAGTCTTTAGCTCTAGCTGGAAAACTTTACTAATATAGGACCTAATAACTTTGTTACGCCTAACCATAATATTCGAAAATATATATATAAAAACAATAGCTATTAATATACTTTTAAGAACTAATTTATAGCAGGCTAAACAAACCAAAATTTAAGCAATAAACTTGCTTTTAAAGCTTAAAATAGCTAAAAAAAATATTTTTAATTTTAATTTATTGCTTTAAAATATATTTACTAAGCAATATACTTAAATTAACTATAAAAATAAAATCTATAAAAAAGTTATAATAATACTAGTAATAGTACTAAATAATTTTATTTAATTTTTTTAAAAAAATATTTATATTAGCTATAAGTAAATAGCCCAAAAATATATAAAATTTTTTAAGTAATATTTTAATATATTAATATATATATAATCCAGAAATAATATTATAGCATTTTTATACTTTATTAATATATAAATATAAACTAAAATATTAAATTAATTAATATTTTAAATATTAATACTTTTATATATAAAAATAACTAAACAAAACATTAAACTTTTTTTTAAACTAGTTTTTAAAATAGTTTTTTTAGTATTAACTAGTATATATACTATTTATAGCGCTAGTATAATAGTACTTTTTTAAAAATTTTATAAAAATATTTATATTTTAGTTTAGTTAAGTAATAAAACAATTAAATTTTATTAATTAATAGTTTATATAATTAGAATAGTACTGCTTAAAAACTTGCAGCTACTAGTAAAAATAATACAAAATATCCAATCTATTAAAACTAAATAAGCTATTAAAACTACTAATTTTATAACAAAAAATAAACTACTAAAAAAATAAAACATAAATATTATTAAATAGACTTTATATATTAATATAATAAAATTACTAAAAAAATAAATAGTTTATATAGTTCTAAAAATCTTTTTATTTATAACTAACTACTTAACTAATATTTTAATAAATATTATTTAAAAAATAATAATTATAAAAATCAAAATATAAATAGGGATTATTTTAATTAATATATATATTTTATAAAAATATAGATCTATAAATAAAAAAAATAACCTAAATAATAGCTTTTAAAGAACTAGTATAAAAGTTTAAATTATTTTTAGTTAGCAAGCTTTTTTATAAAAAAAAAAAACAAAACTACATTGTTTGCTATAACCTAAAATATTAAAAATATTATATAATAAAATTTTATAATAAAAAGTTTTTATATAAAAATTATAATATAAAAACTAATTTTTATAACTTTATAAATAATAAAAAATATATTATATTATTAAAATATATAAATTATTATAGTTTTTACTTAATAAATTATAATAATTATTTAATAAAGCTTAAAAAAATAAATAATATAATAATTTTGTTGTTATAAACTAAAATAAAAGCTATAAAACGGGCTAAAAATAAGGAATATAATAACAAAAACTTTTTATTAAGAATAACTACTAAAAAAAAAAAGGCAGCAGTAATAAAAAAACTAAAATAATAAAGCAATAATAATAAAAAAAAAGTTTTTTTAATGCTTATAAAATAGCTACAAAAAGAGTTAAGCACTAAAGCTATAACTATAACAATTTTATTTTTAGGTATAATATCTAGCAAAACAGAAAAAAATAATAAAATAAAAAATAAAATTACTACTATAGCCCTAGCAACCTTTTTATATATAACTCTAGTTCTTCTTTTTAAAATAAAAAAACTTATAAAAATAGTACAAGCTATTACTGCAATACTTACTAGAATATTAAGAAATTTTTAAAAAAAGGCCAAAAAACTAAAAAACTAACTTAGCAAACTTATTAAACTAAAAAGCAATAAAACTAATAGTAAAACAGAAATATAACTAAACAATACTAAAAAAAAGCCCTAGCCTAAGCTCTTAAAATAATAAGCATAACAGCTTATAATATAAAATATAAAACAAATAATTATTTAATATTTTTATAAAAATACTAAAACAAAAAAATAAATATAGTAATAGTTATAAAACTATAGATTAATAAAAAAAAATAAAAAAACATAAATATACTAAAAATATTAAAACTTTAAGCTAGTAAATATTTAGAATACTTAAAAAATTAATAAACCTAAAGTTATAATATATATTAAAATAAAAAAAAGATTAAAAATAAAAAAAAAAGCTTTAGTTTACTATAAAAACTTAATATAATTTAATATTAATAATTATAAGTTATTAATATATTATAAAACTTTAAATATAAATATAGTAATAAAATATATTATAGTACTAAAGCTACTAAAAAATTGCTTTATAATAAAAAATCTAAATATTTAACACTTAGATTAAGAACTAAAAGCAATAATACTTTATAAAAAATAAAAAGTTATAGATTAGTTAATTAAAGCAAAAATAAACTTTATAAACAAACTAAAAAAACTAATATATTAAGCAGGATATATTATAAATATAATATTTTTAAATATATTTTTTATTAAAAACTAAATAGCTAAAAAGCTAAAAACTTTATTAGATTATAAACTATTATAAATAATATTTTTTTCAAAAGATTTAATATATTTTTAAAAAAAAAACAATTAAAATTTTTATTAAAAATAAAAAACTAGCATAATTAAAAAACCTAATTAGTATAAAGGCTAATATATTACTAAATATAAAGGAAGCTATAAGCGCAAAGCAAGTTAAAAAAACTATAAAAGTACTAATAACTTTAATATTAATTTATACAAAGATTATTAAAATAAAAAAATAAAAATAAAGCAAAGTAGTACTATAATAAATAATAAAGTATATAAAAGTATAAGCGGATTTTAAAAAACTACTAAATATTAAAAACGTAAAAGCTACCTAGTAAAAGCTATTTATTATAATTAAAAAAACAAAAAAAGATTATTAGTAAAAACAAATTAATAAAATAAAATTAGATAAAAAGCTATTAAAAGTAATAAATTAGTATAAATAAAAAAAAATAATTATTTTGCTACTATTTATAAATAGTAATAAAATAATAGTTAAAATAAAATAAAAAGCTAAATATTTTACTAGAAATATTTTAAAAAAATTTAACTTAAAAAATAACCTATTAATAATTAAGCTTTTAAAACTTAATAACTAACTATACTTCTTTTAAAGCTATAAAATAACTATAAAAAAAGCCTAAAAATATATTACTAAAATAATATTAATATTACTAAGCAAAAACCTAGTAATAATAAAATATTTTATTATAATATAGTTTATAATAAAAAAATACTATTAGAATTTACTAAAAAAATGCTTAAAATATAGTGTTTTTTTGTCATAAATAAAAAGTTTACGAAGTCAGGTATAATATATAAAAGGATAAGTTATATATTTGGTAAGGTTGGCTTATAAAACTAAAGCTTATAAAAAGAAGATTCTCTATCGAAATAAGTACAGATATAATATATATATATAGTAAGTATGCACCGGTCCTAGTATACTAGGCATAATAACTATCCTCTCCTCTTTAGTCAAGTTATTCCTAACTTAATATATATAAGTATATAAGATACAAAGTATATAGTATAGGTAGGTGGTATATATATATATAAATAAAAGGTAATTTAAGTATAGGGTTTATATAAAATTAAGGTAATATATATACAATTAATACAATACAATCAATTAGGTATTTATAAGTATAGGTATATAAGTATTTCTATTATATTAATAATATATAATATTATTATTATTATTAATATAAATACTTTAATACCTATATAATATTATTAATTAGAAGTTTTAGTATATATATAATATAGTATATATATATATATTATATACTTAAGTACATAGTGAATTTTAATACTAGTAATTTAAGCGTAAGCTACGCATAAATTACCTATAAAGCTAATCTAGTTTTATATAAATATTCCAGCCTAATCCTTTTTTTTTCTTTTTTTTTTTTCTTTTTTTTTTAGCTACCGCTATTATTTTAGTTAGTTTTAGCTACTTTTTTATTTCGCTGCTATTATTTTTTACTTTTTCTGCACTTTTTTTACTTTTTTTTTTTTTTCTTTTTACGCTAGTATTACTATATCTAACGCTAACTTTATTGCTTTTTTTTCGGATAATAAGCCCTTTATTATTTGCTACAACTATTGCTTCTAGTATAAAACTTGTTAAAAAATAATTAATAGCTATAACTGCTACAACTGCAAGCGTTATATATACAAGCAAAGTATGCATACTAAAAATAAGGCATATAAGCATAGGGCTGCTAAAGATTTGGTTTATAAAGCGCATACGTACTAATGCTGTTTTAGCAATATTTATAATAGGGCTTAGCCTAATCTCGGCCGGCCTATCTAAGTTGTTTATATAATAAAAAAAATAAAAGCTTTTTTTTATAATAAATATTAAAAAAGCAAAAAAATATATAAGCTAATAAATATAATTATATTTATTTTATATTAATATTTTTACTAATTTAAATATACTATATAATTAAATCTTAAGCTTAATATTTTTTAATATAGTTTGTATAAATAAATTATTAAACTAGTTTTACTAGTTTTTTAACTTTAAATTAAACAAAGATAGCTATAAAATTATAAATAAAACGGGCTTAAATGCTTAATAAATACTTTTAAAGTTTTATTAGTAACTTATTAGTATTTAATTTTATTTGTTAAAAATATTCTATTGCTTTATAATAACCTATTATTTCTAGTTTAGAATTACTAGTATTTTAGGTAATTCAAAAATAAATAGTTCTATTTTTATTTTATAGTATGTTTATTAGTTGTTTATATAGGTTTAAGATGCTTGTGCTATATATACCCAAATAATAATATAGTAAAAAAATATACAGCTCTAAATAATAACATATATCTTTTTTAATGCTATAAATATTTTTATTTACTTTTAGTTCGTAAAGTTATCTAATATAATTAAATATTAGCTTAATGCTAGGTATATTTTTATAAAAATATTTTATATTTTTAATTTAAAGATTATAGTTATATATTATAGATATTAGCTGTTTATTGTTTTATATTAGAAATATAAAAAGTAATAGTAAGCGCTACTAATTAAATTACTTAAATTACTAGATTGGCTAATATAGCTAATATAAATATTACTTATTTTAATAAAATCTAATTTTAAAAGTAGTTTATATATAGCTTAATAATAAAGCATAGATTAAATATTTAAAATAATTAGTTTAATTCTAACTATACAAATATTTATAAGTTTATTTTTATTAATTTGTTAGAGTTTTAGGCTAATATAATTATAAAAGTAGTAAGTTTTTAAGTAATAAAGTAAAATATTTTTAGGTAAAAATAGAATTAATTAATTTTTTTTTATAACTAGTTTGGGTATAAATTGTTAGGTTAAAAGTTCTTTTTTTTTTAATAATTTTACTATTATTTAAAAGTTTATATTACTTTAAATATTATAATATTAATAGCTAATACTTATTAGTTATATTTAGTTAGCTAGCTTTTTTATTTAATTTTATAATATAACTTATAGTTATATATTTATTTTATTATTATATTTTTAATTTTTTATTTATTTAAGTTATTTATAAGGTTTGGTATAAATAAATTATATATAGTATTATTTTTTTAAGGTTTAAATAGTTAGATAAGAAAAATATTATAAAAGCAGATATATTATGCTAAAAATATAAAGCGATATACCTACGATCTAATATAACTAAAGATCTAGAATAGGCTAATAAACTTAAATATAAGTTTAGAATATTTAAAACTTAAGTTCTTTATAGATAATATTATTATATTTCTGATTTTATAGGTTATAAGTTTATATTTAATGTTATAATATTTTTAATATTTTTTAACTACGATTTACTACTAATTTTTTAAGTTATTTTTAATAGTTTATAATTTTTGCAATTATTTTTATACTACTAGCACCCCTTTTAAAGTAAAGTTGTTTTTAATAAATAATCTAAACTTTAGTATATAGCTATATAAAGCTTTAAAAAATAATTTATTAGTTATACTATTAATAATTAAGTTAATCGTAAAATATGCTTAAGAAAATAATTGTAGCTAATTAGTTTATTTATTATTAATAAAGCATTTAAAGTAGTTTTTAATTGTTTAATTTATATGCTTTGTTTGCTTATTAGTTCTAAGGTAAAATATAACCAAATATTTTTTTTTGATTTTAAAGTAATAGTATAGGTCTAACTAGAAATAACTAGTAAAAAAAAAGCCGTAGTCTAATATAATACTTGTAGAACTTTTATAAATATATTTAATTTTTTAATAAAATAAGGTAGTAAGCTATATTAAAATTATTTTAGTATTAATAAAAAATAAATATATTAATTTAATAAATCTATTAATAATTATTAAAATATAATTAATTTGGTAGTTTTTATAAAAAGTTAAAGGCAGTCTAACTATAAAATCTATAAATAGTTTTTATATAGGAGCTAAAAGTATAAATAAAATATTAAGTTCGCTATATTTTTAGTAATGTTTTGCTTTTAATCTAAAGCATATTATATAACTACTTATATAATTATTAATATTTGCTTTTATTTTTAGTTAGAAAAACTTGCGCTATAATAGTTTAAGCGTGCGTTTTTATCCAAAATGCCCTACTAATAAATTATTATAATACAATTTAATAAGCTAAAAATAAACAAATTTTTTAAAAAAAATATAAACTTTATTTTTATAATATAAAATTTTTTTTTTAATTATTTATTAAAAGTTTATAAGCTTTTTAGTATTAATACACTTTTTAATTAATTTATATTTAAAGTTTTTTTATTAAATATTCTAAATTATGTTTTATAAACTTTGCAATATATCTAGATTTTAGAAATTCTTATTATTTGTAGCTATTTATGCTTATATATGTATAACTGCCTATATAAAAATAGTTTTTTTTTTAGAAAGTCAAGCAGCATATATTTTGCTTACTAGTACTTTTAAGTACTTATTAGAAATTTTAGTTTGTACTACTATAATTTTTCTTTTTAGTATTAGAAAAAGATTAATATTTTAAGGCAAATTGCCTATATAATTAGGTTGGTACAATAGGGGATTAGCTCTGTTTTGTTTGTTTTGCCTATATTTAATAATAAAATTAAAAAAAATTAAATATATATATTAACAAGCTTACTTTTTATTTAGCTTTAGAATTTTTATAAACGCTTAAAAATTGCTATAGTTAGTTAATATTTTAACTAATAATTTGTTTTTTTAAAAATAATACTACTAATACTTAAAATATTCTATAATTATAAACATTTTTTAATTTAGGGTCTTATAGTTTGATTTTATATTAGTAAACTTGCAAAAATAAAACGTAACAAAACACTATTTATTTTAACTATTTTTTTAAGAAAGGTTTTTTGCTAGCGCTGCTTTAAAAAAATTAGTTTTTACTAATATTTACTTTTTAAGGTTAAAATATAAAAAAAAAATAGCTTTTCCAAATAAGTCCTAAAGCTTTTTAAAAGCTTTTACTATAAAACAGTCTAAAAAAATTTAACTTTTTTTTGTTCTAGTTATACTTTTTTTTAAATACTAAGTTAGAAAAGCAGCAACCCAAAAATACCCTTTAATAAAACGCTAGTAAAAGTTATAAAACTTTAAAAACTAAAAAACAGCTATTATTTAATTATATTAATATAACTAAAGTTTATTTTAATGTTTTAACTAAATATAATATATTTAAAAAATTCAAATTTTTTTTAGTAAAACTAATATTTTAAAAGTTTAGTATATAGCTTAATATTTTAAAGTTTTTTAATAATTTTTTAAACGTATTTTATATAAAATTTTTTTTTTATAAAAAATATAAAAATATTATTTAAGTATATAATATAAAATATATTTAAAATATTATTAAGTGCTTTATATATATAGTTTTAAAAAGTGGCAAAGGTATTACATAAACCTATAGGTATAACTAAAAATTTATAATAGCTATAACGCATACAAAAGGCTATTTTTTATTTATTTTCTTTTTTAATTTAGATATAATAATAAACGTTTTTAAAATCAATCTTAATAAATATTTTAATATATACAAATCTATTTATTAATTTTAAAAAAAAAAAAAAATATAGCAATTTTTTTACGTAATATAGTTAAGTTTTTTATAGTCTATATATAGTTTTAAACTTTTATTTTTTTTAGGAACAAATAAAATAAAAGCTTTAGCTAAGCTTTTAGATTTCTATATTTTTTTATTAGCTATTATTTTTATAAACTATTCTTAAAGTTTTTTAAGTTTATTTTAGGTTAATAAATAAATAAAATAATAAAGTACTATAGTATTATTTTATAAATTAATTATTAAGTTTTTTTGTTTAGAATATAAAAGGATACTAGTTTTGTTAGTATTAAAGAAATTAGCTAAATTATAAAATTTTAGCAGAATACTTTTAAAACTAATGTAATTTTTTTTAGTTTTTAATTTTTTTAACTAAAAAAGTTTAAAAAAATATATAATAGCTTAATAATATTTTTTATTTTTGTAAGCCCTAGGAAATTAATAAGTTATAACTAACTTAAAATGTTTAAGCCTTAAACTATAAAACTAGCAATTCAAACTTAAATTAAATATGATTTTTTAGTTTTTTAGTATAGTTTAGAAAAAAAGCACTAAACTTTTTTTTAACTAATTATTTTAGTTAATAGCAATATAAGTATACCAAAATTTTCAAGTTACCCTACAGCTATTAGTAAGTTTACAAGTAACCTAATAAATACTATAACTAAAAAATCTATTTCTAGCAGCATGTTATAAAGTATAAATATAAAATAAAGCTTTTTCTAGTTTGTTATATAAAGCAAAAATATAATTAATATAATTATATTTAATACAAAAATTTAAATTAATAAATATTTTTAATAAGGTTTTTTTTAGGCTAATAAAATAAATATTATATAAAATATAAAATTAATACAAAACAGATATAAAAAGCTATAGTTTTAGCTTAGGCTTTATAGCTAAAACTAAAACTATTTTCTTTTTTTCTAATTATTACTTAAATATTTATTAAAATATACTAAAAAATTATATAAACAATTTTAATCCAAATAATAGTTGTTTTTTTATTTTTAGTTTAATTAAATTTTTTAAATCTAATATTTTTGATTTTTTAATAAGTATTACTAGTTAAGTTCTTTATAGTTATAACTAATATAACTTATTTTTTTATAATTAAAACAAAAAAAGTTCTAAGTATTACTATTTTGTTTTAGGCAATTATTAAGATTATTTTATAGCTATTTCTAAAGTATATTAAAAATATATTAATTAGAATATTTAAAAAATAATAACTTTTTAAATATATAATTATTAGAGGGTTACTAATTTAAATAAAGTTATTTTAGCTAATTATAGTACTAACAACTATTTTAGCTCCGAACTATATTATAGTATTTTTAGCTTTAATAAAAATAATTCTTATTATTAAAGTATTTTTATCTAAAAAAGCTTTAGTATTATTGCTAATCCTAAGGTTTATTAGTATTAGTTCGGTTAATATTTAAATATAAAAGTCTTTATTAAAGCTCTATAGCTCTAAGGGCAAAAGTTATTAATTTTTAATAATATTATACTATATTTATTATTATTAATTTTTTTTAAAATAACAGATTATTAAAATTTATAATTTTTTATTAGAATAAATTAGTTAGTTTTTAATAATATAATATAGCTTTTTTATTATTACTTTATTATTTTTTTTAAATTTTAATTTAAAAAAAATATTAATTAAATATTTTAAAGTTTTAATTAGTTTATTACTAAGCTTTTTTTAATTACTAGCTAATATTTATAATAAAAAAAGTTAATTAGTAAATCAAAGTTTTAGTTTAGTTAATAAAGGTTTTTTAATTAGATTTATAAAAAAAGCAATTTTAGTACGCTTTTTTTTTTAAAAAAATTTAATACTAGTTTTTGCAATCCTAGTTTATTTTGCTAACTATATAAATAATTTAAGTCTAGGTTTATTAGAACTTTTTTTACAAACTTTTAAATATAGATTTTAGTTTTTTAATTTACTTAATTTATTAATTATAAATAAACTATATAGTAAGCAAAAAATATTCAAATTTTAAAAAGCAACTAAAATTAACGTTTAACTTTTTATTATTATTGTAGCATTTATAATAATAAAATAATTAATAGTTAAGACTGCTTAAATCTAATTTATTAAATAATAATAATAAAAATAAAAAAGTAAATAATAAGCTAAAATTAGAAAAGTTATATTATTTTTAGTGCTAACTTTTATATTTTAGGTAGGGGGTATAAAAAAAATTTAAAAAATTAAAAAATTTAAAGTTTTTTAGATTTTTAGCTTTTTTTTAATGTTTATATTTTTTAAGTTTTTATTTTAATATTAATTTATATATATTTATAAATTAAAATTCCTTTGATTTAAAAATAAGTTATTTTTATTTTTTTAGCTATTTACTTATTTTTTTAAGTTTTATTTTAAACTAAATATTTTATTATAATAAAAATTAGTTAGTACTTTTAAATCATAAAATACTATTATTATTTTAGTAACTAGGTATTGAACTACTACTAAGCTCTAATTTTTGATTTTTATTTAAAAAAAAATTAGTATAGCCTTATTAGCTATCTATAGCTAATTTGTTTTTTTTAAGAAGCATTAATCTAGTTAATAGTCCAGGTTTTCTAGGGGCTATTATATAAATATATTATAAATAACTTTAAAAAAAAGCTTTAAAATTATTATAAATAAGAAATTTACAAAGTTAGATATAATATATAAAAAGATAAGTTATATATTTAGTAAGGTTGGCTTATAAAACTAAAGCTTATAAAAGGAAGATTCTCTATTAAAGTAGGTGCAGATATGGTATATATATATAGTAAGTGTGCACCGGTCCCAATATGCCAGGCATAACATTTTTTAAAAGTTTAAAAAAAAGCTAGTATAGTCCTATTTTTAAAAATAAGCAAAACTAACTTTATATTATACTAATTTTAAAAACTAATTATTTTATTTTTATATATAAACAAAAGCTTTAAAAAACTTATAATATAATAAATAATTTAAATAGCTTTATAAATTAGTTTAATAAGCTTATAATATATTAATATAATACTTAAAAAATTAGTAATAAATCTAATAGTTAGCTTAATATATAATATTAAGCTTGTTTTAATAAATAAAATAGTAATTATATTAGTTATTTTAAATATATAAAAAATATTTAATGTTTTGCTAAAAAATAAACTTATAACTAAAATAATAAAATAAAACTAGCCTAGCTTAATTATAAAGATTATAAAAAGTTTTTTAACAAAACAAATAATTACTATATATTTAAAAAATATATTAATAATACTAAAAATAACTAACTATAATATATTATAAAACTTTTTAGTATTATTAATATTTTATATATTATATTTATATAAATTAGTAAAAAAAAACCTAAATAAATAAAGCTATATTAATAATATAGTAGTACTAACTATAAAAAAAACCTTAAAACAAAACATTAAAAAAGCTAAAAAATAAATAAATAAGATCTTAAAATATAAACAAATTAACAAAATAATATTTATTTTTAAAAAAATAAAAACTATCTATTTTATAAAAAGTTAAACTAGAGCTAACTTTATTATTAATTTTAAAAATAGTACTAAAGTTATACTAGTTTTATTAAATAATTTTTTTAAGCTTAAATAAGTCCTAGTACTATATTAACTAAACGTTTATTTAAACAAAAAGCTATAGTTCTAATAATATAAAAAAAAAAAGCAGCCAAAAAAACAAAAATAGCTAACTATATTAAAGCTATTTTAATAATAATCTAAAGCTTTTTAATTATAAAGCTTTAAAAAATAGTAAATTTAGTTCTTATACTAATATTTTTATATAAATATAAAACCTAGTATAAAAAATAAAAAAAACTAATAAATAAAACAATAAATAATTACTACTAAACAGTTAGTATAAAACTAGGAAGTTATATATAAATAGTTTAGCAAGCATTATTAAAAGTAGTATAAAAAGTACTTCTAGTATAAAAAATATTCTTTAAAAATGTTTTTTTTATAGCTAGCAAGATTTTAATAATAAATATAGCTTTAAAACAAACTAAAAATAAATATATTTTTAAAATTAAAATAGTTTATAAAACTTATTTATTAGCGCTTAAAATAATACTAAAAATAATTTAATAAAATAAAAAAACTAATAGTTAATAGTAAGCTTATATAAACTTATAAATAATAACTAATTTAATACTAAATATTAAACAAACAATACTATATTTATTTAAATTTTTAAAAAGCTTAAAAAATAATTTAACTATAAATATTAATAAAAAAATAATAATAATAAAATTTAAAAAATAGTTTATTAACTAATTAATATTTAATATTATTATTTTTTTAAATAAATTAAAAACTAAAAATAGTTTTAAATATAAGTATATTATATATAAAAAATAAATATTAATTATAAAAAACTAAGCAAGCTTAGACTTTTATAAAATAATATTTAATATAAAATTTTTAAAAATATTAAAAAAACTTTAAAAAATGCTAAAATAATATTTAACTAATATTATTATTATTTTTTATATAAATAATATAGCAATACTACGAAGCGCTTTAAAAAATATATAAGCTAATAAAAAGCTATAATATTAAAATATATTAAAATTTAAAATATTATAATATTAAAAGTAATAAATAAACAAATATATAAATAAAACTTAAAACAAAAAAAAGATTTTAAAACTTTAATATAATACTTATTATAGCTAGCTTAAAACGTAATACTAAACTAGAAATTAAACAAATAATAAAAAACTAGCTAAAAAATAAAAATATTAATATTTTTAGCAGCTTTTTAGTAATAAAAATCAAATATAAACTAAAAAAATATTTAAAAGTACTATATTTTTTTAAAAAAACTTTAAACTAATATTTAAATATTTTATTAGTTTATAAAAACTATAAATAATATTATAATAAATTTAATTATAATAATATAAAAGTTTATTATATTTATATTTTTTATTTTAAAAAAATATTTAAAAAAAGTCTAAAATATATAGTTTATTACAAAATTATAAAAATTTATGAAAATAAATAGTTTAAGCTACTTAAATTAAACAAAAAATATAATAGTATAAAATAGCTAAAAAATAGCTAGCTAATAAAACTATATAAATTAAAACTAAAAAATATAATAAATAAGCATAAATATTAGGTCTAACTAATAAAATATTTTATAGCTTTTTAAAAGTTCTATTAAATAATAAGCTATTATAATAAAATATGCTTATTTTTTTAACTAAAAAAAAAGTAGTGCTGTTTAAAAAAGGACGTAAAGAAGAAATAAAGGCTTATAAAAAAAACAAAAAAAAAGAACTAAAAATAGTTCTACTTTAAGTTTTAGAAGTTTAAAAAATAGAAATACTTAATTATTAATTTTTTTTAGTAATAGAATTATAGCGTTTAAATAATAATAATAAAAAATCAAAAAGCCTAAAAATATATATAAAATATAAAAATATTAAAAATAAGCTATAATAGTAATACTAAACAATTGTTTATTTTAGTAAATATATTAATAATAATTTATAAAAAAACAGCAAAAGCTAGAACCTATTAATATTGCTAGAAAACCTAGCTAAAAAAACAAAAAGATTAACTTTTAGCTTAGAAAATTAGGTTGTAGCAACTATAAGTACTAAAATATTAAGCTTACAAAACATAATCTAATATTATACTTGTTGTAATATTAATATTAGATAGATAGAGCTTGCTATGTTTTATACCCCTAGGGAGATCTACGAAGTAGTGTTTTTGCCCCGTACCAACGTTAAACAGAATCAATCAATCAATCAATTACTAGCCCGAGCTGGCGGCAGACCGAGTTGCACTCATGCCCGGCAAAGAAGGACTTGAAGCCATCACTGGAACAATTGAGGTCGTTGAGATTGAAGCGGGCCGGATCGAGAGTGTGGATGGCCGGGTCCGTCAGCAGATTGCCGACGCCCTGCAAATCTACCACCATAAAGTGGCCCCAAGAGCGTTCAAATGTGAAGTGCGAGAAGGCCTGAGCCACTTGGTTGAACGGGTCGTCGGGCGAATCCTCCTTGACGTAAAAGGTGTTGTTGTATTTGACGTATTCGCATGGAAGAAAGGGTTCGAGGGACATACAACTCCCTCCCGTGGCGGCGGCGTCCGCCTGGGTCTGCAAGCACGCCGTCACAACAAAGTCAAGTGACTGCTCCGGCCTCACCAGGCCGTTAAACTCGAGTGCGAATGCCTTGCATAAGGCCTGCATCTGCATGTCCTCAATCAGATGTTCTAAGCCCTTCTCGCCGCCAGTGAAGAACGACTTGACCACGAACTGGCTGGCCGAGGCCGCTATGCGAGCATAAGACGCCACACGCTGGGCCCCTTTGCTAAAGGGCATCGATCGCGCGTGGACGGTTAACTGCGCAAAGCTCAACTTGATGCTGTCATTCTAGGCTATCATGTCGGCGAGCGTGCTTTCGCTGTATACCACCACCTCAGGACAATAGCCCTCAAACTCTCATTTCTTATCTAGCCAACCGGGGGAATTCCATTGCGGTGGCCCAGTTTCAAGACACACACTAGAAGTCTCTTCCTCGTCCTCGCGGACGGTAGAGAGCGGGGGTTGATGATTCAAGCGCCCATTGGAGCGTGGGATGGCACCGGATTCTACCTTATTGCCGCTAAGGGCTATCGAGCACCGGCTTGATGTGCGTATGACAGAGTCACTGACGCTCTGCAGGTCGAGGCGTTGAAGGCTACCGACGTCAATACCCATCGGCAACTCCTGGAACAGCAGCTGAGGGCTATTCCCCTTGTTGGCCCTGCTAGCCAGTGTGCCACTTCTACCAAAGTTGGAGCACAGGCCGGCGTTCTGATTCTCATAGTAAGTATTGGTGGGGAGCAACTGGCAGTCTCCCCCAGCCGCCTTATAAACACCAGAGAAGGCTTTGAGCATGCGATCAGTGCATGAATAAATTTGGAGGAAAGTGTAGTTAATACCAAGCTGAACCAACAACTTGATGACAGGATTATACGTCAAGCCATGGGGTTCGCTTCCAGGCTTGTAGTATTTCTGATCCCGTGCCTCGGCCATGTCGTGCAAAGCACGGCTGTGACCCGGTGCGTTGGCGATATGGATGATACGCCGCGTATGCTCATCCAACTGGCATGCGTGGCATGATGGATTCCACCGAGGACGTCTGCCGTGCATCCCTCGCCACCTTTGGCGCGTAGGTTGCCCAAAAACGCTTGTGCCTGGTCCTTTGACCTGGTGAAGTCAAGAAATTCGATGTTGGCCGAGGCGCAGTGGTCCTTACATCCAACCACCGCAACGCGCACTATAGACTCGCCCAAGAAAGTACGCTGGATTGATGTCATGATGTTCTTGACACGTTCCAATACTATGGAGCGGGAGCACACATGTCAGATGATAATGGTGGGTTGCCGGCCGAGTTGCCCTTGTCCACGGCTTGTATGATGTTGGGTAATTTCGAAGCCTACCGTGCCCTCGATTGCGAGGAGATACCCAACAATGGCATCCTCCATGCAGCGGCGTTTTTGGCGCTGCCAAGGTTCGTTCAGTGGCTGCTGGCGTTCCATGACCCGAATGAAAAGGTGCCAGAGGAGTATGATCAAATGGTACTGCTCGCTCTAGCATGCACGTCCATGCCGAACATGTGGTGTAAGATCGCCCGCGAAGAGGCCAGCTTTACGACCCGGCGGCAGTTGTGCACAACGATCCTGGCGCCCATAACCAAATGTCAATTGGCGGTACAGAGGGAAAACAGTTCTCCATGTTACGTCGGAAAATGGGCTAGAAGTGACCCAGAATGTAGTCGAGGCACTCAAGGTGCGCCAGGACCCTGAGCGCAACGTCAATTATTTGTATCAGGACAAGAACGGCATTGAATACTCACTAGATGAATACGTCCTGCGGCGGTTGGAGGGAGTCGGTGACAAGGAGAAGCAGGCACTCGTAGCATACCTTCGCCAGAACAAGATACAGTCGCTATACTTCAGAAGGGCCATGCCCGGTGAGGGAGCGCAGCCCAAGGGCTATCGCGGTCTACCACCAGCATACGACAAGGCGTGGAAAAGCTATGAGGAAAGCATTCGCAATCCGCAATAATTCCGATTGGGGCAGCGGACAAAGTCTGTTACTCTTGTCTCTCTGACCGCCGACATTAAGCACTATTAGAGACTGTGTGATTAATGATGCAAGTCGAACGGGCAGTAGCGAGGTTGGAATTAGGGCACAGGAGAGTGAGCAATTGATTGCTGAATCTCCTAGATGTCTAGGGTGACCACCCAGATATATATATATATATACACGGAATTCTGCTAATATATCCACTGCCATCAATCACTTGAATTGCCAAGATAGTTCAAGATAGAATGAGAACAAGTTTGTCGCAGGATCGGCTACCCCATAAACCGTGAAGACATGAGACACCCACAAACATAAATAGGGTGATTCTTCATCTCGAATCAGCCTCTCATTCGCACCCTACGCCTCATCCTCGGGTTTAACTCATTCATTCTTGATCCATTAAGTGTGCGGGAAGTCTAGGTGGCCGGGAAACTTCCATCGCTTGATTTCAACCAAGAGAGACCTGCTAAGCATTGGCAAAGATAAAAAATGATGCGGGTAATGGGTAATGCCTTGCCAGCAATAATGGTATATAACCTTCACAGCGATAGAAATATGTCTACCCAGGCGAACCAACCAACCATCATCAACTCCCCAAAGGCAACACACTCTCCAGCGTTGGCACAACGGGGACAATGAACCCCGTCTCATCAAAATACAGCCGATCAATCGTAGTCTCGCGCATCGTTCCATTTCCACCGGGGATAGCAAAGCGATGATACGCAATATACCAATCATCGGTTCCAGGAACATTAATGATGGAGTCATGGCCCGTGGCCAAAATGCCCTTGGACTCGTCCTTCTTCAGGATCACGCCGCGGTACGTGAACGGACCCGTGGCTGATGGCCCGGTCGCATAGCCGATGCGGTAGTCCTCGGAGCGCGTGTCATCGATCGAATATGTCATGTGGTACACGCCTTGCCTATAGATCATAAATGATCCCTCGCGGAAATCGGTCAGGCCTGTGGGAGCTTGGAGAGTCGAGATTTTGATGCTGACCATGTCGTCGCTTAGTTCGGCCATAAGGGGGGATCTGTTAATATGTGAGGACTTAAGAGCAACGCCGGCGTTTGTAGAAACAAAAAATAGGGGGGAAGGGGAGAAAAGGAGTGGACTTACCCGTTACCCCAGTATAAATAATACTTGCTCGTCTCCGGATCCAAGAACGCGGCAGCGTCAATCGCCTGACCAGACGTGAGCACCTCATTATTCTGGATCATAGCCTCAGGCTGGGCAGTGAACGGGCCCTCGGGCGAGTTGGCCACTGCTACTCCGATCGTCTTCCTGTTATACGTCGGGTTCTGGCCGCTGAAGTAGAAGTAGTATTTTCCACCTCGCTGGATAATTGTTGGCGCCCACGCACTCTGAACGTCTTCGTTAGTGATTACGATTACCATAACCGAGTGCAGGTGATTTGATGACTTGCTTACTCCTGTCGCCCACGGTACATTCCCACTTGTTCCGTTCAATGTCAAGAATGGTTCCGCAGAACGCGTCCACGTCACAAGATCAGTCTGTATCGTCAACGTCAGAGAATCACTTCGCCTCCATCGCCAGCGCTCGAGGCACTACTTACCGATTTCCACCAGTAAAACGTCTGTCCACCCCAGCTGGGAAACCCATCCGTAGTCGGGTAGATATAATACGTATTCCCAAAGACAGCAATATTCGGGTCCGCGTTATACCCAACTAACACAGGACTATCCCTCTGTTTAACCTCCCTCACCCTGTCCACGTACGCGGTGCTTGCGGTAACGGCGGGGAGACAAGTCAATGTCAGTGTCAATGCCGCTAGTATAATGCCGTGGAGACGCATTTTGGCGCGAGATTGTAGGTACGACGCGCTCAGTCGATTGTTGACGTAGTTGCTCGACTTTATACGCCGAGTCAGCTTGGGCTTTTATTCCAATTTTCTACCGATTTGATACGGTCAAGGTACCATCGCCTAGCGATGTGCCATTTGCCAATTTCTTCTTTTTATTCCTCGGTACCAGGTGACCAATTGCTGTAAGGTATCTTCCGATCGCGTCCAGAACCTTGTCACGCTATCCTGCATTTTCACATGAAACCATGTGTATAATAGCTTTGTTGGAAGGAAGGCCCACCTACGGGAGGATGTGGCTTTGGGTCGCTGTGGGGATTACCCCGGTATAGTTGCCACCGCGTGATTAGACCCCGAGGGAAGAGAAACTTGGCAATGCGGAGAGACTATAAATGAAAGAGGCTATAAGACCATGGGTGAAATGGAGATACGCTATATGCGCTCCAATGGCCCCGAAACGCTAGTCCGAAAAGTGTTATGAGTCTGGCAATCGCATTTGACTTCATGCCATTCTTGGGGACAAATTCTCGATTAAGAATACAAGTTATCATACTTTATACACGGCATGACTGACTCATTCGTGCTTTCGTGTCCGTGTTGTAATATTCTCTTTTGATGCTTTCCCTGTCGACCCTAGGATTAAAACTACCTCAAAACCTCATATTCCCAACGCCTTCGCATTATCATTAGTAGTATCGTATCAAACACAAAGCCAGGCGGCATTCATTGCGGTTTCAATGAGCTTATCGTCATAGCTACAGGGCAGGCTCTGTTGCCGTTAAGAGGTATGTGATTGAAGCGCCAGCACTATTATATGTTACTTTACCTCTCCTTTTTATTAGGTTAACGTGGGATAAGGCTTGGGACAATAATCGAAATCAATGATCTTATCTGGATTATATAGAGCGAGGGTCACATAAAGAACCCGGCCCTATAGATCACAGGTAGTATAAGGTGACTCCATTTTCGGATCCCAAAACCTCTAGTCTTGGAGGCTTCCATACCAACCCTTCCACATTTGTATGCAAACAGATGATAATTAAAATAGTTACCTCTATCATATTTTAGCTTTTATTTCGTATTTTTCTTTTGAAAAGCCAGGCATATATTAACTCCGTCGGGGTTTTTTTAATTAGTTCTGATCATATTCTCTTTTCCCCCTCTTGTTTGTGTGTGTGCGCGCGCGGAGGCGTGTATGTGTCTGTTACCTAGTGGCTGGAGTAGAGCCTAGGAAATGTTCAATATAGGAAATTCAATTTGGTCCGACTTGAGTCTTTGACGAAACAGGAAAGCTAAAGTCGGGACATTCGGAAAGATAGGTCGTAGTGACCACGAGCACTGTAATGTTGAGCCCCCTGAGGCATGATCTGGCATCATACCTATAATATATCTGATATGGAACCCCCTGTATCACCAAAGATGTAAACTAGATAGAGCTTGCCACGTCCTATACCCCTAGGGAGGTTTACGAAGTGGTGCTAATGCGCCCCGTACCGACGTTAAACAGAATCAATCAATCAATCAACCCGGTGATAGGGTAAAGATATCCCGGAGAAATGTGCTTATCCGACAAAAGATTTATTTGTAAGTTGCCGGCACTTTATTTGATAACTAGTTTTATTTAGTGATGTGTGGGTTACTACTTAAATGATTGTTTACGAAGCGGAGGACGGTGTTGGGACCATACTTCTTTCACACATTCCGCTATTCATTTCGAGAACTATTTTTATATATTTTGGAACTGCACACCTATCGTGTGGTACATATTAAGCCCAAGTTATCAGGCCTAAATAAGCTGCTAAAATACTATGCTTGAACTGCAGGTACTAAAAATATTTTTGAAGTTTATTGTTTAATATTATAAGAATTCTGACTATTATAGAAACATGGTTTCTGACTTAGCGTAGAATATACCAACAGTTCCTTGGCAATGTACTAGAGGATCGCGCTTGGAGGATACACCAAGGGTGGATCCGCTTAGTAGTAATTAATTGCTATACCCAGGTACGAAGTAGCGCCGCCTTGTCCAATTAGAAGACGAATTCTAGCGCCGCTCGGCGCAGCCCGGCTGACGGCTGTACCACTTCTCCGCATTCGAAGCGCCTTCACTTACTTCACTTCAACCAACCAATGAACTCTTTCCAAAAGATGTCTAATCCTCCATGGACTCAGTCGTCTCAGGGACTCACTCTTCGATCGACCTTCTTGTTTCTAACAAGTCAGTATATTCTTCGACCTCTCATGCCAAACCATGCGTGCGCGCATAGACCCGGACTCTCTCCCTCCTGTGCCCCCTCCAGTACGCGCAACACTGGCTGAAACGCTGCCACCAGACAATCTAGATTTGGAGCACCTGGAAATTCTCAATCTGGCCCTGTTGAATCTTCTTCGAACAGAAGTCGCCGAATTCACACTGGCACAGATCGTTGACGGGTTACCGACACATCTGTCGTTTTCCCAATCTCACTTTGGCACGCCTGAGGACCATCCAGTGAGGGCACATGAGGACCTATGCCCCGGTTCTCTGGAGAAAACCCGCGAGTTTCAGTCTGCATTCGATGTCATGTCCCTCAGATTTAGCCCAGCACTCTTGCAGGGATATCAAGATGCGAAGCCCAATAGCCGCGCTTTCGGCCTTCGCCTTGTTGAGATGTTGGCAGTAGCCTGTCATCAGATCTCTGCATTTTTGTTTGAAATAAACGAGGAGAACGAGCACAGGAAGGCGTACGAAGCCTGGGTTGCTGAACAGCACCGATTGAAGGCTGCTGGGGACGAGCGGTACCAGTATATGGAAGCAGAGCCCCCGACTGTATTTTACCATCATTCGTACCGCGATCACGAGCAGTATCCGCGCGGTCTTCCTGATGTAGTTGGTTATTGGGCTGAGTCGAAGATCTTCGGAGGCGTGGTGCTTCTCGACCGAGGAGAGTCTGAGACCGAGTGCAAAGAGATCTGGTTAGACCCCAGTCATTCTCCGGGACCATCGACAATGTATTCCCCCACGGCGGACCAGCTCGATAAGTTAATCAATTTCTTGCTGTCAGATCCAAGTGCAGCTGCCGAGTGTCCCTTACCCATCCGGGCCTCCAAACTCAACAGACCCCGCTACTATCGATATCACGCAACCAAGTACTTCCACATTTTCAGAGATAAATACGACAGCAGGCTTCCCGCATGGTTTGTTCGTCCTGATTATCGTCGGGCCCCGGTAGATTTCCCCGAAGTCGAAGATGACAACTGGCTCCTCCTCCATACCATGGAAGCATATGAGAACGGTACTCCGCGAGACGAAGCAGCCGTGGCGGCTGCCCTAGAAAGGCTGAAAAATATCACACCCTCATCTCCCTTCTGGCCGCTGGACGATACGAAATATAAATAGAAATGCATAACTAGACTCACTATGCCAGACGCGACCGCGGTCCTATATTGTCTCTGGCCAAAACGAGTGAGAAGGTGACGGAAATCGGAGCTCTTGGTGCGACTAATGAACTGGCGAAAGAGCGCGGGCACACACATATACACCAAGGGGGAAATCCCCCCTCCCCTCAATCCCCAATCACCCATACCCCTAATGTAGCCAGCAGTACGACCACCCAATAAAATCAGTAGACAGAGACAATCATGGTATGATTGTGTCACGATATGGACAAAGAACATATATATGTATAGTAGTAGAAGACGCTATATTGCTAAGCTATAGTGCTTATATAACCAAGTGATCTTGCCATGCAGTGCTGATTAGCACTTTACCACTACCTCCTATGTGCTAAATCCAACAATTGACGATAGGGCGTAGCTTACAAATCTCGACTGAAGACGTGCTTATTGTGCACCATTCGACAGCTTATCAATCAACTCCCTCCCAACATTACCAATTGCTTTGGAAAAGAGTAAATATACACAATATCTTGCTGTTAATAAAATATACCTAATCTTTTGTATATTATAAGTTTGTTAAGAGTTGCTGATAGCTTCAACCAAGTCCTTATGCTCCCAAGATGTCGACAACTCTATTCCGTCTTCTGCTCTCGGGTCTAACCCTTTTTGGGTTGCCTACCAATGCGGTTCCGACACAACAATTTCGAGTCAACTCTTTTAAAGTTAATCTTTTAGAACGTGTACCGCACATGCTCGACTTAATTAGGAATACTCAGCTTCTATTATACGAACTCGCGGCAGCCCGTGAAAGCACGATACCCTGTCGACCGGAATTTCGCTACAGACACTTAAGGACTTACAGAAGGAATGGATCACTACCTTCAAGTGGGACGAGGAGCAAGCTTCCATTAATGAGTATGGAGAGTTTCCAAGCCCGAGCTTTGGCGATGGTGAGGCTTGCTTCGTGGCAGGTTACATCACTTCACCGTCAAAATTGAAGGTATAGATGGTGAGTGATGTGTGAAGCTATATACGTCCTATTTTGAATGCGGCCAAGAGTAGATATGCCCTGGTCCTGTTATATACATGTGCGGAGAGCTTTGGACTCCTGAGACAAGTATAGAGTCGAACAAGAAAGGGAATTACTAACTTTTAACTATCGCAGTACACTTCGTCCACGAGGTATCCGGAAGCCCGGACGCAATTCCTATAATCTTGCTGCACGGTTGGCCGGGCACATTTCTCGAAATGGCGCCCTTGATAGATCTATTAGCACCGAAATCTCAGCCAAAAGGGAAGACTGCAAATACCACGTTTGACGTGGTGATACCGTCGCTTCCAGGCTTTGGCTTTTCATCCCCCCCTCCAACTAAAGCCTGGACCGCCCAGGATTCGGCCCGCGTGTTCGATAAGCTTATGACTCAAGCCCTGGGATACCAGCGCTATGCTGTCCATGGAACCGACTGGGGCTCAGATATCGGGTATTCTATGTACGACCAGTTCAACACGACCGTCCGAGCCCTCCACGTGAACTTTTTGCCGTTTGAACCACCAACAGCAGCAAGAAACATCACGCTGTCCCCTGGAGAGGCGGTTACCCAGCAGAGAAGCGCTGATTGGACAGCGGCAGGTAACGGATATTTCGTTGAACAGGCCACCAAGGTATGGCTATTCCCTTTCTCTCTATACTTCAGAACTGGGTGCTAACTGACACGGGACAGCCTAACACCATCGGTCTCGCCTTGTACGATAACCCTGTCGGCCAGTTAGCTTGGATCGGCGAGAAATTTATCATTTGTGGGTTCGCCTGCCTTTAGCCATCGCACCGCTCATGTCTAATAACAGCTCAGGGTCTGATCCGCGCCAAGGAACCGGGCCCTCTCTCTTGACACACCATGAGATTCTGCACGAAGTATCGCTCTACTATCTAACCAGGTCCTTCGTTTCTTCCGTCTACATTTATGCCCAGAACCCAGGTGGGTTCCAACCGACCGATTACTCCAACGTGAAAGTACGGACTGATGCGCCTCTTCTGTTTACGACCTTCAAATACAACATTGGATTCTGGCCAAAGGAAGATGTTGCTGCAGTCGGGAATTTGGTGTCTTATAAGTGTAAGTCGTATGATAGTCTCCTATATTCTGCTATAGACGTCGACTAACATTGTCTGAAGTTCGAGAGTTTGGTGGCCATTTTCCTGGGCTAGATAATCCAGCCGGCTTGGCTGATGATATCAGAGACATTGGAAAGTATTGGGCATACTAAGAATAAGAGTGTGGAGGCTACGGTTAAAGTCTTAAGTATATGTTTGTTTAACTGCACGGAGGATTTAAGCCGTAAGATATTATCACATTTCAGAGACGGGTCTTGTCACATGTTATCACATGACCCACACTCCACTGTACAACCCCAACCCAGACTATTGATCCACCACCACCACCATCACGGGTCTTTGTACGCATAAAGCTTAATCAACCTACTACCTTGGTGATTGCATGCCCTATGATTGCGAAACAATGATTCTTCTCCACCTAGGCAACTACGATAGCCTCAATATTTGCAGAAATATCCAATCTCTGGTAACTCAACCTCAAACATGGGGCGATGTCAGAAGGTGGCAATACACTCAAAGTCTCAGTTCTAGTTGAGTAGAAGAGTCGTATACCTTCTATACAAATAGATGAAGAGTTGGTACGGAAGTCTCCAGGACGGACAGTTTTGTGATACAAAAATATAACGCCCCGTCCCATACCATTTACGACCTATACTTTCCAAGGAATACTTCTCCACCAAGGTGGCTACGTCCCGAACCAATGAAGTTCAGCCACCCATCCCAATCAAGGCAGTCTGCTCAAGCGTAGAGTAGGAGCAAGACAATGGAAACGGCAGCAGTATCTAGTAATACAAGAACATTGATATGCGCACGGAGCGAAACGAAGCGGGGTATCAGAATAGCTGCAAAGGGAGCGTAGGTAGAAGTAGATGGTACTTTCGTTGACTAGCACAGTGGTTCAGACACCTTCCTCTCGAGATATCTTGTCCGTCCGGTATAATTATCGCTTACTTTTCACCATGATCCGTCTGTTCCAAGACTTGTAATATTGGCATAGGAGTTAAATCCCGCGGATTCCCATACGACGGCCAGCCCTTCCTCGTCCTAGATTGGTCTTCGAAGTACGGTGGATGTGCCCCCCACCCATGCAGCTCGTGTTGGTCGGCTACGTAGTTATTAACTCGGGAGCGGAACGGCCTCGACACCCGCTTCACGTATGTCGTGGTTTTCCCGTAGTTGACGAGGATGACAGGGAGGTCGACGATAATGTGGGCCGTGGCCCAGTCGTACTTGTCGTGGCGAAGATCAAGTGCAAAAACGGTCAACTTATCGAGTTTCTGAACGGCCATGAGCTTGGCCTGGTCTTGGTTAACCTTGAGCGTTGAGCAGACCGCTGGAACGACTCCGTCCCATGGGGCGACGAGAGCCTTCTTGGAGTAGAGTGGGGATCCCTTCCTCAAGAATACCGCAATCCGGAGTGGTTTTCCGCTTGCGATCAAATCGAGGCTGTTCTGTGGTGCGCTCTGGTGTTAATGAAGGCACGAAAAACAACCGTGGGTTGATGACTCGCCTGGTCCATAGATAGCTCCTGAGACGTCATCATGGAATTCAAGTAAACAGGAACAGAAATGTCTTAAATCTACTAACGTCATTAGAAATAGAAAGCGAGAAACATCGGGCCAGAGTGGCAAAGTTCTTGAATCACTATTATGGTCCGAGGTAAATAGATGGTGAGGGGTTGTTACATAGATCCTACATACGTACGACCGAAGGGAAGGTGGGGAACTCAAGTGTCACATACTTGACAGAGAGTTACAATATAGGGTAACTGCATATAGAGTGTTGATGGGCTACATAGAGTGCTAAATAATTTGTTAATTTGTGGAATTGCGAATGCAACTAAAATGGATGGTGTGGTCAACTTGGGGGCAACCCTATTATTGAGTAGTCACGCTCATCCAGATAGAGATAGGCTTAACCATAAACTTCCATGTGTATCACTGAATATAACGCGGTAATTCTGGCTGGTGGATTGAACGCAATAAAATTATTCGCAAATACGATAGTGATTGATTGATTGATTGATTGATTTGTTTAACGTCAGTGCGGGGTGCCTAGGCTCCATATCGCAGGACCTCCCTAGGGGTATTGTGACGTGACAAGCTCTACCTATTTTTAAATATAGTAGGTGTTCTATATCTAGAAGTTAGGCAAAATGCTAGACCATACTTTTGTAAGCTTATTATTTTATTGCTTGTAGTTACTATATTCTGATCCGCTAAGCTAGGCTTGTAGGCTTTATATGTTGCTAGTCTTTAGTAGTATTGGTTGGCTTGGGCTTTTGCCCTTGCTATAAGTTTTTTTTTGTTTATATTAGCAAGTTTTAGAGCTATGCTATATAAATAGCTTTTTTGTTGTTTTTATTATTTTTTAAGTATTTTTTTTTTTTTTGGTATTTTTTTAGCATACTAATATTTTTTTGTTTATTAGTTTAGGGCCTAAAAAATAGCTATTTTTAGTTTTTTTTTTTTTTTTTTTTTGCGTTTTTTTTTTTGTAGTACTACTTTTTTTAAAAAAAGCAGATATATTTTATTATAATAGCTTATTGTTTAGCAAAAGTTTTAAAACGCTATAAAGTTTTATATTAGCTATTACTAATATTTTTATTTATTTATTATATATTATAAATCAAATTTATATAATTTTATTAGCTAGCTATTTTTGGACTATTTTATACTGTTATTTTTTATAGCCAGCTTAAATAGTTTAAGCTATTTTAACTTGTTTGCTTTAGTAGCTATGCAATATACTATATGCTCTAAGCCTTTTTTTTATTTCTTTTTAAAATATAAAATACAAATATAATAGATTTTTGTTTTATAATAATTAAACTTTTTATAATACTAGTAATAGTTTTTATAAACTAATATAATATTTAAATACTAGCTTAAGATTTTTTTAAGTAAATATAATATTTCTAAGTATTTTTTAAGCCTATATTTAATTTTTATTATTTTAAAACTATTTAAAATATTAATATTTTAATTTTTTTGTTATTTTTTTATTATTTATTTTATATTTTAGTATATATTTTTTTTAAAACTAGCTGCTATAAAGCTTAACTCTAAATCCAAAAGCTTTTTTTTTATTTTAAGCTTTGCTATTTTATCCGTTTGTTTATTTTTTTTAATTTTATAATACTTTAAGCTTTAATATATTTTAATATTATATTATTTTATAAGTTTATATATTTTTATAAAAACTTATTATAATATTATTAATATATTTTTTAAGCATATTATAAAGTAGTTATATTATTTATATAAAATATAACTATAATATTAATTAAATATTATTAAATAGCTTTTTATAGCTTTTTAAAGGTTCTAAGTGCTTTTATATTAAATATTACTTTATAAAAATATAAGCTTTTATATTTTTTTATAATTAATATTTATTTTTTATATAAAACATATTTATACTTAAAACTATTTATTATTTTTAAGCTATTTATAAATATAGTTATATTAAATACTAATTTATTAGCAAACTATTTTTTAAATATTTTTATTACTGTTTTTTTATTTATATTATTTATAAGATTTTTTTATAACTTTTCTAAAAATCTAGGTAGGTATAGCATTATTCTCTTAATATTTAGCAATATTCTAGCTATTATTTATAAATTAATATATACTTATTATTATTAGCCAGCTTTTTTTTTTATTATATTATTTTTAGTATTAACCTAACTACTAATAAATATTGTTTATATATTGTTTTTATTTTAAGGGCATACTTATATTATGCCTATTTAGAAGCTATTTCTACTATTAGTATTCTGCTAATTATAAAAAAAGCGTATTTAAAGAACATTTTTTATATAAGTAGCACTTCTTTTGCTACTTTTAAAAATATTTTCTAAATTACTTATATATATCTGCCTAGCTTTATACTAACTATTAGCTGCTTATTTATTACTATTTTGCTTACTAGTTTTTCTTATTTTTTATATTATATTTTATATTTATATAAAAATACTAGTATTAGAACTATATTTATTATTTTATAAAGGCCTACTACTAAAAGGCCTTTTATTATAGCTAAAATAGCTCTAATATAGTTAGCTATTTTTAGTCCTTTTATTACTTTTTTTTTTATATAGCATTAAAATTATAGTTTTTTATTTAAAAAAACTTTTAGCTATTATAATACTAAAGCTTTTTATAGCTCTAAAAGATTTACTAAAAAAACTAACATTATTACTATTCTATTACTAAGTTTAATTATAGGATTAACTATACTTTAACTTTTTATAAAATAAATAATTTTTATCTTTTTAGAAATAAATACTATTTTATTAGTTTAGCTATATTTAAAAATCTTATTAATTTATTTTTTAGTTTTATATTTGCTTTGTTTTAAGGTTTTTTTTAGGGCTAAAACTGCCAGGTTATCTATATACCTCTATTTGCTAGGGTTATTTCTAACTAGTTTATATAAGTATAGCATATATAGCATTAATAATACTAGAAAACCTTATCGCATACTATAAGCTATTTTTTTTTAAATTTATTACTATATTTTTTAGATATATTATAAATATATAACTTATTAAAAAACTCTTAATAATTTTAATAGTTATTATAAACTAGCTTTGCTTAGTTATTCTAGTTAAAAGTTTATTTTTTAGCAATATATTAAACACTTTTTATATATTAAAAATAATTAATATAGCTACTATTTTATTAATAAAAGCTAAATTTATATTATATACTAAGCTAGCTATTAAGTTAGTAGTAAACTTTTCAGGTATAGTTTTTATATATTATAAATTTATTAGGCCTATTTTTAGCGCTATTTATATTATTCTTTTTATTATAAATTTTTTAAGCTCTTTTTTTATATAAAATAGTAAAACAATTAGCTTTTAAAACCTATATAATATAAAGTCTATTTTGTTTATTTTAAGCAATATAACTATATTAGCTTATTTTTAGACTTTTAAAAAAATATTATATTTTAAGTATTTTTTTAGAAGTTATTAGTAGTATTCTTTTACTATAAGCTATACAATATTTAAAAGCTTAATTATTACTAAGTCTATTTCTAGTAATATTAAAGTAATTTTTATAGTATATTTATGTGCTTTTTTTATTATTACTTTAATATTTTAGGGTAACTATACCTATTTGTCTAGTTCTAAAGCTTTTACTACTAATAAATTATTATTTATATTAAATTTTTTAAAAATACTTCTAATAAAATATTTAACTTTTTTTTTTACTTTAATTATAACTTTTTTTTTATTTATAAAAAGTAAAACTTTAACTGCTTTATTTTATTTATACTAATTAATAATTACTATTAGGTTTTTATTGTTTTATATATTATTAATTTTTATTTTTTAATAGTTTGTTTTTATTTTTTTTACTACTATTAATAGCTATTTTTTATTTATTTTTATTTTTTTAATATTAAATAACCTTTTATATTTTATTTATATTCTTATATATTTATTTATTTATTATAGTATAGATTTGTTTTACTTATGTTTTTTAGTTCTAATAACTTTTATATATTTAGTTACCAAAGTTAATAGTACTTCTATAGCTTTTTTTACCTCTTTTAGTATAGTAGTTTTTTTAATTTTTAATAATATATTAGTTCTTATTTTTACTAGGTCTTATAGCTATTCTAGGTCTTTTTTTTTAATAACTATTTTAAATAATCTATTTAAGTAATAAATAGGGCCCTGCTATAGCAATATAGTTTATAGCAATTTATAATTTAAAAAGGTTTTTAGTTTTTTTATTATATAGCTTTTAATAAAAAAGATATTAAAAAAAAACATTTAAAATATGCCTTATTTTATAAGTTGTTTTTTTTAGTATATTTATAAAATATATTTTTATTTTTGCTAACTATTCTAAGATTTATTGTTTGTTATATAGTGTAGTAACTTTAGGCTTTTAGTTTAAGTATTATATATTTAGGTTGCTTATTACTAAGCAGTTTTTAAGTAGTTTTAGTACTATAATATATTTAATTACTATATTTATATTTAGTATTTTATAATATATTAAAGCTTTTTTTTTTATTATAAAGTTTTTTTATACTTTAATATATATTATTACTTTTGGTTTATTACTTTTTTTTATATCCTAAGTGTTTATTAGTTTATAATTATTATATTTATAATATGTTTATATTTTTTGTTTTTTTATTTATTTATTTATAGCTTTATAATTATTATAATATTTATTTTTTTGTTTTAGTACTTCTATAAAAAGATTAAATAGTTGTTTGTTTTATGTTTAATATTTTGGGTTATTATTTTTATTATTTAGAGTTCCGGAGCGTTTATTTTTTTTTAGTATTGTTTAGTTATATTATTATATTATTTTTTATACTTTTGTTTCCGGACCTAATAATAAATCTATAAGTTTTTTATATATTTTTAAGCATTTATTATAATATTTTTTTTATTTTTTTAGGTTTTAAAGTGCTATATTTATTTATAAATTTTTTTGCTAATATTTTTAATATTACTAATAGTAGTACTAGTATTACTAGTTAGATTATTATTAGAAGCGTAATAATAAATTTTTTTTTTTTTTTACTTTTTTTTTTTTTAATATATTATTTAAAAATAAAGCAAAAAAAATAAAGGTTGCAACTACATCTGATTTATTTTATATTTGTTTTTTTAGTATAAAAAAGGTTTTTTTTTTATTACTGCTGCTTTATTATTTTAGCTAGCTTATTACTTTTTTTTTTTATTTGTTTATAGCGGTTAAAAATAATTAATATTTATTATTATAATTTTTATTGCTTGTTTTTTAGATTGCTTTTAATTTAGCTTGTATTATTAAAACAATAGTTTTATTAATTTTCTATAGCTTTGCAAAGCAGTTTTTATAGCTTACTAAATATAAACTATAGTAATTTATATATTTTAGTAGTACTATATATTTTTTATTATTTATTAATTTATAAATATCTAGTTAGACGTTACAATTTTTATAAAGCAGTTTTTAGTTATAGTATTTTAATATATAGTAGTTTTAATATTTTAGGTTATGCCGGATAACCTGGACTTATTTATTTTTTTTATAAAAAAGCTTACTAGTTAAAAATAATTTAAACTTTTTAAGTTTATTTTTTTATAAAATATATAAATATTAATTAAAATAGCGCTTATTTATATTTTAATTTTTATTATTATTATTTTTTATATAATATTTATTAAAGTGCTTAATATATAATTAGTTATAAATATTAAAACTTAAGAAATAATATATATTATTTATTTTTTATATAATATTTATTAAAGTGCTTAATATATAATTAGTTATAAATATTAAAACTTAAGAAATAATATATATTATTTATTTTTTAGAAAGTTTAACTATTTAAGCTTATAAAATTTGTTTAATAATTTTAATGCTTTATTTTTTAAATAGCTTGTTTTATACTACTAGATTAATTATTTTAATTACCTAGCTTATTTTTATAAGCTATATATTTTAAATAGCTTTTGTTAATAGTTTTAAGTTTTTTAAAAGTATTATTTTTGCTATAAAAACTATTTTTTATTAAAACTATAGTACTTTTTTGTTTAATTAAATAAATATATAAATATTTGCTATAGTATTAGCGCTATAGTTAGAATACTTATTAAAAACTACTAATAAAGTTGCTTTAAAAAATAACTTAGCAAAAAATTTACTTTTTTTTATTATTTTTATATATAAAAATATTATTAATTATATTTTTATTAATATTAATATTAGTTGTTTTAATATTTCTATTTATACTAAAATACTAGCTAATTATAAAAGTGCTATATTTTAGCTTTTAGACTATATATATATAAATATATTAAAATATTATTTTAAAATTTTAATATAATTATAAACTAGCTATTTATAGTTAGTGTTATGGCAGGTGTCCTTTTAAGAGGTAAGGCTCCTAGTTGGGGTTCCAAATATATATTAATCATAAAAAAAAAAAAAAAAAGGAAACTAAGTACAAATAATATATAAAAAGATTTATATATGTACGGTTAGATAGTTGTATGCGCAATAGGTGGCCCGTGCTACCTATAGGTTCCTTTATTAATAAGGGGTCAATAGGCTAGCTAGCTAGCCGTAACTACCCCCCCTTTAAAAAAAAAATCTTGCCCTAAGATTTGAACTCCAGGTTTTTAGCTGCTTTCTAGTAAAAAAAAGGATTACTTTGGGTATCTGCTCTTTTACTACTATACTACAGGCCTTTATTCTATAAAAGCGCTTAAAGCTTTTCTATAGCTTATTAAAGTTGCAGTTTATTAATATAGTTTATTATTGCACTTATATTTGCGTTATATTTTTTTAAGCGTTATAACAGCAATTTTTTTAATTTTTCTAATGCATTATTTTTTAAATATATTTCTTCAAACTTATCTTTCTTTGCAGCTTTTAGTTAATTTTTTAATTTTTTTAGCAGTTCTAGCAAATCTAGGTTATTTTTATAAAATAATAGCAGCAGCTTCAAAAAGTTTTTAAAATTACTAACTAAATACTATTATTTATTAAAGTTCTAGCCTTTCTAGTCCACTTAGTATTATAAAGTTTTTTTATAATATAATTACAAAATTTAAACATATTTAACTTTCTATTCTTAATTTTTTTTAAGTACTATTGCTTTACTTACTAATTATTTTGCTAATTAACCCAATAAAAAGTTATTTAAATATTTCTATAATTAGTTAGCATAGTATAAATCTATTAATTTTTATATTAAAAGCACTTTTAGCTAAAAAGTAATAAAGCCTGTTTTTTTTTAAGATTTTAAAATATTAACATATTAATAAATAGTCTAGTTTGTTAAACAGCCGGTTTATAATCTATAATTACTATTTTTTAATAATAAACACCTAGTTTCTCATTCTAAAGTTAGGTTCCTATCAGTAGCAGTTTTTTTTTAAAATTATTTTTTTTTAGGTTTGCTTTAGGATTAACTTAGCTATATTAATATACTTACTAATAATCTATACTATTTTTTAAGCTTTTTTTTAATTAAACTTTTTTTTTATAAGAAATATAGCAATATTAGTTGTATAGCTTATCTAGTTATAGTAGTTTAGTATAAAAAAGCTAAATAGTACTTTATAGGATTATAAACCTATTAATTTATATAGTAAAGAAATAGTAATAAAATCTATAGCTAAAAAAACGTCTGCCTAATTATCTTAATAGTAATTATAAAAAAGTTATAATTTTTGATCTAAATATTTTATAATTATTTTAGCTTGTTTTATAGATTTATAGTAGCTTATTAAAAATAGCTTCTATTTAATATTTAGGATTTTAGCTAATTTTTTAATAAAAAACAAAATAAACTAGGGGCCCCTATTAGAATCTATTTATTTAAAAAGCCTATAGATTGAGAAGGGCCTTTTATAATATAAGTATATAGTTTTCCAAGCAATAACTATTTTATTGTATGCTATAAACTATAAAAATTTATTAAGCCTATTTACTATTACAAATATAAATTTGCTTTTTTTTCTATTTATTACTATTTTTTTAAAGTTTATAACTACGTATTAAAAAAGTTTTAAAAATATAAATATTAGCTATAAAAAACCAGAAGTCTTATTTTGTAGTACTTTTACTAAGCGGTATTTTAAGCAGTTCGTTATATATATATTATAATTAGCTAATATACCAGGCTATTAATATTAAGAAATAATAAGTTTATAGGTTTTATTCTATCTAGGGTATATTATAGTTATTTTTTTATATATTTTTTTTAAAATTTAAATAAGTAAGTAATTTATTTTAAGAACTATTAGTTATTTTTTATAAATTACCAATCCTTTAATAAAGTTCTAATATTTATTTTGTTTTAATTAAGCCTTTATTTAATAGATTTTTAATTCTAGGCTTTTTTTATTTTACTATAAGACTTTATTAACCAATAATACAGCAAAAAATAAAGCATTAATAAAAATATCTACTATATTAAAATAATATAATATATTTATAGCAATATTTTCTATTTTATTTACTAGTTTAAATATTTATATATATTTTTAGTATTTTATTTTGCTTTTTTAAGTTCGCAGATCTTTTTATTTCCAAAATATAGTATTAGCAATAATATTTTTAAAACTAAGCCAATATATAATTATAAAATAATACTGCATTAAAAGGTTAGCCTAATTCGCTTACTACTAGTTTAGCTATTATTTTGTACCAAAATATTTAAATGTTTTATAGTCCGTAATAATAATAAAAAGTTAGTTTTTCTAAATTTTTATTAATTTTAGTTTTTAGCATTAAAAGCTTTTAATAATTACTAATATTTTCTTATTATAAATAGGGTAGTTTAATTTAGACCTATATAAAATTTCTAAATAAAAAGCTATTAAGTGCCATTTTTTATTATTGCCTTTCTAAAAAAAATATCTAGCTACTACTCTATTAAATATATCTATTTCTAAGCAAGTTTCCTAATTATAATAAAAATAAGCTAAAACAGAAATATTTATTAGTTTATTTTTAAATTTATTAAAAATATATTAATAAGCTTTGTTCTAATAAAATATAATATTTTTTTTAATTAAATTAAATAAAGGTTTAGCAATTTAGCTATAATACTTAATAAAATATTAATAAAAGTTATAAAATTTTAAAAAAAATTAAGTTACTTTTAAAAAAATAGGTTTTATTTAATTACAAACTATTAATATTTTTTTAAAGTCTATTTTAATTTTATTTTATTTTATAATATAACTTAAATATTTAGTCTTACTAACATAAAACTTATATTTTTTTAAATTAGCCTATAAGCTTATAACTCTTAAGCACTTAAATATTTTTTTTATATACTTTTAATATTTTTTTAAATTATTAAAATAAATTAATATATTATTAATATATATACTATAAAAATTATTTAAATATTTGCTTAAAATACTATTTATATATTATTAAAAAGTAGCAAAGCTATTTAATAAACTAAAAAGCAACACTTTATATTTAAATAATTTATAGTATATCTTAAAAATAATAAAATCTTTATAATTAAAATATATCTATATATAATAAAATATTTATTAAATATTAATTTTTATAAAAATTTTAGCCTTTAAAATACAAAATAGAATTTCTTTAATTAATAACAATAAGTATTTATTCTTTTTTAAAAAAACATTAATCTTGCAATAGTTTATATAAAAATAAAAACTACTATTTAGTTTTAAAGCAAAAAGTATTAAAATAACAAAAAAAATATTCCTAAGCTTAATAAACCTTTTTTATAAATTATTTACCATATATTTTTTTAAAGCTTTTAATTTTTTTAAAAATATATAATATAAAAAATTATCTATAAAATTTTTAATACTTTTGCTAAATATAAATTTAATATAATAGTTAATTAATTAATTAAAAAATAGTTTATTAAAATTAATTTTACTAAAAATTTTAAATAAATCCTAGTATTTCTTAAGGACCAGCTCCTAAACTTTATGCTTTAGTTTTTCTTTTTTTCTATTTAAGAATATTTTTTTATTTTTTTTATTATAAATAATTATATTAATTTTATAAATATTTATAATATAAGCTTTAATTTTCCTATATCTAAGCACACTAAAAAAAAGTATAGTATTAATAATAATAATATTAGTAATAAACAAATATTTATACTATCTAATTATATTTTTTTATAACTAGTATAGTCCTTAAATATTATATAGCTCTTTTATCTCCTTTAATAAAAGCATATATAAAGGTTTAAGATCTATTTTAGTAATAACTAATTAATAGTTTATTTTTTATATTTTTTTTAGTATAAGGTTTAATATAGGTTTTTTTTATTAAAAATTAAGTAAAACTATAGGGTTAGCCTACTTTACCTATTTTTTATATATAATAATTAAAAAGTTAAATAGCACTTAAATTAGTTTGTTATATAAAATTTATATATTTTTAAAAAAAAAGGGTATAAGTTCTAGCTTGATATAGTTAGGTATATAAGTAGAGTGTTGCTCTATAGAAGTTTTTTTTTTTTTTTTTTTTTTATAGTTTTTTAAAAGCAGGTTAGGCAAAAAGATATAGTATTTTTTTTGCAAATCAGGTAAAATATTATACGTTTTATAAAATACCTTTTTAATTAATAATTTATATTTTATTTTAATTTTAATTAATAGAACATTTTTAAAAATCTTGTTTTATAAACAAAAATCTACTATAATAGTTTTCTTAATACTTTATTAAAATTAGGCATTATATTTTAAAACTATTTATTTTAAAAAATTATTTATAACTGTAGCATTTAGTTTAAATAGAATAAGTTTTATAAAGCAGAAGTTTACAAAAATATATTTATTTATTCCTATATTAATAAAAATATTTTTTATAGTAATAATAGTTCTATTTAGTATTAGTATATAAATTATAATAAAAGGATTTTTTCTTAAAAATAAAATTAAAAAAATTTTTATATTATTAATGTTTAGTTTAGCTAACAAGTTTTTTAGAAAAAAGTATATATTTTTTAGGGCTAAGCTTTTTTTGTTTTATCTGTTTTAATATTTTTTTTTAATAAGTTTTCTTATCTATATTTTATAAATAGCGCAGCAAGCTATACTTTTTATTTCTTATTTATTAGCTTTAGTTTTTTTGCAAAAGGATAGTCCTTAGTGCAGTATTCTTTTTTATAGCATATAAAGCACTATTTTTTCTTTATTAAATATTTTATTTTATTAAAGCTAAGCTTTAAATAGAATTGCTTAGTACTAGCTAAAGCTTTAATATTAGAGTTACTACTAGTTTAAGATCTTTATATATTATTTAAAGTAGAATTTATATAGCTAGGGCATCTAGTATTATTGCTAGAGGTTACTGCAGTAGCGTTTTTATATTATTTTATAGCTACATCTGTTTTTAACATATTATATATTAATTATTTATAATAAAAAATAAACATTTTAAAATTATATTTATTATTAAAATATTAATTAATTATTTAGTTTTTTAATCTATTAAGTGTAATTTTTTTATAAAAAAAAATTTTTTATAAAGATTTAGTAATTTACTATTTACCAGCCAATTAGACAAAAGAATTCTTAAAGCTTTAAAACTTAGCTAAAAATTTTAATTTTAACTTTTTAAACTTAACATAAAATTTTTATTTTTTGTTTAAGTCTAAGTATTACTAAGTAAAATATATTATTAGCTTTTTAGATTTTTTAATATAATCTAGGTAAATATTGTTTAAGTATAGTTAGAAATTTTTTATAACTATGCTTTTTAAATAGGATTTAATATTAGCTATTTTTGTAGTATTATTATTAAACTAGTTATTATTAATATAAAAACAGTTTAATTAGAATTAGTACTAAACTTAAAAAATAATTTTATTTTTTAAATTTTTATTATAAAAAATTAGAACTTTGATTTTAACCGATTTCTTATAGCTACTTTTTATTATAACTCCTAAAATAATAGAACTTGGAGTAACGCCTTAGATATAGGTTATTAGGTTAGCTACTAATTAATTAGACTTAGTTAGTTTAGCTTTTTTTTTTTTAAGTTCTTTCTAAAAAGAGTTAATCTAACTACTTACTAGCTTAAAACATTCTAAGTTTTTATTATTAAACTTTTTAAAATAGACTATTATAATATTTAAGTTTAAATTTACTATTATTACTAATTAGTATAAATCTTAAGTAATAAGGTTTTAAACCTTTACTATAATAGTTTAAAAATATTTTTTTTTAAATAAAACTTTTTAGTTAATTTAGTAAGTTTTATTAAATATTTCTTAATCTATTAAATCTTTAAATTTTAAATAGATTATTTTTTTTTTATTAATTACTAATTTAAAATAAAAAACATAAATATTACTACGTTTTATTAAAACAGTTAGGTTATAAATTTTAATTAATATATTTTTTTAAATCTAGTTTATTATAAAATTATATTAAATATTTATAAAATTATTATTATTAATAATTTATTAGTATTACTTATAAATTAGTTAGTAAAGTTTTTTAAAAATATTATAAAATTTATTATTATTATTCCTATAATTTATAGTATAGGACTTAGCTAATATACATATTAATATAACTTTAAACAAATGTTTATTTATATTAATTATAAAAATCTTGTTAGAACATAAGTATAAGTTTATAAAATTTGCAAAGTTAAAGCGTACTGTTTTATTAGTAGGCGCTAATAATAGTTTGCTAGCCGGGTTACCCTATAGGGGGTTCGGGTTATTTATATTAGGGTTATTATTATGTGCTATTAGCAATAAGTCTTGTTTAGGGTTTATAATTTATTGTTTTAATTAAAGATTTTAGCTTTAGTATTAATTAGTAGGGTTAGTTAGAAGGTGCGATTGGTTTTCTAAAAGCTAGGGTTAAAAGTTAGCCTAGCATTAATTATTTAAATAAAATATAAAACTTTTTAAGCTTTTTTAAAGTTATATAGATCTTACAATTATTATAGCAAGTATTTTTTTAAAAAGTAAAGCTTTTAATTAAGGTTTTAAATATATATTAATTATAAGATAAAGAAAAAAAAAAGAAACTAAGTATAAATAATATGTAGAGAGATTTATATATGTACGGTTGGATAGTTGTGTGTGCAATGGGTGGCCTGTGCCACCTATGGGTTCCTTTATCGATAAGGGGTCAGTGGGCCAGCCAGCCAGCCGTAACTGTTAGCTTAAGTATTGCTTTAAAATAAATATATAAAATTATTTAGTATAGTTACTAGCTATATAATAACTTTTTAGCAGATCTTGTTTTTATAATTAATTTTTACGTACTGTTTGTTTAGCATATTATAAAGCAAAAATTTTTAATTTTTAATTTTTTTTTAATTATTTTTAGTTTTAGTAGTAGGTTAATCGTCTAATTTTTGGCCTGTTTTGCTAGCTTAAAGTTAGCTTATATTAACATATTAATAATAAATATTTTTATATATATATTTATAATATTATTAAATATTATAATAGTTTGTAACAGGGTAGTAGGGTTTTATATTAGCGAAGTTTTTTAGCCACGCTAGAAACTATTACTAATTAGACCTTTGGTGTTTTGTAAGAACAGCGCTAATTTTAGCGCTGTTAAGGATTTTGGTGGTATGCGCTGCACTGGACTAACAATTCCAAGCGCACAGATAATAAATAGGAAGGAAGGTGGCAAATACAATAGTGCCCTAACTGATTGGCCCCTTGACCGGTTGACTGAATAACTCGACTAACAAACTGGCTGTTCATCTCCGGATGTGCCAAATAGCAAATCAAATAGCGCGTGTACATACATATCTGAGGGCTCTGTAACTAGGGGTTGACTTGTATAATCACGAGTAGCTTTGCAGAAGTATCCCAGCCCTTATATCCCACTCGCAACGTGTATCAAAGCAATCACAACCACATCTTCGAGTATCAACCCCCCGTCCGACTCAGCGATCAATCTTCATTGCTCATGGGAGTAAGATACGCGCATTCTTGGCATCTCCCTTCACTTATCAATTCAGTGATCTCTGAGGTGTCGGCATCTGCTTTACACGGTGGCGCATCTTTGTCGAGGTTCGTGCATTTCTGGAGAACCTTTTCGGCTACCACCGCTACATCGCAGTTCTCGCATATTGTCTGTCTATATTCGCACATCTAGCGCTGCGTTAGCGGCGGAAGAATGGGATGCAGAACTGGTGGCATAGCAACCTACGGTGAGCGATGGAAGACTGAGACTACTCGATAATTAATCGACAAGCGTCTGGGCGGCTAGTAATTTGAGGTAAGTTATGTGATGGGGGGAGTTATGTTGCACGTGGAGCAGTTGCGGTTCGCTTGAAATCTTTTCTTGCGGCGAATTTTGAAGTGGGAGGCATATCAGTGTTAGATTGACTGGAACTAACCGTGTAAAGCGGAAAAGCTGGTTTATCTATACGAATGTGATACCTGTGCCCTTATGTTGTCCGTGCTCCAACCCCTACCTTAACCTTTTCACATTTGGAAACTGCTGTGTAAAGGTCTAGGTATTTTCAAGTCTGGAGTATTAATAAAAGCCTATAATATACCGAAATGGCTGTTCTGGCACCATTGCCTACACAAGGAGGCAAGGAGATCTACTTGGATGACGCGCATATCATTGGAAATGTGTGATTCAGCAGACGCGGTTATTCAAACAGGGAACAAAGCTATGGCCAATGGAGAAATTCCAACTCTCGTATGGTGTGGCATCCGAGCCACACTTAGATAAACACAAATCAACCAGGCTACTGGTCAAGAGGACAACGGGAGCCGAGGGCTAGTAACGAATGCAGTCTGACTACCGTGCTCTAACATAGGGAGGGAGTGAATCCTACAACCCGCCCACTTTTAACCCCCTTTTGTACTGCGTTATAGATGAGAGATAAGACATCGTGGTCACACTAGTGTCTCGTTTTGAAAGCTGGTGAATTCATAAATGGTGTGGCTACATTATATAACACATGAACTTCCGCAACTTGCAAGGGGGGAATGTTGGTAAAAATAGTACGAAATATCCCAACACCTTGATCCAAAGTATTATTCCCGAGTAGAAGCGCTAGGGGATGTCTCGACATGCGTGGGAAAAGTAGATGAGTTAACAGGCACGACTGTGACAGCTTGGTTGATTTTTACTTTGGAGACTATCCCTGGATGGGTCAAACTACCTTCCTAGAGGTTTTAATCGCAGGGTTAAGAGAGGAACTTGTCTCGTTTCTCGTATACACTTTGTGCTGCTCACTTGCTTGCCCTCCCTCTTGCACCACTCGGGCTCTACATACCAAGCCTGGGGAAAAGGATTGCTACATTATCAATGGCCCCTGCCCCGTCCCTTCCATCAGGGACTTACGCAAGCCCTCGGCAGTTTCGACGGATCTAGATCTCGGCTCCTAACACAGTAGCACTGTTGATTCAGCTTTGGTAGCAAAAATAAGGTGTGCGGTTTCAAGACACGTGCTACAAAGTTTTCGCTGACATTGTTTAGGATCGCTCAGATTTATCCCCGAGTGGCTCTCTGTTGTGTCTCCAATACACAAGCATGCGCGCAGGTTTTTGGTGGCCAGCTCACCGCGCCTAGACATACTTGTGCTCCCGGGTTGGGGCGTCGGCGATCGGCAGTTGTTATGTGATGAAGATAACAAAGTGAGTATTCGCCGGTAGGTAGTTTTAGCCTCTTTGCGCAACAACGCATTTCACTCTCCCTGACAGCGAGGTAGAATGGGTAGAACTTGAAGTGCCCAAACAAAGGGCTGTATATACCCTGAACACTCACAGGAGATAAAAACACATGTTAACCCCAACAAGATGATTAAGATACCTATATCCATGAAACTGCAACAGACGAGGAGCGTCAGGAGTCGCATAAGAAGAAAATGGTCAGCCTTTCAGATATCATCGCTTCGAACGATCGGATTCTGCTTGCGCCGCTCGCGAGTCTCGTAGCCGTCTTCGTCGGAGGCCCTAATGGCGTCGGCGAATACACTCTCAACGCGTTTTCTAAATATGCCCCCGCGCCGAAGATCCAGGAGAAGATGGCCGTTGTCAGCGTGCTTGTTAAGTCGCAGGGGAGTATGGCTTTTCAATCTGGTATGTTTACCCCTATAACCCCCCCCCCTCCCCCTTCTTCTTCCCTTTTCTTTCTCACTTTTGCCTCTTTTTTTTCTTTTTCTTTTCGTTACTATCTATCCCCATCATCCCAATCATGCGCCGAAAAAAAAAAAAAGGTTGATAGATTTGCATCGTCGTTCTCCTATCCACAGAAACCGACGAAGGTCTCCCCAGTCCTCCTCGCACTAGGAACGCACTCCCGGCTACGCTCTATCGTGAACCTGCTCACGTTCCGTGGCACGGCCCGGGGTACGCAGGCGTTCCGCTGGATGAGCTGTCGCTCGAGATATGCAGGGGGTTGGTTTGTGGGAGGACGGGAAGCAGCACATACTCCTTGAGCCCGAAAGATGAGGAGCTGCTTCGGCGGGTGAGGTCTAGGATTCTATCGCCACTGATTTTAAGAGGATGAGGGGGTCAGAAGCGGCTACGTAGAGCTGATATTATATCGAGATGGACACACCGTTTCATCAGACCCGGAAGAGAGCTCTTATGGTGGCTTGCCCATGATGACGTCTTAGAAACTGTGATCGTGCTATGATAATAGATGAGGTTATAGGTTGTTATACCATGTTTTTACATAGACACCAGAAGTGCATATCCCTATTGCGTCGATAAAGTCGACAACCTCCATTTCTTTACGAGGCAACCAAACCCTTACGGTCCAATCCCACAGCCAGTATCGTTCTACATCAAAGGACAGGCAATAGTACAGGTTGTGAGAGGTGAGGAAAGGAAACGGGAACAGCTTGTGCATTTGTAGAATCCTGCACTTATGGCGCAGTAAACAATTTCGGTGAATCCCGTCCCGAATCTAGACTTTGCCAATTTATAGACAAAAACTATTTCCTATGCCAGGATTTTCGGTTTTTGGATATTGAAGTGGGCACTGGTAAACAGGCCATGCTAGTTTGGGGCCACTTACCTCACCCTTATTATACTAGGAGATAGGCCGAACCTACACTTCCTAGCATAATTCCGATTATTAGTATTGGGGAGCCTGACGACCAAGAGAGAATGCAATAATTTAATTCAACGCGAAAGCTAGCTAAGGAGTGGTTAGTGATTTTCTATGATGCAGAAAAAGCACCGCTCAAGGCGTTTTATATATCTCCCATATGTAAAGCCACAAGGCGGCTTTCCCTCATATCAAGCCACTATTTTCTATTCGCACCATTTCAATATAAAGTAATGCCTACAAATGGTGATGCTACATTGAAGCAGTATAGGGTACCCACGTGTGTTTTTATCGCTTACAAGATTGTTGAACACGTTCCGTTCACTTAGCCTAAAGGCTTACAAACAAATAATTTGAGAGATTCTATGAATTGGCATATGTATAGTGGTAAGGACGGAACTGCGAGCATAAAAGTACTTTCATGCGGGTCATCGGAACATTTCACAAAATATAATGACAAATACAACCCAGCATGGAAGTGATTCCAGGTCGCATTCATTGAACCTATCTCTCTAGGTAAGTTGCTCTGTTGAAAGTCACCCAATGGTGAATCATTACTGAGCCGTTTGCCACCCAGCGCCGTCAATATACACAGGTCGAAAATAGAGAACAGGAATAACAAAGAGAAGAAAGCAAATCCTAAACCCGGGACTAGCCATAAAACTACTAGTTTCCGGTTGGGTATAGAGCGTGATGCCATGGTAGTCCCCTGAAGTCTCCTGAATATAACCCGTCCTGGACGCCTATGTAGTGATGCCAAGCAAGCACCGCTCGGTCTGCCGCAAAAAGATGGCCTAGCAGCCCACTTTAACCGCTTAGTGGCTAGATCTTGAACTCTTAATAGGATCTTCCTTCACAGCGATAATGTGAGAACACTGCCAATGTGTACCCAGTCTAACGCACTCCTGGATTATCTCCTTATCTTCCCACCACCATCGTGATGCTTGAACAAACCCGCCCCAAACTTCTTGCCACAGCAATCTATTCGACAAGCAGCGAAGCTCTGTCTTCAAGTCCTCTTTGCTAGGACTATTGGGTATGACCGGGATGGCCGGGATAGTTTTAGTCGCAATGGTACTACCTTTTCCACGAAGACGGCCCACTGCCAACCAAGCCGGGAAAGTTTCGCTGGGCCAAGTGGTACGGAAAGCTTGCTCTAGGTTAATCAACAGGTTTGCAAAGAGCCATTGTCTTAATTTTGGACCCATTGAAGACGATACAGGCTGCGGATCAATAATCGTCAAGTGCAGAGCGCCACCCGGTGCTAGGCATCGATTAATATGGCGGAGGAATGGCGGTATATCTGTGGAGGGAAGTAGGGCGGGCATCGTCAAGCATGTTACGGCGGAATACAGCTGGGGTGGAAGAGCTCGGGAACTCGCGGAAACTGAAACTGACGGTACTAGTAGTGGGTGGACATTAGGGAAAGAATTGGGTGATAAAGGTTGAGGTGAGAGGTGAGTGACGGGGACTGTAGGGTAGAGAGCTGCGAGAAACGAAGCCGATGCTGCAAATATATTAGCCTTTTCTTCCACGACGTTTAATCCGGGATGACTTACTAGGGGTCTCATAAAGTGCTAGAATTCTGTTTCGCTTGGGTGCAGTCGCTTTTTCCGGGCGCTCGTTAGAGTGCTCTATCAATTGCGCGTAGCCATCTTGTCGGTGCAGTGCGGAAAACATCCAACGTTTCTTAGTCATCTCGAGCTCTTTATATACCATTGCATCTGTGGCCTCTCCCATGCTTGACTTTAGATTCGCTAGCATAAGTTCCGAGGTGGCTGCCGCCATCATCCGGAGCTCCCTTTGTAAGACTGGAAGAGCTGGAACCGCGGAATTATTGCCACCTGGGGTGGCTGCTGCCATCTGAAGTCGTTCATTCATCGTACTTATGGCGCTTTGCTTAGTTGGGGTACAATCCCACTCATGCGGCGGCTTCCACGCCTCAGGATCCCCTAAACGACGACGGCCCCGAAACCCTGGGGAGGATACAACCCGGTTGCCCTGATGACGAAGTGGTGGTGGAGTTTGAGGGAAATTGTACGGAGGTGGAAAAGCCTCGGGTTCCTCGCATGCCTGGGGGGTTCTATAATGTCCATCAATAACTTAATTTTTCCCAAGCTAGACTAGGATTAACTTACGTCTCCTCAGGCACATCCGCTAACGGTGGAGTTTGGATTTTGATCCCGTCTGATGAAATATGAGTTTCTATGAGTAGTTGATCGATATCCTCTTCGGTGCGTGGCGAGACTGTGGTCTCGATAGTTTGAGTGACAAAAGAAGAGGGGCCGAGAGTTTGCACGTAATCTTCTGAATTGGTTTCTGGATCGGTCTCATTTGTTACAATCTTTTCAAAAACACCAGTTGCGACGGCTGCCTGGTGTGCCCATTTGGAGAGAGCGGAGTCTAACATGTACGTAAATTAGAAACCAAATTAATGGACAGCAGAACACTGGCTCTTACCTCGTGGTATCAGTGGACGAGTTTCTTCAAGCTGACCAGACTTTACTGGTATCAAGGGTCCGTCGGAAGGCTTGGGTAAAATCTCGGGTCCGTCATGGTTGGCGGGCGCGGCTTTGACGCCATACGTCGAGGTTCGACGAGCCTTCGCGTTGCCGCACTCCGGCTCTTCATAGCTTGGGACATATGGATTCGTCTTCCCTCCTGACGGTGTTGAACCTTTCTTTTTCGCTCTGCTGGCGAATAAATTAAAACCTCGGTCACTGAGGGCGGACGAGCTGCTGGTTGAAACGGAATGGCGACTACTCTCGGCCTTCCGCTTTTCCTTTTCCTTTGCCTCTTGTTCCTTTCTCAACATCCGTTCCCCCATGTGCTCGACGTTGGGATCGGTCCAGATGACGTCGAACATCTTGGCAGTTTGAGGCCAAATATGGCGGCTGATGCACTGCTCAACTGTGTTCTAGGGCTGACTGAAGATGGCAGGGAGAAAAATGAATCTGCGGGTAGGGGTACAAGCGGTCAGTCCACATGAGCACTTGCAGGTGAATAATTGAACGCATCATACATTTATGCCATGCCTTGCGTCAAAGTGTGGAACATAATTGGCGGTGGCAAACGCCAAGTCGCCTTGCGGCACACTGTTACCGGCCAATGCGAGCCGAGGAGGCTGGCGCAGCTGAAACGGCGAGACAGTCCTCGGCTGCAGTAGCGCTGGAGGGGGATGTTCGGTGGTGAGGAGTGATTGCAAATATCGTGAGGGTAGAAATGCAGGACATCTGGGGCATGGCACGAAGTATCTTGTCTTCAGGATTGGTACAGGGTTGGCGGGGCGGCGGGACTAACTGTAGAGAGTGGCTGTAGAGGTGGAGGCAGAGGCGCGATGTACGTCGAGAGAGAAGAAATCACGACAGAAGCTTCGGGGATGACACGAAGACGCGACAAACATCAGAGAACAAAACGTCCGGTGAAACGTACCTGAAGCTGGACCAAACCCGATTCTGAACAACGAGGCGGCCTGCAGGAAGTCACACTCGCGTCCGATATAATAGAGCACGGGTGCAACTGCCCGCCTTGGTCTTTTCTCGCTTTCTCTCGGTGGGTAAGTCGGCCTTGAGTAAGTATGTATGTAGGTACTTGTTAGGTAGGCAAGTGCTTTAGGTAAGGTGGTAGGTATGTAGGTAGGAGAGGGATTCGGGTGTTAGGTACTTTCATACCTACCTAGGTAACCTCACCACGACCACATACAGGTACCTATGTACATGTACCTAAGTACTGGCACAATACGTTCCTTGAATTAGAAGACGGCGTGACCACATGGGAGACTGACCATTACCTGGTCGTAAGTGTGCCCTGAACTTCCCCCGGATTGCATAGGTTGTGTGCTCCAAGCTCTACTGCCACATTCATCTCCTGGAAGCACAGATCAAGTTGTTGTCCAAGATCTACACATGTCATCATCCACTGCTGATACATGCGAGGTGCCCATATGCCTGCCCATCGAGAATTTCTCTTGAAATTACCTATACGTGGGTATTTAGTTTTTGCATCTGTCCACCTTAGGTCGATAGCCCCGGCACGTGTATTCCAACGCTTTCTCGAATTTGATTATATCCCAAGCGAATATTGATTTACCTCCGAGTATCACACTGGATTCCACCACCCACTGGGCATGTATGTCTGTATACATGTAAGTTGACAGGGGGGCTGCACACGTCTCCTTGGAGAATCCCAGGTGTTACCCTCCATTGACGTTGCCCCTTGCACTTGTACTACTTCCCCAATAGGGTAATTGTCGATTCGAGGCTTGCCTATATGAGCAATCAACCATCGATTCGCCGAAAGGACAACAAGGTGACATGTTGACAGAGGGCTTGTGTGCGATGGCGGATGGTAGGGACAATAACAAATATACCATTCGAGAGGACTTGGGTACTCTAACAACGCAACCACGTCAATGCAACGGGGCAGAGTAAGCATGCATAGGATGGCAAGCAACATGATCCTCCGTTCTCGGCCATATCCTATCTTGCTGGTCGTAGTTGTTATGTCTAACTTAACTAACATAGCGATCCAACCTCAACTGGAACGCGCCTAATCAGAGTCTCCTATCTTATTTCAGAGAACAATATCCCTAGCTCGACGAGAAACTCGACAAGATTTCGTCACAGACATCCGACCCGAACACAACTGCGACGGCCACTGCCCTTGTGAAATGGCCGAACCACAAGTTTGCTCGGGGTTGCTAACATCAGCTGCGAAAATTCTCCGGCTTTGAAATCCTTGTGCCATGCATTCATCTTCCACTTGCGACGCTCTTCCGTCCCAGCCGTGTATTGGTGTTCCCGGTTTAGATGATAGGTCGAAGTATCTCCTATTGCTGCATTACGTCACACGACAGTCTTCTAGCTGAAAATAACTCGGCAGCTTTGTCACGCTGATCCCATTCAGTCAACAAGGCATACAAATAGTTAGCTGAACATGACCCTCAAAGAGTATTGTTGTATTCACGATTGTTAAGGACCTCTTTGATGCCAAATAAGCACTGCATGGGCCCCGGGGCTCACCTTACTCGAAATTCCCCCAACCTAACTTCAATAGCTGCTCACGCAACCATTCCGGTGTGTTTTTTATCTACGTGCAACATCGCTACTTTTGCTAGCCAGTTTCTCAACAATCTCGGTAACGGCAACGTCGTGACCCTAGACTACGAAATGGGCCCGACTTGGTGCAAATCGCTATTGTGTTGCGCCTGACTAGCAGGTTGTAGTAAGTGTATGGGATCGTACTCGTGAAACACCTCGTTGTTCCCACGAGCATTCTGGCCGTGGTGTCCTACGATAAATATTTTTTTTTTTCATTTTATAAAACCTGGTCAGTTTTTTTTTTCTTTCCCCATGTGCCGGTTGACGCTATAAACGTTCGGCTCAACGGTAATTATTATCCATCCTCCATCGAACACGGGAGTATGTTCTTCTGCGAACTGCTCTCTTGGCGGCAATGATGTCTCCTCCAAATGGCCATGAACCCTACTCGAGTGCTGCTGGTAGTCGATTACCTTAGCATTATCAGTCGCATCAATAATAACCATAGACGGAGAGTCGCTCAGCTAGCAACGGCACTGCAATGGGTCTCAATATCTTACGACAGTTTCTCGTATTGAATTAAATATATGTTTGACATGTCGAACTACTTAGGGGCCAACCCGACGCCTTTGTCATTCAGCATTGCCAACCGAAGATGTCCAAGACACCTCCCATTTGACCAAGCTGTATCCTCTCCAAGGTCAAGGACGAGCGATAGCTGATTTTCAATATGACAGCTTATCACGTCAAGCCATGCCGAATTGACCACACGGTTGCACTGGCAGCCAGTTCTTGCATCCACTATCATGCTTTTATTCTATTCTCCGGGTGTCTCGTGAGTGCATTACCCGAAATGCATTATCGGGTGTGTAGTTGTATCTGCGTAGGAGATCTATCCGGTTCATCTCCATTTTGGAGCCCATCCACAGCTCACGGGACACTACATGTAAGTCAAGAGGCCTGCATCGTCACCTCAGCGATGAAGATCTTCTAGGTGAGACGGCCACAGAATGCACGGCTCGAATTGTACAGAGAACATATGATAGCATGGGTGTGTCGTCTCCCGGTCCCCGCTTCGTCCTTCGCGAATTGGCTCTTTTGTGAGACCAAGATCTCGGCAATTGACCAATTTTCCCGCATGTCTCACATGGTCGCCCGTTGTCTAGCCTTTGCCTACACCTACGACAGAGCGAATGTCGGTTCATCGTTCTCGATGATGTAGGACAAGGCAAGACACCTAGTCAGGGAGCTTGCATGTTTGCGTCCAGCTCGGTTCTACCCCTCCCACTGTCTCCAGCCCATAGGAGGTCCGTGGTTCCCTTGACACATAGATAGTCTGAAGCAAGATTAGCGGCCGGCCGGATCTTCAACGTATGTGACTGCAGATTGAATGTGGGGTCGGCAGCTGAGTGACTTGGTAACAAGGCAAACTGGTAAATCCAATGTTGCGGATATCTATGCAGTAGTCGATCGGAGACTTGCAGGGTGCCTGGGGGTCTGCATGGCATAGTTGCAGCACAGACGACACTTCTAGTTCGTGCGATGTTGTCATGGCAATCTAAGGTCGCGCCGGTGTTTATATATCATTATGGTAGAGCTGTTCGAGCGCAGAAAACACCACGGTGAGACTACCAAAAGCCTAATACGATATTTCAGGATTGCCAAGTATCACATTGACAAAGACAAGCCGTGCCCGGCCATTAAGACCTTCTCCGGAACCTGCTGTATGCACACATGGGCATGTCCTGGAGTCCACTTCTTGACAACTCATAGCAGCCAATTTCCAGACGAAAGGAAATTTTGATCCAGAAGAAGGCCGCTCGAGCAAACCCATGCGTGGATCTTGACCACTCATTCTGCTCCCCCCTTTTCTATCTCCCGACAACGTGGCACGCCTAACGCGTCTTTCGTATTAAGATCGCTGTTCCATTGTTATTACCTGCAGCTATAAACATGCCAAGGTAGATACAGGTTCCAGTTAGACAGACTACCGAAGAACCTGCTTACCCATGCAGATAGCTGTCTATTATACTCTCCTTGTATCTAATAGGACCACAATATTGCCGCTGAAAGGGATTCGTCCTCAAAGTCTTTGGAGAGAGCGATAGTATGTATATATTCCCCAAATCAGAACACCTCGGCCGCAATCAAAAGCTGATTTAGGAGAGCCCAAGTCATATCTGAACACTGGAATTGAACCAAGCTTTCGAACATCAACATCTTTTGTCACAAGTGTTGTTGTTCAGTTGCGTGGGCGGGGTACATGTAAGTAAATAAAGGTCTGAATAACCTGCGCTGGCTCATTTATACTTCGGTCTAAATCTTCAACACATATCTCATCCCTTTGGTATTTGCACTATCCCTTACAAATTTAAAGCACGCAATGGGACTTGAGAATCCTGTTCTAAATTTTCAGTATCAGCAGGAAATCGTCGAGAGAAATCGAGCATCGCAACTTTACTTATACTTCTAATTTATGCTTCAAATAGCGGCACAGATAGCTATTATAGAGCGCACTTTCACAAGCCAGCAAACACGTCGCGTTTAAGAATACCAGCACTGAAGGCTGTATATCCAGGTAGGTACGCACCAAACCGCCCTGCAGCACTCCAAGCACAACAGGTAGAAAATAGGTAGCGGTAGAGGTAGATAGAGCAAGTGCCTTCCTCCATCCCATGCGCGCTCATGCTCCTTCCGTCACGGGCAACAAGTGCTCATGTTTGCGTGTGGCATTCAAACACACCAGAAACATCCTCTCCACCCTTTCTCTCCACACACACACACCTCCCTATCTTAGTTATCGCAGTCGTTCCAGCTAGTTGGTTCTCTGGTGGTGTAGACTTGGTAGGTGCAGCCTGTGCCCCCCCACGTCCACGGTACCTATACAGAATTATCACTGGTTGGTGCAACCTTTAATTTCGATCTTGTCCTCGGCTGGGACGCATCAGGTGTCTTTCGACGTCCACCTTCTTCACCTTTCACGGGCATCTGCCGTCTATCTCCTACCTCACCCTACCTCTGTCTGTCGGGTTCCCTACCATTTACCTACCGACCTACCTGCTAGGCCACCCCCCATCCGCCTACCCCTTCACTTGTCTACATGTCCCATACTTCCTCTCTCGTTTTTTCGCGGCCACTATTCTACCTCTTCGTCGCCTTGGTCTTCACGTTGACCTCAACCTCTTCTATGTTGATTTGATTTCGACCTCGGCTCAACACTAATCCTTCTTTCCCTCTTCATCTGCATTTCTTACTTTCGTTTCGGCCCTCTCAATAGGTCTTCAGTACTGACGGCTCGGAGATTTTGGCGCCCTGATTTCTAGCCGCGCCGCCTAGACAGCCATCTGTAATATCAAGGAAAGGTCATACCTCATTATCCACGACAACTGTCGTTTCTTGTGCCTGCGTCCGACTCCGGCCTCACGCCCGACATATCGACATATACTATCATATACTCTACTCCCTTGGACGTCTTCTTGCATTTAGCGTCATTTTACTTGACCCTTATTCACCAAGATTGTTGATGCCAGCTGGAAACTCGAGCTAGGAGTCAAGATGTTGTGTTTCGCCTCTATTCAGAATGGCTTTGAGGGATTTATGGAGAAATTCTCTGCCCTAGACCAGAGGATTAACCGATCTACCTTCGGTCGAGTCTTCCGCCTCGATGGCTCAGGTCATGTAAGTTGCCGGTACACTGCCTCTACAACATCCCACCAGGACCCTCTGCAAGCAATTCAAGGGATGCAATCAAAGTCAAGAATGCATCCACTGCGATAGGCCTGGACACATCATCGTGTCCTCTCTTCCATACTCGCCTGGTCGCCATTTGCTGATAATGCGCAGCCAAAGTCCATACGAGGGGCCACGTTCTTTAGAGAAGTCCGGGCCGGCTTGACAACATTCGCCACTATGGCATACATCATCGCCGTCAACGTGAGTAATACACCTTCCGGCATGCTATATTCATTCCTTAACTGTCAGACCAGTCTGCGATACTCGCGGATTCTGGAGGCACTTGCGAGTGTTCAGAGGGAACCCAGCCCGGCTGCCCCGGTGACGTGGCTATGTCGGTTTGCCAAACTAGTGAGTCTTGAATTAATTCACGGAAATGTCCTTTGATAGTGCGATTTGCCATTAACTTCTACATTCGCAGGTCTGAAGCGCGACCTAATTACCGCAACCGCAGCCTTAGCCGGCCTCTCTAGTATTCTGTTTGGATTTTTTACCAACCTTCCTGTTGCTCTGGGGTTAGTGCGCTTATTCTATCTAAGAGACTGCCATTTGCTCAATTGTGGCAATTATTTAACTCGTTTCTAGACCAGGCATGGGCCTCAATGCATATTTCACTTACCAAGTTGTTGGCTGGCGCGGATCTGGCCCTATACCATATCGTATCGCGTTGACGGCCATTTTCGTTGAGGGATTCATCTTCATGTTTTTGGCACTTACAGGGATGCGACAATGGCTCGTCCGCATGATACCAGCTACTATCAAAACCGCCTCTGGTGTCGGTATTGGACTTTTTCTCACCGAGATCGGTCTCTCTTATTCCGCTGGCATTGGCGCAATTACCGGAGGCTTCACTACACCATTGGCGATTGGCGGTTGTCCTCCCGAACTGCTGAATGATAACGCCGAGTGTAGCGGAAAGATTATGGCGAATCCTGCGGTATGTGTTCGATCATACTAAGAACACGATGGAAGAAGCTCACGCTTGGTAGATGTGGATTGGAATCTGTATCGGTGGTATATTGGTCGCTTTCCTCATGGCATTCAAAGTCAAAAGCGCCATCATCATTGGTATTGGACTGGTATCAATTCTTTCTTGGCCGTCAGTATGCCCTTATTGTGTTTGAAGCTCTCAGTTGACACATTCTAGTCGCAACACGTCATTCACCTACTTCCCCTACACAATAGAGGGAGAAAGTCGATATGAGTTCTTTCGGCAGATCGTTGCATTCCATCCGATTGAAACAACCCTGGCGGTACAACAATGGAACCTTCAAGGGACAAGTGGTGCTCAGTTTGCACTCGCCCTTGTGACATTCCTCTATGTTGACATCATCGACTGTACAGCCACGCTGTATTCCATGGCCAAGTTTTGCGGCGTCGTCGAGGATAATGGTGACTTTCCGCGCTCAACGATTGCCTATTGCACTGATGCGGCATGCATCTCTATTGGTTCATTATTTGGCTGCTCACCGGTCACCGCTTTCATTGAGAGTGGCGCGGGAATTGCTGAAGGTGGACGCACTGGGCTAACTGCAGTTTCCACTGGGTTTTGCTTTCTCGTCAGCCTTTTCTTTGCTCCGATCCTTGCCTCTATTCCACCCTGGGCTACGGGCTCGACACTCATTCTGGTAAGTTTAGAATCTTCAGCCCTTTTATGACGAAGCGTTGATACTGAGGGACAATCTAGGTCGGCTGTCTCATGATCCGCCAAGTCACCAACATCAATTGGCAGTACATCGGTGATGCCGTTCCATCATTTGTGACTCTGGCATTTATGCCATTCAGTTACAGTGTCGCATACGGCCTTATTGCGTAGGTAGCTCGATACCACCAAACTGATGTTTGCTGACAATAACGCTAGCGGTATGATGGTATACATTGTTCTTAACACTATGATCTGGATCGTGGTCAAGTTTACGAGTGGAAGAGTAACCCCGGCCAACTGGCAAGAGAAGGAGGTCTACAGTTTTGGTTTTGGAAGACGAGACCTACCGGGTTGGGCACGATTCCTTCGCCGAAAATTATTCGGTGAGCATGTCACGGAGGTTGTTCGAAAGGATGGCATAGAGCTCGCCGATTGTGACAGCACCATCAACCATGGCTCACGCAGCGCCTCGGCTGAAGGCAAGCATATACAGCTCCTCTCGAGCCGACCTCACGGTCGCCACGTGGACTACGATCTCCCTTCCCTTGACTGATAAGATCAATGCATGGATTGTTGTGAGATGTCTGTAGTGAGATATGGTAGTGGATTTGCGGTGGTATTTGCTCCGAAAAAAGTTGGTCTTGTTGTTGTTGTTGGCAGTGTAATACATCATATCGTGGGAAATGAAGAATACAGAACAACTGGCATAGATGGGGGGGGGGAGCTATGAGGAGCTGCAGTCCAATACGAGATATACATCAAGGATCCAAGGACAAAGCTGTAACCTGGCTTACGAGATACGTACGTAGCTCCTGAGATAGTGTGGTGTCCAGAGATGTAATATGCAGCATCTAGCAATTCTCGACGAAATTTCGTCAAAGCGTGGTCTACTTTAAGTTCAATGTCAGTACTCTTTTTCACATTGTTCCTCAGAGTTGTCCAGGTAGCTTCCAATGCATGTTGTTGATGTCAGCTGCTTCTCTTATCTTATCGCTTATCTAAATCTGGTGCACAACCTAAGTGGATACCTATACTGTAGCTAGTGATATTGCTGCTATGTACTCCGTACCTACCTAGTAGAAAACAAGCCTCTTGACATCACTGGGCTGCGACAGTCTTCCTGGAAAGTAACCTTCCGAGTAGCACCAACCAAACCGAGCACTCCTCTCGTCCAAACCCAGAGCAGCGCCGTGTCTTACCTCCCCTTCCACACTGCTGTCTATCGATCACTCAGCTCTCCGAAGCTCTGCAAAGGGTGGTCTGGGGGAAAATGAGTGGTGGTTGGAATACCAGTGAGCAGCATGCCAAGGCGTCGCAACACGGACGGATCGAAAGGCTAATAATCTGGGTGTAGTCGAGTCAGACGCGGTATGCCGGCCGTTCCCGAATCTACCAGCCTCTCCGGCAGCACGTCTCTCTGGATTGACTGACCAGTCTGCGGCGTAGGGCGTCTTCACCTTCCTCCTGAACAATCTCGGGGCCAAAGATGTGCAGTTTGAGGAACTGCTCACGCTAGAGCCCGAGGTGCTCGCCGAGCTGCACCCCGTCTACGGCGTCATATTCCTCTTTAAATACCCGACAGATGCGCCCTATGCAGCGACAGACAAGCCGCTCGACGGCACCTTCGACCACGAGGCGGCGGAGCGCATCTTTTTCGCCGCGCAAACGATCCAGAATGCGTGCGGCACACAGGCGCTGCTCTCGGTGCTTCTCAACAAGGACAAAGAGGGCGACGGTGGCAGTGCGGGAGACGAGAGTACCGGCATCGACATCGGCACGCCGTTGCGCGAGTTCCGCGACTTCACCATGGTGCTGCCGCCCGAGTTCCGCGGCGAGGCGCTCAGCAACAGCGAGCTGATCCGCGACGTCCACAACAGCTTCGCGAAGAGCAGCCCCTTCGTCGACGAGACGCAGCGTACGAGCGGCGAGCCCGAGGACGCCTTCCACTTCATCGCCTACACGCCCATCGACGGCACGCTGTACGAGCTCGACGGCCTGCAGCCGGCGCCCATCAGCCACGGCGCCTGCGCGGAGGCCGAGTTCCCCGTCAAAGTCATGGCCGTGCTGCAGCGCCGCATCGCGCGCTACGACTTGTCCGAGATCCGCTTCAACCTCATGGCCATGGTGCGCGACCTGCGGGTGCGCGCGCGCGAGATCGGCGACGCCGAGGCGCTCGAGCGCGAGCAGCAGAAGCGCCGCGACTGGCAGTTCGAAAACGCCCTGCGCAGACACAACTTCGTCGGCTTCGCCGGCGCCGTCCTCAGGGGCGTCGTCGAGGATAAACTTGCCGAGGGAGGCGACGCGGCGTACGAGAAGTGGGTCGAGGAGGCTAAGACGAGGACTAAACAGCGGCTCGAGAATAAGCGGAAGGGGGGCGGTGGCGGCGACGTCGAGATGGAGGAATGAAAGGTGTCTGGCTGTCTTTTGCCGGGGCGCTCGTGGAATGTCGACCCATCTATCGATCTGTCTTTCTGCTTACATCTTGCTTGGATCGGGTAAGGAGCTTGGGATAGATCTCGTCAAATAGAGTTTTGCAGGATGGATTGGATCGGGATGGGATGGGATGGATTATCTAGGGAATTCCGCGATGCTCTTTGCTCATCCCGCTCGGTTCCGGGGATGTACGATGATGATACCTCTGGGAATACGAGTGAGATGGAGAGACTGTTTTCTTTAAAAGACGTTTCCCACTAATTGAGCTCGGGCTCATCTATGTCGATTGTTGGGGATGCGAGTTGATATTCTCTCCCTCCTGTTGGAGAGGGATATCGCGGGACGGGATGTGTGTCCCTTGGATTGTTACCCTACTAGTATGCTTTGTATACCTACTCACTGCCTACCTAGTGAATGCATAAGCTACCAGTACCTACTTAAGCAACGAACATGAGCCGAACCAGGCAGAAAACGTGACCTCTAGACATTCGGAATCACAGCAGCATTTTTTTCTTTTCGTTTTGCCACATTGCAGATTCACGGTAGACGGACAGGATAGCAGAAGTTTGAGGGTGGTATAAATATATATATATATATTCGTCGAAGGGGAATCAATAAAATATAAAATAAATAAATAAATGATAAAATCTCCGCAAAAACGCCTCCCTCTTCCCGAGATAGATAGACAGATAGTTTGTCGCCAGACTTGGGGACCCTTCTGAATCTCCTTCGTGCCCCCGTCCCATCTTTCATGTCGTGACCAGTACGTAAGTTGGTGCGTTCCTTCGTTCTCTCGTCACCTCGGGGAGAAGCGTCACATCGGCATCGCTAGGGCCAAGCAGAGATGATGGTCATGCCACTGTTGCTGCTGTTCTCGCCTCTTTTGTCATTATACCGTATCAAGTGGACATTCCTCTTTCTCTCTCTCTCTCTCTCTCTCTCTGTGTGTGTGTGTATGGGTATATATGTGTGTGTGCCCCTGTGGAGAAGTAGACATGAATGGATGGATGGATGGATGGATGTATATATGGCCGTCCTGCTTTTTATCCAACTCCACCATCCTTTTCTCACCGCTGCTGCTGCTGAAAAAGTCCTATTGTTAACAGCCCCCATTATTCATGGCGAGATTTAGTTTTCTTTTTCCTTTTTTTTTTCTTATCTTCTTATTCCCCCCCTTTTTTTTCAAGGGGAGCCGTAGAACCAGTATCTATTTTTTGTCAGAGTTTAGTTTTTAGGTTTTGGTCAGGGGGATGGATGAATGAAAGTAGGGAAAACGTACTCAGCGGCGTATTGCACCTCGAACGAAGCGGGCATGCCGTGGCACGTGGCGGGGGCGCTGCCGCCGGCCGTCTCGACGCGGAAGACCTGGTGGAGGCCGCCGGTGGCGTCGCTGTTGGCGCCGAGACGGAGCCAGGGGACGGCGGCCTCGCCCTGGCGGCCCTTGGGGGCGTTGGCGGGGGCGCTGGAGGCGTTGAGCTTGGAGCAGGGGGCCTCGCCGATCTGGGAGCGCGGGGTGTCGAGGTCGAAGAAGGGCGTCGTGGTGTTGGTGAAGAAGTGCTTGCCCGACACGAGCAGCTCCGTCGGCCCCATCTTGGCATTCGTGTCCTTGGCGTTGAACGGGAGGTCGAACTGCAGCGCCAGCTTGGGCAGCAGGTTCAGCAGATCTGGGTATTTCGCTGCTATGCACGAGGCGTTGAAGAGCGTTGCTACCGCGCCGACCTGGGCCGGCGCTGCTGTTGCGTTCGTTGCGTCACAGGTGTAGTTCTGCGTGCCGCGGCCTATGGCTACGTGCTTTAATACAAGCCCTGCTTCTGGTGCGGGCAGAGGGCTGGCAGACACTGGGATATATACGTTTAGCGGGATTTGGTTTTAGGTAAGTGTTTTTGTTCACGAGGGAACTTACGGGTTGGTATCTGGGCCTTGGAAACGTCGCATGTGGGTATGGAAGCAGCCAGCTTGGCGATGTCGATCTTCTGGGCCAACAGGTTGAAGTAGTCGGAGACGGTCTCACGTCCAACGGTGTTGATAAGGCCCGAGTTTACCTGCGGCCAGGTTGGCGCGGCGAAGACGGTCGAGGCACCCAGGAGGGTGGCTAGTATTGTTGAGCCGTACATCCTGGTCCTGGGGTGAGAGGACGTCGTAAGGTGGAGGAGTTACAGCGAAGACGAAGGGAAAGAAGTTTGGATCGGCGAAGGTGAATTGCTTTCCTTGATCGATTTCTTCTCGTCGTATAGTATAGATACTCTCTATCCAGTTGGCCGAGGAAGGTTGAGATCAAGATTGAGGAAAAAGCAAAACCCGATCAGATAATACCCGCCCCAGAAGAGAAGTGGAAGAAGCGAGGAAAAAAAAAAGATATGGTATCGAAAAGAAGAGAGCAATGAAAAAAGAGAAGAATGGAAAAAAAGGGAGAAAAAGGAAATGATCACCCGGTGGTATAAGAACGAGGACGTCTCGGTGGGTGGTGGAACAGGAGAGGTTCGTCGGTACAGGTCGAGTGTATACGGCTCTCTTAATATATTCCTCTGCACACTCGACGAGACGACTACCAACAGTCGTAGCATCGGCACCACCCTGTTGCGGCCGTCCATCCCGGGCGGCAGATAGCGTGGGATTGGACATGATCTCGTGTAAGTCGCTGGCGGGAGAACTAAATTAGGTACCACGAGTTGGTCGCACTCGATGGGGCTTTGCTCGAACGGGGATGGCTGCTGTATCCGCTGACAGTTCGATGCCAACCTGCTAACCGCCCTGCACAAGAGCTGGTTGCAGGCGGCAGGGAAGACGAGGGCCACCAGACCACCAGATATCCGGACGAGGTTGGATGGTGTGGAGTAGCGGGCATGGATGCGACGCTAGGCCGCCGCTCGACGTGGACCAGGGTCTTGGAAAGATGGGATCTGCAGCTAAACTGCTAGCTTGGCATGGGGTAGATGTGTGTCGCGGCCTTTGATTGGCCGAGACACTCAGCACAAGCGCCGTGGCTAGCAAATAGCAAACCCCCCTGCGCGCCAATTCTGGAAGAGCTATACTCCCCCAGTTCTGCCCGGTATCCCACCTACCTCCATACAAGTATACTGCTGTAGTAATTACAAGATAGGTAGGGAGGGAGGTAGATCACTGCAGCGGACTGCAGCGACAAAAGCTACCCAGCCGATGAAAGGCTGGGCATTGCGCTTTAACGAGATTATTACTCATATCACCTACCGGTATATCTGGTCCCGAAATACACCCAGGGCAGTGCAACTTGGGTGATGTAAGCATGCCATGTCCGAGGAGGCGCGAGACAATCGCTCCAACATACAATACACTAAACAAACAGTCCGGAAATTCGAGTATCCGCCGGCAGTGCAACCAGCAAGCAATCATTTTCCTAGCGTCTCATACACTACAGCTAGCTTTCGGGTAGGTATTTGGAAAACAACAAAGAGAGAGGGGCAAGGAAAGAAAGAAAGAAAAAAAAGTAAGAGATACGCACGACACAGGCTGACTTACATGTAGAAGCAAGGGTCCAATGGACAAGCTGCAGGAATGGCACCACAAGATGACAGACTGCACATTAGACCGACGTATCTGAGTGTGCAAGGGTTAATTAATCTACATGTAAATACTACTAGTAAGGAGTGTACGTAGGTAGCCACACAAGCTCGCGCTTCCAATCAGGCGGGAAGGCGGTAAAGGGCAAAAATAGAAACAAATTAGCACCAGGTCTCGCTTATTTTTGCCCGCGCTTCCTGTGTCCAACTGCAGCAAATTTGATTGCTTTTCGTCCAATCGTTTTGCTGTGGGGGAGCCGGGAATGGAAAAATGGAAGGCAAAACTGTTTTCTAGGTACTACATATGAGATACCTACTAGTAAGAAGACTAACACGTACACGTACACGTACTGTACGCATGTATGTATGTACATGTATGTATGCATATGCGTGTATTGCTCGATGTCATCACCTCTCGGTATTTATTTCCCCATTATACTACCTTACCTAACCAAACCCCTCGTCGAGAATGCTGGCTGGCTCTTTCGTGGGCAGCACTGTTGGGTAGTACTTGGTTCCCTCTTATCGGTTCACTTCGACCGGAAAGCAGTCAACCCAGTCCGCCTATCATCATCGCACAGAGTCTCTCTCGCCTTGTCCTCCCCCTGCGAAGAGAAATGAGTCCATCCCAACGCAGACATTTCGAACCTACGTATGTATTTCGCTTGGCCTTGCTGGAATGTCGATCAACGAGGAGGTGATGTGAGCGAAACACTGAACCAGTCTGGAACCCATGTATGTCTGCGATTTGAAGAGCAGGTATCAGGAGACGAACACCGCAGTCCTCTGATTGGTCCTCGTTCCGTCGCCAGATGTATGAAACCACCGAGGCAATTAAAACGGAGAGAGAGAGAAAGAAAGAAAGAAAGAAAAAAAAAATTGCACTTTCGGATCGCCGAGGTTGGCTTGGCTAGATAGGTTAGATAGTGCAGTTCCGCTCGAGCTCGGCGGGCGTCAACCGACTCGCGCCGGCGTCTGAGCATCGCGGGGGCCTGGAAGGTATTCGATGGCCTCGCCCCGCGCGTCAAATGATAACACAATCTGCTTTAATTGTAGGGATTGTCCATGGTGTGGAGTTTGTCTTCTTCTTCTTATTCGATCGTCGTGCGTCTGCCAAACCTCCCCCCGGCGCAAGCCCGCCCCTGGCGAATCAGGCCGCTTGGTGTGGTTGCAGCGGCATTCCCCCCCCCCCATCGACGGGTTGTGCGAGCAAAAATCGTCAACGTTGAGCCGCCCGTCTTGGCGCCCCATGCAACCCAACTGTTCGTCCTTCATTAAACGCAGAGCCACCCACAGAGGGAAAACCCCGTGTGCGAGTGATCTGGTCCAGTGGGGATAGATAAGAAGGTCTGCGAGGCAGATTTCTAGGCTCAGAGCTCATTAAGGCGGCGGTTCACGATTCCGTTGATTCCCATCTGTTACGGTCGATCGTGTACATAGGTATCGACACGCGTCGTGTCATGTCTTTAGTGATGCTAGTGCTTGTCCCATCTGCCTACGGGAAGTCTCTCTCGTCCGGAAGAACAAAGAGGGAAAGGGAATGTCAGGATGCAAATGAAGCTGAGAATGGAACCTTTTAGTTAAGAAATGTTATCGTTTGAATTAAGTTGGTTAGTGAGAGACGATACAATTACAGCCTCCACATAACACCCTCGCGGATATCAGCACAATAAGTTTATATAATCAGAGGCCATGTATTCTACACAACCAACTGGCAGCCTCATAGAAATACATATATATAACGTTATCCATCCACTTGGGAAGATTGGAAATGATGTTACATTGTCATCAATGTCCATTAAAACCCTCCTCTTGCCAGTCCCCATGTCGAATCGCCGCCTGCCCATTGGACCCAAGCCTACCGCTGCCCAGCCCTCCAGCACCCGCGGCGGCGGCTACACTTTGGCCTAGATTACTCGTATACTTCTCGGCATCCGCCGTGCCGAGCCAGTATAGCGAGAAGAATACCAACAGGTGTAGCGCAACGCAGTAGGCTGCAAACAGATTCCTACTCGTCCTTGACGCTAACACCATTCGGGTGACTGTGTAGACTACCCTTTCTGGTAGGCTCATCCGCTTGTAGGCTCGGGCCGACTCCCGCCCTCTAAAGGCGGCGAAGGGTGATATGTTGGACTCATATGCCTTCCTGTACCGGTCCAACTCGATCCCAGGGTTGCCAGTGCCACCTATGCTCACAGTGGATGGATTTGGATTGGACGAGTAGGCTGATGACGACGACGCTGAAGGTCCGCCACGGTTGTACGTAGACACATATCGTGTCTTTTCGTAAAGTTGGAGGTTGTCCTTTTGCAGCGCGGCGATCTCTTGCCTCAACTGGGAGACGGTGCGGTGGCTCTCAGATAGCTCCGTTTCAAGTTGCGAGTTGCGTGTCTTGAAGCGATCACGCTGCGCTGTGATCATGGGAAGAATGCCAGAGCCTCCGCCCAAGGGCTCACCACCTGGTGTGCGAGGATCAAAGCCGGAAATAATAGATGAAGTCGGTGAGGTTTTCCCGCCTCGTCTTCCTGGCGCAATGGAGGGTGTATACCTAGCATAAGTGCCGGCTACTGACGCGCCAGATGGAAACGCATTCCGACCCTCCGCTTGAAGGTTCGCTAGATCATTCTCTAGCTGAGCGTTGAGATTTTGTGACCTCTCTAGGTCGGCGTTCGTCCTCGACATCTCCTCTTGCACACTCTCGAGCCGGCTTTGAAGGTCATGGTGTGACACTCGGAGAATGGTAAGCTCATCGCCGAGCTTCTTGTTTCTCGCTAGGAGTAGCTGTTCCAAAGTGTCTCCCTTGGCCTTGGCTGCCGGGCTATTAGAATCTGGGTTCGCTAGCACATCATCGTCATCTCCCGTTGAGAACTCAATACTCTTGAGCACTTCAAGTTCTTGCTTAACATCATCGTAATCACTCCACTTTTGGACCTTCGTTTTCAAGCCATCGCGCTCTTCTGTCAAAAGACCAACCTCTCGTTCTAGACTACGTAATCTCGAGTCGATGTTCCTCTTGAATGCCTCTTTCTCGACTCTGGCCGAGTCTAGCTTGCGTATGAGAGACGAGTTTTCGGATCGCATACGCATATACGATGGGTCGTCTTCGGGGGATGGCGCTTGGGTTTGGACCTGCGACTTTGACTGCGCAAGCTCTAGACGTAGTTGCTCATTTCGAGCCTCAACTTCGGCGAGTCTTGCACTAGTTCGTTCTAGGTCGGAATGGACCATCTCGAGCTCGGCGCTTGTGACGTGTCCACCGCTTCCTTCGGCGCCGGCATCTTCGGAGCCCTTCAATCGTTGCGTGACCTCGTAACTGGCCTTAATTTCGTTGATCAACCGTTCCTGGCTTTCAACCTTCTCCTCCAACGCCTTTTCCTTGGCCTCCCAATTATCTTGCTTCTCCTCGAGAACAGCGCTCCAAGATGATCCGACCTCCTTCACTTTCGATTCGAGATTGTTCTCCAGCTGCTGACGGTTCGCACTCTCGGACTGCAATCGCGACTCGGTTTCCTCGAGCTGCGAGGTCAGACTGGCGATATTTTCCTGTAGGTGCTGGTTCTCTTCCGTAAGTTTCGGCAGGGTGTCCTCGGACACCAGCATGGAATCGACAGAGGCTTCGAGCAGCGGATATGGGTCTGGCGCATTCTCTAAGGCTGAATAGACCTGCAAGAAGGCGCTGTTTGTGGCCTTGGAATGGTTCGTGAGAAGGTCGATGAAGGTTTGGTATGCTATATTGAACAACGATCAGTCGGACACGGACGTGGTCAGTGGCGGGTCAACGTCATGACGCACCCTTAAGAAGGCCCTTGATCTCAGTGAGCTTTGCCGCATCGTCGAGCTTCCGGAAGTCCTTTGTCTTCTGGGCGAGGTCTTTGCGCTGCACGGTAGAGTCGCGTTGGTATGCGACGATGTCGGACGCGGTGTTGTCGAGGTTCTGAATCAGGGTAGACAGGTCAATGCCTGTTGGTGGTCAGTCAGCATGGACGACAGCTCCCAGCAGGAGGGCATTGACACATGTGACGCACTTCTCCATGCCGAGATAGCGTGTTGGAACTGGTTTGTATTCTCATTTCCCGACGATGCTGTTGTCCGCTCATCGCCCGGCAGCGGTATTACCGCGTCTAGAGAGTCCATGGCGGATTAACGAAGTCGTCGACGACGATGGGAACTCGGCGAGCTTGGGACGGTAGTCGCTGCTGCACTCATCACCTCATTGGGGATTTGCCACGGTTGGAAAATCAGAGCGATTCGACCGCTTATCGGTGACGTATGGAGTAGTCTTGTTGATGATTGGATGGTGGTGGTGATGTGATGTGATGGTGATGGTAGATGATACCGCGTATTTCGACCGAGGAGATTGACCCGTGTTTCGTTTCTGGAAGACTAGGTGAGCCGGAGCTCCAGCTAAGAATACCTACACGGCCCTAGGTATCTATCTACATGTACCTTATGTAGGCAGGTTAGTTAGGTAGCCTGTCACATGACCCACAGGACTAGACCCACACTATAAGTAGACACCTGTATATAGTGGTAGCATAATTAGCTCTCTATTGCTTCTATATCTTTATATAATATAGTATAAGTTTAGCAAGGTTGCTATATATTCCGCTATAGATTAGTAGCTAGCAATTAAAATTAATTACTTTTAGTTTGTTCTTTATTAAAATTAAAATATTCCTTTATTATTACTTTTTTACTGCTTTTTAAAGTTAAAGCATTTTTTTTATTATTAGCTTTTTTTTGTTAAAATTAAACTATTCCTTTATTATTATTTTTACGTTTTTCTTACTACTATTATCTATATAATTATATAAGATTTGCTACTATATTCTATATTTAATTAAAAACTTAGCTATTAATTGTTACGCTTTGCTTTTATTAACTACTTAAATACCAATTTTATTTTTTTAGAAAATTGTAAATAAATGGTTATTTTTACTTTTAAATTTATACTTTTTAAATTAGCACTTTTTAAATTAGTACTTGCCCCTTTTTATAAAAGTAGTAATATTATTTCTTACCCTATTAAATAAACTAAGTTATAAAAAAAGTTTTAGATTTTTTTTAAGTAATAAAAGAAATATTAAAATTAAAAAACAAGTACTTCTTACTATAAGTTAGATTTTTTTAAACTAATTTTTTCTAACTTTAGTTTTTTTAATTTTATTTTTTATTTTATAGAACTATATCTAATAAATATTTTTTTCTTACAAAGCTTTAATAAATTAGATCTATTTTTATTATTAAATAAAACTATTTAATACTTAATAAATCTTATATTTGATTTTTTATTATTAGCTAGTTATATAGTTGCTTTTTTTTTATTTAAAAAAGCAATTCTTACCCTATTATTATTTAAAAAATCAATTTATTTTTTATTATTTTTTGCTAAATTTAAAAAGATATTTTAGCAGCTATTAATAATTAATAAAGCTATATATTTTATAGCTATAGTTTTTAAACAATATAAATCTACTATAGTTACAAATATTATAAACCTTATAGCAGTAATATTTAATTAATATAAAACTAATATATTAAAATTAATTTTAAAAATTTTGCAAGTTTTATAGAACTTCCTAGTTCTAAGCAAAAAAAATAAATTGTTTTTTAAAGCTAAAAAAGTTAAGTTTTTTAACCTATTTTTTAAAAACTAAAACAGATCTAGTTTAATATTTTAAAGCAAGCAAACTATTTATATTAACGTATAAGCTTTTATAAACAGACTAACCCACTTTGCTAAAACTTATAAGTAGAATAAAATCAAAACTGTTTGGACTATATATTTCCAAACTATTATATTATTTTAGTATACTATAAAGTTAATAAATCTCGAAAAAGCTATGTTATATATAAAAAATATTTATTTAATTTATAAAGCTATTTAAGATTGTTTTAAAAAAAATTATAATAAAACTTTTTATAGTTTTTAGTAATAATAATTTAATATATATAACTTTGCTTAAAGCAAAACTATTAGATTATTTATTTAAAATATTATTTATAACACTAAATCTTATAATTATATTTTTAAAAATTAATTATTAGCTATATTTAAAACATTAGATCTAAATATTTAAAGCAAACTATTTAAGCTATTTAAAACTATTACTTTAAAGGACTTTTTTGCTAATATTAATAATAATAAAAATATTTTATTTAATAAAGCTTATTATTTTTTCTATTTATACTAAAGCCAAACTTTTATATTTTAATAATAAGCTTTTGCTTATTATAGCAAGCATAATAATTTTTGTTCCTTTTTTTTTCTTTATGCCTAGCAAGCTAACTTTTTATTACTTTAGTTACTATATAACTAGCATAGCAAAAAACAGAGCTATAAAAAGTACTTATATAAAAAAGCATACCTCGCTAAAGAAATATATTTATATAAAGGTATATACTTTAAAAAAAGATATTAAAACAAAAAAAATTATTGTTTAGATTTTACTTTTATATATTAAAGTTAAAACTAAAGCTAAAAACTTTAGTCTTAAGCTTAAAGTTAGTTATACTAGAATTAATAGCAAAAAAATAATTAATAAGGCTTACGTTCCTTAATATTATATTAGAAATATTTAGCTCTATAAACATATTATAAAGCATAGTACTAAAAAAAAAATTTAATTTAGAATTTGCTCTAGCTAATAAATAAGATATACTATTAAATAATTATATATAAGAATTTTTTAAAAAAATAACTTAATCTTTTATATAGCTGCACTAACAAAACAATCTAATTCTTATATATAAAAAAATCCCTAAAGGTTTTAGTCCCCTAGACTTAATAGCAAAAAATTAGCATTATCCCAAAGAAGCTATAAATTTTGCTATAATATAAAAAGCACCCAAAACTTATTATATATATTATAAGTTTTTTCTTTTTAATAATAAGCTTTATGTTTACATCTAATCTAACTATTTATATAAATATACTAATGTTATAATAGCTAAATCCACTAAATAAACATTAAACAAAAAAAAAATTATTCTATTTATATTATCTAATATAAACTAATTTTTATTTATATTATTTAATATAATACAAACATATAAAACTAAATTACTTATTATCTAATTATTTATAAACTTTAGATCTAACGTTAAAATAAAGTTTATTTATAAATCTAAAATATACTTTAAAATATTTATTATAACTTTTTAAAACAAACATAAAAAAAAAGTCTATAAAAATACTAGATATAGCTACATTATTACAAATAAATCTTAGTTACTACAAAATTACATAAATATTTAGATCTAATATTATATAACTCCTATAATTATTAAAAATATAACTAAAAAGCAATATACCACATTTAAATATACTATTATATAATTTATATTTAAAAGCACCTAAAATAATTAGCTTTATATAGCAACTTTTATTTATAAAATTATATTAATTAATAAACTTTAAGCTAATATGCTTATTAGTATAAATATACTAAACATAAAAAAAATTAATATTTTTTTATTTAAAAACGTTATAATAATCCAATTTTACAAAGTAGTAATCCTGCTTTTTATAACCCTTATAAAATACATAGCATAAATTAAAGTCTATACAACTTAGTCTATAACTATTTTTTTATAATTTTAGCAGTGATTAGCTATTTATTACTTTGTTTTATTTAGTTAAAACCTTATATTTAAGCTTACTATTAATATAATAACATATTATACTATAATTACTAATAATAATACATAATTTGTTCTAGTTTTAAATAATATAAATTAATCTATATTTATATATAAAAATATTTAACTAAACTATTTATTTTTTATAAAACCTAACTATAAAAGTTACTAAATGACAGATAATATAGATTTAGCGTTCTATTAATTAGATTTTCTAAAAAAAATTCTTTTTAAGCTATAAGATTTTATTATATTTAATCTAAATACTATTACGCACCTAAGCAATATAATTATATATAAGCAAAATCTAAAAATTATTTAAGCTTTATATAACCTAATTATAAAATTTAAAAATATCTTTTAAAATATAGGCTTTATAATTATCCCAAAAAACAAACTACTTATTTTTTATTTAAAACTTAAATAATAATAAAAAGCCCCTAAAAAAACCCAGATATATCCTATTAATATAAAAAATAACAAAGTTATTTAAAACACTATTACAAACCTTTATACTAAAGATCAGGTTTTCTATACCTGCTAACCAGTCCTTTTAAGCTTTTTAATATTTATTATTTAGCAATTAATACTTAATTAGTATAACAAAAAAAAAATCTTTAAAAAAAGACAAATAGTAATAGATATTTATATATTTAATAAAATAAATCTAACTAATATATATTTTATAAAATTATAAAAAAAAATGCTTAGTAAAATAGCTAGCAAAACTTTTATTACTATTTATAATATAATTGCTTTTTATTACTAATAACTAACATACTTATCTACTCGGTAAGCTATAACTATTAATACTACTAAAAGGCAATATATATTTAACTATTTAATAATAAGTTATAAAAATAGCAATATATATATCTAATAACAAATAAATATAATATTAGACCTAGTTAAAAATACTAACTATTATTACAATAATATATATATTACATTAATAATGTTTAATAAATATTATTAAAGCTTATAAAATATGCTTACTATTTTTTATTAGTATAATATTTCTATTAAACCCTCTAAGACCTTTATAGGGTTCCTTAATATTATTATCCTAAGTTGTATAATTAACTTATTTAGTTTATTAATTATATTTAAACAGCTTAAAACAATCTAGAAATTAAAATTTTTTTTTATATTAAAAGATCTTAAGATTTTTTTTAGTATAACAAGTTATATACAATTAAACATACCCCAATATACAAAAATCATAAAGCTATTAAAAAACTAAAAAATAAATATGCTAAAAAAGCACTTTTGCAAAGGCTGTACTAAAACTAGCTATAAAACCTAAGCCTTAAGCGTATTTATAAATATTCTTATTAATATTAAAAAATAATTCTTTAAAAATATTAAATTATTTTTAACTAAATATACTATTTTTTACTTTTTTTTTTTAAATAGGTTGCTTTATATTAATTTTGATATTTCTAGGGTTAGTATAAGCGTTATAATATATTATATAACTAAAGATTTTTTAGCTAAAATTTCTAGTTTATAATTATTTAAAACAATTTTATTTTTTATTATTTATAGTTTAATAATTTATTTACTTAGAATAGCTATTTAGTTTATAGTTTTTTTATCTTATATATTATTAGATACTAAAAAGCAATATTAGCTTACTAAAATAAAAATATTAAGCTTTATTTAAACTTTTTAAAAAACTAGGCATTAGATTAATATATATTATACTAAAATTTATATTTTTATAAATTATAAAGTTATTATAAGTCTAACTAAACATAAAAATTTAATTAATTTTATAGCTTTAAATAACAAAAACTTATAATTTATTTAAGCTATAAAATATATTAGCTGTTTTGATTTTTTTATTTTATATAAACCTAAACAATTATATATTATATTTAATGCTTTATTATATTTTTTAATATTAGAAAAAAATCCCAAAAAACGTAACAATTTAGAATTTCTTTTAAATAATATAAAAAAGCACTAAGTACACTATAGCTATAGCTCCTAGGACTTTAAAACAGCATTTGTTATAGAAGTTCTTTTAGTGCTTAGATTAACTATAATCTTTAATCCTAAAAATACCCCAAATTTACTGTTTAAAAAAATAGCATTAATCTAAATATTATTTAAATTTTATATAAAATTATAGCAAAACTATAATAAAAATCCTAAATAAAAAAACATTTTTAATATTATTTAATATAATTTAACTTTTAAACCGTAAGATTAGGTAAACTTTTTTTTTATCTAAAAAATAACATTTTATAAAAAATATCTAATATTTACAATAAACTATATATTCTTTATATATATTGCCCTAAAATTTTTGCTTTACTATATAAATAGAACTATATTAATAGTAAGAAATTTTAATATTTATTTTTATATTTTATAATTAATTGCAAAAAATTAGCAAAGTATTTTAAAGCATATCCGAAATGTTTAGTTCTACAAACATATATATATAAGCTATATAAATCACTCCAACTACTACTTAGCCCATTTTATCCTTTTTATACAGTTATAATAAATATAGCCCTAGCTCTCCTAAAATCGCACTAAAGTTATAACATATTTATGCTTTATATTTGCAAATTTTTTAAAGCTTATTAAATTATACCTAGCTAATATAACTAAACAGCTAGCTAGTAAACCAACACTTTATTAAATAGGTTGCTTTTTATAAGATAAAATATATTTAAAGTTATACTAAGCAATTATAATCTTAAGTTTTTAGTAGATCTATAGAAACAAATCTAGACCTAACTTAGGACCTAATTATTTTATACTATAGCATATTATTTATCAGCAGACAGCTAATCTAAAAGATTTATTTATAATTAAGTTTATATTATAATACTATTTTTATATACTAAAAGATCTAGCTATATAAAAAAATATACTGCTTAAACTCTAATTTAAACTTAATAATATATAATTTATTATAACTAATTAAATACTATATAAAACTATTTTAGGACTTATTCCAAATTTTATTTTAAATATACTTTATAATTAATATCTAAGCTTAAAATTAAAAATTAAAATCTAAAATACTATAGCCCTAGCATTTATTTTTGCTAAAAAATATTATAACTAGTAATACTAACCTATATTTTTTCAAATTAATTAAAAAGTTTTATTTTATTTATATAAAAGCTATAATATTTCTAAAGCAGTAATATTAGGCAAAAAGCTAAAATAATAGTTTGCTAGACTTTTTATTATTATTTAAAAAATTAAATAGTTAGCTTATAAGTTAGATTTTTTAATATATTATAAAATATATTGGTTTTAAACCTAAATACTATAAATAAGTTACTATTAAAAAAATAAAAAAAAATAAAAAGGCTAGCCAACTAATAACGGACTATAAAATAAAACAACCTATAATTAAAAGCAAAACAGTTATATTTAAAGATTTTAAAGTTTAATAAAGGATTGGCAGACTATTAAGTATAATAGTACAAAAGCTAACCAAGCACCTGCCTTTATAGTCTATTCTTATATATTTTATTTTTTGCTACTTTATACTACTATACATAATTATTTGCTACTTGCTTTTATAGCTTATACTTATATATTTTATTTTCTGCTACTTTATACTACTACGCGTAATTGTTTACTACTAACCTATACTACTTTCTGCTTTTACTTTTATTTACTTTAATTAATTTTTTATACTTTTTATAACCTTAGTTTTTTTTTTTATCTCTTTATATATCTATTATTATATATTATCTAATTTTAGTTAATATTTACTTTTTATTTTAAACTAGCATTATATTATAAATTTATTTAAATTATTTAGCTTAGCTACTATAGACCTAATTTTAACTTTTTTAATTATTATTATATTATATATTTTATTTATAAACAATATTATTTTAGTAGAACAAGATCTATTTATTAATATTTACCTAGTTTAGCTAATAGCTAAAAAAAATTGTCCTAAAAACAAATAATATTTAAAAAAGTTTAGCTTAAGCATATTTATTTAAATATACTTTAATTTATTTAAACTTATTTAATATTATATTTTTAATATTGCTTAATTTAAATAGTATATAATATTAAATATAAAAAAGCTATTTTATTAAAATACTTTAGTTCTAAAAATATAGTTTAAAAAAAAAAATTAATATTTTTAAAACAACCTAACAATATATATATATATACCTAATATTTTAATTATTTGGCTTAAGCTAAACAAACATTTTAAAAGTACTAATATTTTTGCTTGCTAATTTCTTATACTTAATCTAAACAAAAACAACCTTTTTTATAACAAAATACTTACTTTCTACCTCGCTCCTCTAAACCAGCATCTAAGCCAGATAGTTTAGAACTACGTACACAAATTACAAAATAATTGCCTATATATTACATCTAAACAACTTTACTATTATATATTTTTTTAGTTTTATTATAAAACATACCTATATATATATATAATTTACAAAAAAAACTTTAATACTGCTAATATTTCTTTTTTAAAAATTTTTATTATATATATACCTAATATATTAGATTTTATTAAAAATATAAACGCGTTATTTTTTTTAAACATAGCACTTGCTACAAAAAAATAATCCAAAATCAAAAATATATCTAAAAACTTAAAACTATTTAAATACCCCTTTTAACTATTAATAAATAACATTATTTATTTTTTTTAAAGCTATTAATTACTAGTATCTAGATTCTTACTACTAAAAGATCTAAAAAAAACCTAAAGTAAAAAGTTTTATAACGCTAGCTATCCCAACAGATATAAAGGTATAAATTACACATTAACTATATAAAACATAGTTATAGCAATTAGAAATATATAGCAAGTTATAAATTATAATATATTACTAACTAATTTAAATATATCTATATTTAAACATTATCTATATTGAATAAGCTATGTACAATATTATATATAAAAGCAAATAAACGTGCGTTAATAAAATATACTATATTATATTATATCTAAATCCTGTACTAAAAAAGAAAAAAAAAAGAATGCTTTGTATAAAACAGAATTTTTTTTAAGGTAAGAATTCTGCTAGCGTACGAGCTAAAACAATAAAAGGAAATAAGGTCCCTATAGCTAATAGTCTTTGTATAAAGATATCTGTTCACCCGTGCGATGCATAGGTGTACAATGTGGTTGTAACCAATGCCAGTTATTCCAACAATCTATATATATAAATATAAATTATTAATACATAAAAATAAAATAAATCAATTTTTTTTTAATTATTTATAACTATTCTTAATATTATACTTTATTATTAGTTACTTAATATTTAAACTAATTAATTATTTAAAACCAGTTGTACTGTTCTACTTTATATATATTATGCTCTGCTTATTATTACTTTAATTATACTTCTTTTTTTATTTTAGCATAAGCTTATTTAAAACCGAGCAAAAAAAGAACTTTGCAGCCGAACCGCTATTAAATAAAAACAAAACAATACATCTAAATCAGACAATATTCCGGAAAACCTATAAAAAACCGCCGTAAGCAAACATAAAGTTATATCTTAAAAATTATTTAATGTTTTACCCCATATATATATAAGCAACCAAGATCTAACTACTATTTATAATAAGCATTTATATAATATATATTATAAATTAATACTTTTAAATATAAAACAAATAATACTAAAATATAATTATTAAAAAAATATAATATATATAAAAAATTAGTTAACTAAGCAAAGCAGTATATGCTTTGTTTATTATACAATTATAAACTAAGCTTTTTTATTTAAACAAGTAGTATTTTTATCTAAGCTTAAAATTTATTAACTATTTAAACCTATTATTTCTAGTAAAGTTTAATTATTTAAACAACTTTTTACTTTAGTACAAGCACTTATACTACTTCTAGCACTAGCAACTATTCTATTTATTTAGCTAGTTATATTAACTGCCTTACAAGCCTTATTTATTAACTAGTCAAATATATTATTTAGAACTTTTAACACGTTATATTTAGCAAATAAAATAAACTTACATTTTAACTATTTAAATAAAATAGTTATAAAAAATAAAAACTTACTAGAATACACCGCATAAGAAATTATATTTATAGTGTAACTAATAAAAAATATATTAAAATATTATATATAATACTAAATAAGAATATATTTATTTAAACATAGTATAAAATTATTTAAAAAAATACAATAAAAATTATAGCATCTAAAAATAAATTGTTAATAAATAAAAAAATAATAAAAATATTGTTATAATTACAAGAGGCACTTTGTTATATAACCTATAGGACTAGACCTATACTATAAATAGACACCTATACATAGTAATAGTATAGTTAGCTCTTTATTGCTTCTATATCTTTATATAATATAGTACAAGTTCGGCAAGGTTGCCATGCATTCCGCTACATAGCCTTTAGTGTCGAAAGTGCACATCGGTAGCGGCCAATAAAGTGGAACCTGAACATGCTTCAGGGGTTAGGTTATGGTAAGATGTACACCTTACATGTACTGGTACCTACCTGAGGCTACCTCTTCGTTTTGGTCCAGTCGTTCCTCTTTCCGCTGAAAACGAGAGCATTCAATAGGGTGCACGCACGGGCCACTTCGCGATAGGCACCAAGGTACGTAACATTTGTACTACCCAGGTAGAGTACTTAGCTAAGCTGCAATTCCAGCTACAGGCTGTATCGATATATTATAATCGTGAGATTCTCAGTCTTCAGAAAGTGCACTTAGAATAAGCAAAATGGAGGTTGGGAGAAATTGTGAGAATGGTTTCCGTCACTCGCTTTTGCGACGTGGAAAAGTGGAAGAATATACTAAGGGAGGGCAGATAAATATCCTTAAGGTATTGCGAGGACTCCGTTGTTAATCATGCCTCCGCAGCAATCTGCCTTGTTGTATTAATTCTTAATAAACCCAATAAGCTCCTATTATCATTTATCCCCCACACTTAACCCGAGGACAGGTTCTTTATTGGCATGATACCACATATCCCATGGCCAGAAATCTGCCATCTCAATACTTATCCAGCTATTTCACTGCCTGTTGCATGCATGTATATTGCTATCGTTTGTCTACTGCCAAATAATGACACCGTTGTGCAACATTTCCCTAGCGTGGAGAATAGGGTAGTGGAACTGATTCATTCTTCGCCTTCTACCCATGTCTACAGTACCCATCTCGGACTTCCCAATACTTGTTATATATAGTGCTTCATTCCTCGTATTTGAATTAATCTGGGGTCTTACGCCTATTGGGGGCTTATTGCTTTCATTATAATATTTGTGACATATCCTGGTTTAGAGACGATATGGTTAACTCGAAGCCACTGTCTGAAGAACAAAAAGAAAAGATAGAAAGGCAAAAGAAAAGAGCAGGGTTGTGGCCTACAGCATAGTTACCTGTGTATTAGCTACCAATATACATTCGGTCTGCGCTTCTTAGCCTCAGAGTCGTTCGTCTACTTAGCTGCTTAGCTGTTCCCAAGCTCATCTCGAAAACTGATGTTAACTAAGGTATAAGCAGTTGCATCACCAGCATTTGTCAGAACGTGCTTCATCACTGGCTCGAATACGGCTTTTTCTAGCGGAAACAAACCATTGCCCTGAGGGAGTTGTCCGCCGCTAATAGCATCCAAAAGACCAAGAACCATTAGAAGCTGATCATTTTTGTCACGTTTTTCTGTCGTGTATGGGGTTCCAGAGTTTGGCTGTATGTTGACGTACCCTTTCTCAATTAACAGGAGAGAATATATAGGTTAGGGGCCACTGAGTGCAACGCAGTCATTTATATACAAATTGCGGTGTTTTTGCAACTTTGTTAGGCTGGAGAAGTTTTTCGTTATGCTAATGGGGGTTTGCAGGGTTGAAGCCAAAGGGGGGCGCGTCTCTTGACCAGCCAGGAGCGCGTTAGGAAAACCTTTGATTGCGTACGTCTTAAATATAATTTAATAACCTCGAAACCAGATAAAAAATATTAGACATATAATGGTTTTTTACTAACTTTGTATGAATGACTGGTATACATGCACGGCTGGAATGGGCCATAGGTCGCTTCAGGTAACGCCCAAAAATAAAAGCCTCGGTCTGTCATAACTAGTAATAACAGTAGTACGAGTTAAATAAAGAGGTCCTACACATGAATATAAAAAGTCCTTAGGTTGGAATCTATCTTGTATACACCCCGTAATAAACCTTATGGGGCTTCGCGAGGTGTCCACAGGCCTATATAGCCTTTGGCCTGGGCCAGGCTTTGCTGGCTGTCGTCAAAGGCCACAGGCGCGAAACACTAACTCTCACCCAAACGTACGTCCTAGGCTTCGCTCTGAAAGGCCACTTAAAAATTATAATAATTGGGTTGAAGATGTAGACAGCTGTAAGCTGAATTATATATAAATGGATTACTCAGATGCCGAGCAAAAGCGGCGATAGCGCTAAGCCTGATTGGATGACGGCTAAGGGTGACCTGTAATCCACCCATTTTTGGTACCTGATGCCAACCTACCCATTCGACTAGACTGCAGCCTTGAACCCCAAGCCCTGATCATCGTCAGTCGTCAAGCCTATCTCCGCCAGCCTCACCTCTACCTCTCCTCCCATACTACCATACGACCATCATCGTTGCACAATTGCTCTTCGCGCCGCCTCGATTGTGCTTCGGCATTATGACCGCATTGGGGGCTTTATGATGTTGTCGACCCAGCTATGGCTCAAGACGCGCAGAGCAGTATAAGCGCGCAGAGCGTTCCGGGAGCTGGCCCGTACGTCCTGCGCACGCTGTTCGCAGATGTGCCGCTGTCCGAAGACGGTTCCAGAGACGACATCAAAATCAATTGCGTCGAATATCTGGGTGCGCGATTCGCCCTGTTCCTCGTTCCCCAGCCCCGGCCATGTGCGCCTTGACTAATCCGAGGTGCACCAGATCGCAACCTCTACGTCGGCACGTCAGACTCGGAGCTTCTTCACTTCTTCCAGATCCCTCCCGATCCCGCCGATCATTCCGGAATCCCAACCTTCATCCTCGCATCGCGACTCCGACCCGCCTTCTCAGATCCCGCCGGCGCACCCAGCCCCTCTCGGCCTGGCGTGCAGGAGATATTGCTGCTGCCTAGTGTCGGGAAGGCGTGTGTGCTTTGCAATTCAACCGTCACATTCTACTCCTTGCCAGAGCTGAGCCCTGTCTTTGGTGGGCTTCAAGTGAAGAACTGCGGCTGGATTGGTGGAGTGGACCTCAACCAGGGTGCCCAAGACACCGATGGCGCCACTATATTGCTGTCCTTGAGCAGAAAGATACAGGTTGTTAGGATCGGCGAAGATGCTCGTCTTATTAAAAAAATCGATTTTGCAGCCAGCAAGTTATCTGTGAGACGGGATACTATTGTCTGTGTTGCCGACTCCAGGAGCTATGCTCTTTTAGAAATCGATCGCCAACTCAAGATTCCCTTGATGTCCATCTCATCCCTGGATGAGATACAGTCAGGCACTATCGTCGGCCAGGCCCAGGACATCTCGGGTAGCGCTGGAGGCGGCTTGTTGCGAAGTAATTCATCCACCCAAGCCCGCGCGCAGACGGAAAGTCCCGACCCACAGACACATCGGAGAGGCACGAGTTTAGGGAACCTGATATCAGGAGTGAACCGGAGGCAGGAGCAGCATGCTGTTGGCGCTGAGGAGCCTGGCAGTCGCTCGGTAACGCCACCAGAATCAGTCGCTAGTCCAGGCCCGCCAGAGGCCGTATTTCCAGCTCAATCAACGGCACCCGACGAGGCAATCGAAGGTCGACCCGCTAGGGTCCATGCGCCCGGGCCTTCTTTTCTCAAACCTCACATTGTCTCGCCAACTCCAGAAGAATTCCTCCTGGTTACGGGCACTAGTCCGTTGGAGCCCGGGATCGGGATGTTCGTAAATACGGAGGGAGAACCAACTCGCCCTACTATCGAATTTGATCGTTATCCTAGGCAAATAGTGGTTGATGGAGGGTCTTTGGATCTATCATCCCGACTGTCTTTAAGCCCCGAAGAAGAGGGATTCATTCTTGCCTCAACGAGCAAGGAACTAAAAGACGGCATACACTATGGCCTGGAGATCCAACGCTGGGATGACGATGCTGCCGAGAATGAGCACACAAAGTATTGGCTTGAGCCTAACCAAGACAATACCATAAAAATAAAAGTCCCCCAATCACTTGGCGTTCGGTCACTTCTGGGAGCTGATGACACATGTTCCCAAGAAATCATTGATCGGCTTTGTAGGCGTAGATTTACTCCGTTCCAGTCCGGGAATGTAGAAGCCTCTTCCGTATCACTGAAGAGCGTTGATTCACGAACCGCATTATCAATGGAGCGGATGTCTAGAGAGAAGGAACTCTTCGACAGAGATAATGATTCGCAAGACGACGAGTCGCTGCCTGAAGGGTGGCAAGCAACCCGCAATATAGAGGAAGAAGAGTTTGCCCGCCGGCTAGCGAGAACTACAGCTCGCTTGGCGGTTTGGTCCGGTCCTTATATCTGGTGGGCTATTCGCAACCCTCTGATACTTCAGTTAGATACCCAACTTGAGGCCACTAGTATCATGTCCAACGAGACGCCCCAAAAGCGTCGAGAGCTATTCAAGATCATCAACTCGTTTCGCGGGCGTGATGCCAAGTCCGAGCTAGAATTCTTGACCTTTAGCTACATACGACAACAGGTTGGAATTTTGCTATTGATCAGCTTTCTAAAATCCACAGAAAAACCCTTTACAGAAGCTGAGCTTCAAGAAACGGAAGAGGTTTTAGTCGACAGCCAACTCGATCCCCGTGTTGTGTTGTCCATAGTTCCTGGTGTGCGAAATGAAGTGATCGAAACCCGGCGAGGAATATGGATCTTTGGCGGCGTTAAAACGACAGCCGAAACCTTTATTTCTAGCTCGGACTTTGATAGCAAGGTCCAGATCACACTGAGTGCACTAACCCAACCAGTTCTTCAGTTTCTCCGGCGATTCCTTAGTACCTGGCGACGGAAGAAAGGATTTGGAAGTGTGCCTGACGAGAACGAGGTGTTTCGCACTGTAGATGCTGCTCTCCTTGCGGTATTGCTTGAGCTAGATCAGCACTCATCTCCCGGCTTAGCCAAGGGCCGTTCAGTCCGTGCTGAGCTGTACGAGCTTGTTGACAGCGGAGTTGATTGTTTTAACAGAGCAGAGACTTTAATCGAGTCGTATCACCGACTTTTTGTGCTCAGCAGACTCTACCAGAGTCGGAAAATGGCTCAAGAGGTGCTTGGGACATGGAGACGCATTCTAGAAGGGGAAAGAAACGACGGCGGTGAATTTCAAGATGGCGAGCTGCGTGTACGTGAATATCTGACGAAAATCAGTAACCAAAGCCTTGTGCAGGAATATGGTATCTGGTTAGCAAACCGAAACCCAAAGCTTGGTGTTCAAGTTTTTGCAGATGACAAAGGCAAAGCTTCCAAATTCGAGCCTACTTACGTTGTCGAACTTCTCAGGACGGATGCCCCAGAAGCTGTCAAGTATTACCTTGAGTTTCTCGTGTTCGGTAAAGGGCATACGATCTATGTCAACGAGTTGATAACCTACTATCTTGACGTTGTGATTACCCATCTACAGGCGTCATCGGAAGCTCGGGATGCTGTGCTCTCAACATACAACGCGTATCGGGCACTACAGCCACCAAAGCCGACCTACCGTCAATTTCTCACGGACAACGCTCCCGCTGACGACGAGGTATGGGATAGCCGGTTACGTCTCCTCCAACTTCTCGGTGGCAAGTATGAGTACGACTCATCGGTGATCAGAGATCGAATCACCCGCCTAAGCAGTGTGGCCGACGACTTGCTAGTTCCCGAAACAATCATTCTCGATGGCCGAGAGCGAAATCACGAGAATGCCTTGCGCCTTCTGGTTCACCACCTTGGAGATTATGACACGGCCGTTGCGTATTGCTTTCGCGGTGGCGCGAGTGTTTACAGAATATATCAAGCTGAGACACAATACCCACCCCCCACAAGCACTAAAGATTCTAAGGCGCCAGAGCGGCGTGAGAGCGCGCCACCAACCCAAAATGATCAGGCTCGACTATTCCGATCACTGTTAGGGGAATTTCTTCGGCTCGAAGACTTAAGCGACCGTGTGGAACAGACAGGTCTGCTCCTCGAGAAGTTCGGTAGTTGGTTTGATGTGAGCGATATATTGTCAGTAATACCAGATAGTTGGAGTGTAGATGTAGTCGCTGGGTTTCTGATCAAGGCGCTCCGGCAAATTGTCGTCGAGAAGAACGAGACTTCAGTCGCAAGGTCCCTGAGCTCTGCACAGAACCTCAAGATCCAGCATGAGTTGATTGTGAAGATTGAAGAGAAAGGGCCGAGCATTGAGACTTAGGAGATTAGGGGGAGCTCGTAAAAACATTTTGGAAACCTCACAACTACCTAGCCTAACGATTCGCGCCATGGGCCTGTGAGCCTCCCCCCCTTTCAAACCTAGCTAGCCTCTGGTACGACTATAGGCGCCTTCCGACGATGTGCTCTAGAAACGTTCTATTGTCGAGGCGTGTCGGAGTTCTTGGGTACAGTCAGTGGAACGTTGTTGCGACCTCGGCCCATATCCATGATAACCCCGAAACTCGCGACTCTGGTACTCCTCAAGCCCTTTGTAATATCAAGCCACGTCGATTGCGTTGCCGGCGTGGAATCGTGAAGTTGGACATCGAACGAGCGCTATATTTAGACTTGTATTGGTCCAGTGCCATGCCCTTGGTCTTTAGTCCACCTTCGTAGCCGATAAATATAGCAATCCTGGTACACGTGTGCCAGTACGCTCTCACTCGTCTTACGCCACCCTCTTGGGTCCAAGAGGGTGGTTACGCTAGTGAGTGGCATGGGTGTTAAACGGTACTAGCCGCCTGAATAGATCATTGAATTAAACAGGCAGTTACCGTTGCCCGTGGAACGGTTAGAATATCCTGTTTCCAGCCACTGCACAAATGAGACTTTGTGTATGGTTTGGGATGACGTGGCATAAGGGGCCGTTCACTGTTCTCTGGTCAATACTATTGTCATTACATCACCTGGATTTGGATAACACTCAAAACGAAGGCCATGGAAACTAATACTGAAAGCGAACATGCAAGCTCCATCTCGACTAGATTCCTCTGAAGTGTGAGGAACAACAGCTATGCATAGAGCCTTATAGCGCGCGACTATAACGTTTTTGTATCCGAGACGGATAAAATCATTACCACGTGTTGTAAGAAGATACGAGTGGCAAACAATTTGTATATGATGAATCCTTACAATAATACCAGAACTTGTCCCTCCATCCCTTTTACTCTCAATATTTGCCATGAAGCTGACAGCATTATTGTGAAGCCGAGTACGGCCAAATGCATAATAGAGCATAATATGTAGACGCCACGAAGAAGAAAAAGATGGCATATTTTAGTCATTTTAGTCAGTGAATGAATAAGCCAGATTCGAGGCATGGTTCGTTGTCAAGATATATTCATTCCCTTATCGGACCCCTGCCCTCCGAACAACCACATATACAGACAGTATTATTTCTCTCGAGTAACGCACAAGTCATTTATCCTTGCTTTGTCCTGCCGGGAACATTGTAAGCATGCGATCCCAGGATGTTCTGGTAATAGCTTATCTGGGGCCATCCATTCTGACGGCCCGAGCATTTGGATGGATATATCTCTACAGGGCCAAATAGCCTACTCACGAACGAGTTGATACGACAAGCTGAAGACCCTGAGATCCTGTCCAGATCCTAGCGCTAGATATTGAATTACTATACACAGGATTTTCTTTCTTCGAAGCCTGGCTTGATTTACCTACCTCTCCCAATCTCACATCGCCATGGACGCCGCGCGAACCCCAAGCGCCACGTCGGAGACGCAAGCGCTCCCCCACGAGACCTGCGATGGCGATACGCATTGCGACGGCCCGCCGCTCGCTCAGAGTACGCCTGCTTCTATATACCCATTCATCTGCATCCCCTCGCTTGTCCCGGCGCGTCTCTCGCCTCATGATATATGTAGACGCTGCCAACAGAGCAGAGTAGAGAAGCGTACTAGGGGAATTCCCCCATCTGTACAAAAAAATGTCTCTCTCTTTTTTCTTTTTCTTTTTTTTTTTCACGACATAATTACTACCCAGACCTACATCAAGACACCCACCCATCCATCCATTATCCATCCATCCATCCATCAACCCACCCAACCACCACTTTATTACTAACGTCCCCGGTCACCGTCTCTCAAGCCGACGACATCTCCACCCGCGACAAGCTGATCATCGGCAGCGTGCTGGGCGGCACCGCGGTCGTCGTGGCGGCGTGTCTGCTCGTTCTCCGCTGGCGGAGGCGGCGCGGGGTGGTGAGGCGGCGGGACGAGAAGCGGAGGGACAAGGGGAAGGGGCGGGAGGAAGACGGAGACGGAGATGGATGCGGCCGCCGGGCCCCGCCGCCGCCGCCGCCGCCTGGGTTTAGCGCTCGCTCGAGAGACGACGACGATGAGATCACGATACGCCCGGAACGCAGCATAAGCTGGGGAGACCCCTGAGCGACCTCGGAAAGCGGGAAAAGGGGGGGGAATGTTGCGTCGGCGGCGGTGTTTCGCTGGGTTTTGGATACGCGTGTTTGGGTTTGTTGTCGAAAGGTCAAACGCTGCATATTAGCGGCTATCCGCGATATATTTATCATGGAGCGAGGGTCTCGGTCTTCAATACATATGTTCTCGGCCTTTGATAGTCGGCTATTTCAGCCCTCGATTAGTTGAGACAGTTGCCGGCCTTGCTGATAGCCGAGGACCGATAATAGGTTATATATAGCTCTGGCATTTCCGCCTGACTGTTGAAAGGCTTGAATGAAGCCATACGGACTTGTTGGTGCCATCGAAGATTATTTGTGAATCGAGTATGTGCTCTAAGCTCTGGTTCAAGCCCTTGATATAGGTGAATGAAGTGTTCATAAAAGTCTAGCTATCTAACTAGTGCTTCCCTTGCGGAAGGTAAACTGCGCTATCAAAATGCTGTCTACTGATCTCGGGCTCCCGACTTCTACTGCAAGGAAACCCTTCGCGTCAAATGGATGATGATCTTTCTTGTAATTCTGCGAGTGTTGAATTGTAATTTGCCGAATGTTCCTCCCCATCGCTCATTATCATGAATATTTATTGCTTGACGCTGACTTCCCTGGATATCACCTCTACTGAACCTGCGAGATCTTGGTCCGATTCGCCTTCTGCTGGATGAGCGCCTCAACCCACTTGTCCGCTTCCTCGACTGCCCGGCGGGGATTCTTCTTCCGCTTGAGAAGGTACCCTTGGATTTCAGCGGGAGAGAACTCGCCATCGGGGATCTTGTCGCTGAACTGGCGGGCGACCTCGGGGAGTTCGGCGATAGGGATATCCAACTCCCCGGAAGTCTCGGGCAACAAGACGCTTCCATTAGTAGATGATGAAGAGGGGCCGGAGACTTTATCGTTGGGCACAGCAGTTCCATTGGTTGCGGGTTTGGAATCCACGTGGTATGGTCGTCCTTGGTCACCTTCGTACATGCGAATAAACAACTCTTTTGTCTGCTCCTTCGTGGCGTATGTGAATTTGACCTGTAAATCGACGCGACCTGGCCGGATTAAAGCGTCGTCAAGGCTTTCGGGGATGTTGGTCGTCATGATGAGAATACGACCCTCATGGCTGGCTACTCCATCGATGGCGTTGAGCAGACCGGATAATGAAATGCCCTTCTTCTGGTCCTCCGCGTCCTTCTTGAGTACCTTGGCTAATTCCTTGATGTCATTTGTTGTCGTTTTATTAGATTCCTCTTTGCTCGAGTTCCCCTTGTCCTTTTTCGTGGCCTGTTCGGCGACCCGAAGTTCTTCAACTGGTCGCCGGAGACCAGCTGTGTCAATATCCTCAAGAAGAACTACGCAGCGCCGCGGTAGGGTGCTGAATAAGCTGCTTAGATCCTCTTCCGTTAGGGTTGGCTCGAGGAGGGAGATGACGTGGATGTCTAGGCCGAATACACCTGCTAGTGCAAACGAGAGTGATGTCTTGCCTGTACCAGGTGGGCCGTGAAAGAGATATCCCCGACGGAGTGGTATTCCGCGGTTTGCGTACCACCGCGGGGTTTCCGGGTGGAGGTATTCATTCATGTCGGCGAGGACTTGAAGTTTCTGCTCCTGGTCAAGAACAACCGTCGTCATGTCTCGCACTGGTCTATTGGCGACCTGTTGCCAGTTATTCCGAGCCCTTCGCATGTATGCCGGGAATGGCCGCTTCACCATTGTCCGGGCTTGATGGTCACTGTGATACTGCTCTTTGGCATGGGCTAGAAGCTGTTTAATCGGTTCTGAGGTGTATGGTTAGAATGTATACATACGTTGAATATTCGTATGTACTAGGGAAGATGGGGAGCATTCTTACCGGGACTTCTCCAAAGACACGAAATAATAAGGTCTTCCTTGTCCTTGAACCCGCTAAATCCGCCGCTCGCACCATCATCAAAGACCGATTCCTGCTTGCGGTGAAGTCGAAAGTACTGGCCCTTCCACCAGAAATTGTGCAGTCCTATAGCAGGGATGAACTGCGGCCTCTTCAGGAAAGATGAGTTAGTAACCGGAGGTGCAAGAACTGGGAAGTGTGGCTCTGGATAGAAAATATGAGCAGCCTACCGCTCTCGCCTCCTGGTTGGAGAAGTTGAGATATAAACCCGAACGGTCGCGTGCCACGGCAGACTCGTCTTCATCCTCCCACGCCGTCTTGCTCACTGTCTCAGCCATCAGGTCTCGAGAATTTACCATCTTCGGCTGCTGTGAGAGCCAGGCCATTAGATGCAAGTATATGTCGTCGGTGCTGCTGACGTGAATAGTACTCATCAAATACTCGGTGAAAAGCCCATAGAGAAAGTAATACATCTGTCGAATAACCTTGTTGGCCGCCCACTGCAATACTCGGAGTCAGTTATCCCTATTTTGAGTCGGCCTTTTGAGTATTTTGGAACCGCGGGAAGCTGCTGGGATACAATTTTGGCTAAAAAAAGAGAATTTATCCCTAGAGGTCACCAAAGCAAGAAGAGTATGGCTCTTATATTTACTTACTATAAACCCCAACACCGTCAGTAGGACCGTCGGATCCCAGCCAAGCCAGCTACCAATGAATCGATACATTGGAGCGAATCCTTTCAAGCCGACGAGTGGTAGGATGCTTTCGATGATGTTGGCGGGCATGCCGTGAGCCGTCGACGTATTGCCTTCGGTAGCTGTGGTATTTTCTACTGCCTCGGGGAGCATTCCCCTGATCAGAGAGGTGATATCCATTTTTTTCCCCTTTGACGATGCCTTTATTTATCATTGGGAAGGGGGTGTTAGTGATTTTAAAAGTCTTATGATAGATGATCTATGAAGAAGTAGCGAGCAAACGCTAACAGCCGAAACCGATGATCGCCGAGGGCAAGAATATTGAATGCAACAAGCAGCTGCGACCTTTAGGAGAGGCAACCGGTATTCCTGTGAGAGACCCGGAAGCTTTTAAAGAACACAACAGCTGGGTAAGTTCACAGTCTTACTTGAGGCCGGTACTGTTCTGGCATTTGTTGGAAAAGCGAAGAAGGATGGAGACGAATTGACAGAGGCATCCACTGTACCTTCCCAACAGGACCGGAGACGACGATGTTATATGAGAGTTTGCTTTTCGGTGTTCGCCGCAGGCATAGGTTCTAAAGAAGGTGAGTGGCAAGATTAGGATCCGATTGCCTAGACACGTCACTGTCTTAGCAGTGTTTCCCGTGGAGACGGAGCCTCTCTTCACTACTGCAAGGCTCAGGCTGACACCCTAACTTCCAGAACGCCTAACTGCGGCCTGGCTTATGGAGGTCTTTCGCGTCAGCCTGACTCACCGGTCAAAGAACCTAATGTGCGGGGGTGTCCACATTGGAAACATTTCATTCGTGGGAGAGTGATAGATGCATATGAAAAAATGAAACGGTCGGTGGCTGAGGTCATAGGGCAGCGTGAGATGTCCAATTGCGGCGTGCGAGGAACGAGTGAATGGCTATTAATTACAGGTATGGAGTCTAGATGCAGATTGGCTGCCTAATTCCGCTGCTGATGTGCATCAGGCAGGCAATAACAACGGCACTTGTGCTGCGACCCGCTCCTCGCCTTGCTCGCATGGTCCGCGGGACTCCTACGAACAAGGGTGAACTGTGCTGTTCGTCAACCCGTCACTCAAAAACTCTATATATACCTGCTGAGCCCGGCATATTTACTGGTTCTCCGATCGCTGTTGTTTTCCGACGCATTGCAATGAGGCTCATTTCTTGGCGGAGCTGTGGCGTGTACAACCCACCCTGTCGGTTCATGGTGGGTGGGGAGCTTTGCTTTTGTTGGCTCCTTGCTGTCTTCGTACCCACACCGGCACAACTCGAGCCTTTTCACCTGGATGAGCCCTACTCATCTAGACTTGGTATATTGACATGAGTAAACAGTTCGGTTCGTTTCTAGCATAATTCGCCAGGCCGACTGATAACTTGGTTGCCCCTCGCAGCGTATAGCAGTTTCTAATCCATCGATAAGCGCTATAGTGCGCGAAGCTCCGTGCTGTCTGGCCATGGACGAGCCGGTTCTGCCTAGAGTGGCTCCTTTCGCCCGACAATGCAAGATTCGTGTTCGGCAAGATGTATATCAGCACGAGAATGCGTGCTGTGCGTTTTGCCGACATGAGAATGGGCCCTCTGGGATATCTTAACATTGAGGGATTCTTCAATCCAGACCTATCCATTCGCCCTCAGAGTCGTCTTGTGATCCAATTACTTCTTGTTCCTTCATTGTTAGCATCTTTGTTGGCTCATCGCGCCCATTGCCAAGACTTTGGCTATTGCTTCCAGTGGCTTTAGTATCAGCTTGCCCAAGCAAATAATCAACCATATAGACGTTTTCGTCGGCCAAGCGTCTAATTTCGTTTTGCATCCGGGCAATAGCTCTAGCAACTATACGAAGTTCAACATCGACCTTGCTTCGATTTGTTGTTAACCAGGGACCATGTTTGTCTACCAAAGCCTTGATCCAGAGCATGCAAAATTCAATGTGAGGCGACTCTTCCGTCTGAGCAGCTACAAACCGTAATAGCCTTGCCACGTAGACTGTGGGGAATTGTTCAACCACTAGTGGGATGTCAGGGTAGGGTATAGCCTGGAATATCCTCTGAATCAGACCCGCTTCGTTTAGTCGGAACGCCATTACAAGGGCCTTGAGGTAATCCTTTTCATTCTCGAGAACCGCAAGGGTGGAAGCGGGTGTAATTTCCATGTTCAAGTCAAAGGGATCAAACTGGAGCTCGTTATCAAGGCTGTAAATGAGAAGTCCTTCGGTGGAAGCGGCGCAGAAAGATGTACCAGCAGGGGAGAACGCCACACCGGTCACCTTGACTTCTGGGAGCGTCTTTCTGGCTGACGGATCACCACCCCGCTTTGACCCAGGAAGCGAATTATCTGGTCGCGCGTCCCGATCCGAGTCTCCTTCATCGTCGAGTAAGCCTTCAGGGCCAGCTTCTGTAAGAAGCTTGCTGTTTAGGAATTCCTGAGTTCCCGATAATGAAAGATTGACGCTGACAGTGAACTTCTTCAGTAGAACCATAGTGCTGACAGAATATAGGCAAATATACTTGCTTCTCCCACCTGCCAGTAGACAGCTGCCATCTGTGCTATATTTAATGGTGCTGAAGCTCTTCGTGCCCGAGACGTTTGCGGCTGTTCTGCGATCTGTAACTTTTCGGCCACCAGAGACATCTCGCCGGCCATCAAGTCCAGACACTTGCTCGGCCTCCGAGATAGACCAGAAAGTTAACTGGCCATCCAAGGTAGAGACGGCGAGTTGTTCTGAGTCGGGTCGAACGGCAACATCAAGTATGTCCGCTTGAAGCTGTAAAGGTTCACTCGTCTGTGTGCGGCCAAAAATGGACCACAGTCGAGCCGTGCGGTCCCAACTGCCGCTGACCAATAAGCCGCCGTTCGGAGCAAAGGCTAGTGATGAGATTGGCCCCTCGTGCCCTGCTAACTGATCGAGCAATTGGCCAGTCTGAACCGACCAGATATGGATATCAAAGGAGTCTAAGGAGCCTGCTGCAACGACCTCCCCGCTCGGATCCACCGTCAAACAAGAAAACGAGAGCCTCGTCGGCGCCGTGAATGTCCTGAAGTTTCGAAACCTTATGAGATCCCACGCTCTGATTGAGCCGTCCAAGCTCGCCGTGAACAGTACATTGCCCTTTTTGGAGAATTCGCATGCCGTAACACCACTCGTGTGCTCGGTAAATGTGACGATGCAAAACCCGGAGTCCACGTCCCACACCTTAATTTTGCCGTCATCGGCAGTGGTGATAATGCGTTTTCCATCTGGGGAGTAGACGAGTGAGTTCATCGAGTCGAAATGGCCTTGTTGTTTGAGGATATAAGACTCGGATTGCCACTCCCAGACTAGGAGTTGCCCAAGCTTGGATGCGCCGAAGGCTAGCCACTCCCCAGTATTGTTGATGGTGACAAAATCAATTTCGTTCTGAGATATACTGAGGGTGTGGATCGGGTTGAAGTCGGGCATCTCGTACAGACCGAATATGCCGTTGGAAAAACCTGCAACTAGTAAATTTGTATCGGCGTGGAACGCGGCGCATCTGACATGCCCGTTGTTCTGCATGAAATAATGCCTTTGCACGATCCTCCAGCGCATATCATCGTCATTGGCGCCGTCCATCTTTTCGTCCTCATCAGGAGGCGGCGCATTGGGATGCCTAGTATACTGCCAATCGAAGACTGCGCCGTCCTTGCTGACGGTGTAGATTGTTTCTTGATCCTTTGAAAACCAAGCCCCAACGACAGCCTGCTTATGCCCAGACAGAACAGTTGGGGTAAACCCCTCCTCGGCATGGAGGCTCCATATCCGAACTGTCAAATCCTTGGAGGCCGTCAAGAAAAACCTAGAATCGTTGGACCATTCTATATGGCGCACGTCATCGAAATGGCCCGCGCGAGTATGATGACGCACAAAAGGTGCAAACTCCAGCCCGCCTTCAGGGCTCGATTCGGGTGTTGAAGGGACCTGCCAGACTTCAGTCTTGCGACCCAATCCGACGGCAAAATGACGCCCCGAGGGAGAGAAAGCGAGCGCAGTGACGGGCGACCGGAGGGAGAAGTGGTATATGGGTATCCGACGTGAGACATTGGTCAAGATGACGTGGCCGTCTTCGTCGACAGAAAATAACAGATTGCCGCGCGGTGTCAAGCCTATTCTCGAGATGTTCTTCCGGTGCGCGAACGGGAGAGTGTGTGACTTGTTCCTAGTAGGAGAGCGGCGTCAGCGTCTGCGTCTTGCATATATATATATATATATATATATATACACGTCTGGATAGCGAAGGGGGGTTGACCAACTCGACGAGGTTGAAAACAGTGACTCTGTTCCCGACGGGCGAGAAGAGACATGTTCCATCTGGACTGAACAAGAGGTTTCCTTGACAGTAGACCGTTCCTAGCAAGTTGGAAAACTGATGGCAGTTGTGTTAGCAACGTGCCGACCTGTTCAAAAGCGGCGCATTCGACTTACCTTGAAATCTGTCTTCATCGTGCTATATGTCCATCCTCTTAAAACGTCTCTTGCTTGTGTGGTTGTCTCCTCGGAATCTTTGCGCACCTGGAGCCGAACTTTTTCGACCTCTTATCAGTGATAAGAAACCAGAGGTAGGTAGCTCAGTTACCTAGCATATTTCTTCTGGCCGCCAATCAAAACTCGCCCTTGGCGGATGCCGATGACCCCAGGCTTTAGGCCCCTTCGGGTAAGACTCTAGCCTAGATAGGCTTAGGGAGGTATCGGGTGGATGATTGGTCGGGTGAGGTGGCCAAAGCTTTTCGTGTTTCAAAAGCTCCAAACCGTAATGGGGCAGTCCGGCTCTGCTGTTCGTTGGCTGGCACTGGAGAAAGGGGGACACCGCTGCCAGTTGCACCTACGCTAGGCCTGGAACCCCTGTCGACTCTAGGTAGTTGCTATGTGTGCCTAAGGAAATTTGCTACCACGAAGATTGGACGGCCTTCCTTCCCCTGAAGCAGGAGCCGACTAAAACCACTTGACCCCGTCAACACTTCCATCAACACAACACTGTTGTTCTCGAAGGCCTGTGCTAGCTCACCACTATCACATCTTTCGCACACGCCGCACGCTGCACGCTTCTTGCCTGCTCCAGTTCCAGTTCGTTCCTCTTCCTGTTCCTCGAGAACTTCACCCTCCACTCACGTACCACTCACGTCCTCCCGGGTTCTGTCCCTCTGTCGAGCATCGTTGCATATCTCCAAGATGCCTCCTACCGCCGCCGAAAGCGCGTCGCCAATTGGCATTGCCAATTTGCCCAACCAGCGACATAAGATCGTGGCCAAGAGGGGTGCTGCTTTCACTATCATGGTGCGTACATGAATCCGTGCTCTTGACGGCATGGGCTTTACTGATGTGCCGCCACCCATCAAGGTTGCTGGTGAATCCGGCCTGGGCAAGACGACCTTCATCAACACGCTCTTCTCGACCACCATCAAGAACTACGCCGACCACAAGAAGCGTCACCAGAAACAAGTCGACAAGACTGTGGAGATTGAAATAACCAAGGCTGAGTTGGAGGAGAAGTTCTTCAAGGGTAGTCGCCCTTCCTTCCCGGTTGCAATTTGTCACTCGCTGAACAAGACCCCGATTTGCAGTCCGCCTCACCGTTATCGACACCCCGGGCTTCGGCGACTATGTTAACAACAAAGACTCATGGATGCCCATTATCGAGTTTTTGGACGACCAGCACGAGTCTTACATGCTCCAGGAGCAACAGCCTCGCCGCCAGGACAAGATCGATCTCCGCGTCCACGCATGCCTCTACTTTATCCGACCCACCGGCCACACCCTAAAGCCCCTGGATATTGAGGTCATGAAGCGACTATGCTCTCGTGTCAACCTGATTCCCGTTATTGCCAAGGCCGATACCCTGAGTCCCGCTGATTTGGCCAAGTTCAAGGCTAGAGTACGTTACGCCTGTCTCACCTACCACAAGCTGTTTCGTTCTAACTTTTACCCTGATAGATCCAGGCTGTCATCGAGGCACAAAGCATCAAGATTTACCAACCCCCGGTCGAAGAGGATGATGAGGCTGCTGCCCAACATGCTCGAAGCTTGATGGCTGCCATGCCTTTTGCTGTCATCGGCTCCGAGAAGGATGTGAAGACTGGCGACGGCCGCATCGTCAAGGGCCGTCAGTACTCGTGGGGTGTTGCCGAGGTCGAGAACGAAGACCATTGCGACTTCAAGAAGCTCCGCTCTATCCTGATCCGTACCCACATGCTCGACCTCATCCACACTACTGAGGAGCTACACTACGAGGCCTACCGCGCTCAACAGATGGAGACACGCAAGTGGGGCGAGGCACGCCCCCGCAAGTTGGATAACCCCAAGTACAAGGAGGAAGAGGAGGCCCTCCGAAAGCGTTTCACCGAGCAGGTCAAGATTGAAGAGCAACGATTCCGGCAGTGGGAGCAGAAGCTCATTGCTGAGCGGGACCGCCTCAACAAGGATCTCGAACAAACACATGCCCAGATCAAGCAACTTGAGACCGAGCTCGAGCAAATGCAGGGCAGCGTCGCCCGCAGCGGACGGCGTTAAGCCGACCCCCCTTACTCTATTCGCTATCCTCACGTGGCTCCGTCCAACGTTGATGCACAACCTCCGTATAGCAAGGAGTAGGGAGTTTATGATACCCAATTCCTGCGCCCGCTTACGCTTAATAACCGAAATTGGCTTTACATGGTCGATATGCTTAGGAGCTAATTTGAGTCTGTCTAATGAAACAAGGGTGGATTGTGAGAGAGAGGAAGAGCGAGGGACAGGAAAGGAGTCAAATAAACAGCAATTATTCTATTGTTCCTGGTAATTAGGACCATGAAGCGCTCTGGCATGTCGAGACGAGAAAAAAAGACAGGGCGTCGTCCAAGATATTTCTCATTAGCGGGAGCACTTCAAAGTAGCGCCCACACCGTTTGTTCAGTGCAGTTAGGTTTAGTTGACGATGTAATCAAAGATTTTCTTACGATACCATTCAGTAAAAAGGACAATCATATTTTACGAGTCTCGAAAAGGTCGCACAATTTTGATGCTGGGTTTTGAATTCCATAAGAAGGGAAGAATGAGAACAGAAATCCCCCCTCCCCCCCCACTCCCCTTATAAAAAACCCCGAAAAAGGTAGCTCTTTTTTCTACCAAGTGATAGTGATAATAGTAATTAAGCCTCCTTTGAGCGGGTATATTTATTCTGATTTCACTTCCATCGTTCCTTTTGATAGCTGCGACTGAGCTCGGTCCAGTTACACATGCTTAGCGTCAGAAGATCCGCCGGTCCAGTTCCCTAGACGGCATCCATTGCGGCCCGTGTAGCCAGTTGTTCGTTTTTATTTCCAAGCTTGGAGATCTGCAGGAACGCGTCGACGCCATATCCTTCCAAACTGTGCAGTTCCAAGCTTCCGGCCCAGTACTCGGCGTACACGCGGCTCAACGGCAGGCTTATACCGAGACGCAGGTTCGGGGGCCGCGTTGAGAGAGTCGTCAGCGAGCCATTGTGGTGATTGGAGGTACACGAATCGGCATCTACGCGTGAATGTCTATCGGGAAACAACTTTCGCAGTTCCGAGAAGTTGCCATCAATTCGTAGTTCCTGGAGCGTGGCGGCCATTAACGGAACCTGACCTAGATTCTCAAGTCGCTGGGGTATCGAGGGACCTTTCCCAAAGGACCAGAGGTGTGGGAGCATGTCTCGCGAGATGCCACCGCCACGGTCTGAGATTCGGATGATGACGTGCTGCTGGGCCTCACAGAGCGTGACCTCGATGGGCGGGGGCTTCTCGCCGTTCTTGCTAGGATTCTTGCCTTGGTGCTCAACCACGGCTTGTACAGAATTCCGCAGCAGCTCACCAATGATAAACTCGAGATGGCTGAGGATGTAGGGGAAATTTACCTCCAGATCTCCATCTACCCGGATCTCGGGGATCGCGGCGTCGGGCCCGTAGGCCGAGCGTGCTAAGTCTTGTACGGTCCTTCCGCAACGCTCGACAACATCCCGTGCCACGCATTTGAGGAATACCTCCCCTATGAAATCAGACTCGGAGAGCTTCGCACCTGGTGAGAACCAGTCCGAGTTGAATGTCTCAGTTAATGCAAGATGTTGTTCAGCAATGACGCGACGGGAAATGCGCTATCGAAAAATATATAGGTTAGCTGTTTAGGTCGTGGAATTCGCTTGTCTCTCTACCTCGCCCAGCCTCCTTCCGTGTATGTGAAAACAGCAGTGGGAATGACATACAGATCGTAAAATGGTGTTCATGAAGCGGTCGAGCTCGGCTGTAGGCATCAGGCCATTACACTCCAGAATCCCCATGGCCAGGTTGGGAATTACACTCAGATGGGCACGCAGCATGCTGGCGATGATTGAGCAGAATTTGTCATTATCTTCCAACGTCTTGATTTCCTTGACACGTCGGAAGGTGTCGAAAGCTGTATAATATAGTTCGTAAACATCGCTTATGTGTCGGTTCGTCACAACAACGTAGGGGAGGCGTTGCATATCACGGATGCGGTGGGAGATTCTGCCGATCCACTGCGTGAGCTATTGGGTGGTCTTGTATGTTCGGACTATCCAGATGGCCATGGAGCAAAGCAGCGTACCTTGTGGGGAGCTCGGTCCGTACGTAATTAGCTGAGCTGATGAGTCTTGCCTCTGTCAGAGACCTACCAAACACCATCAACTGTCGCAAGCTTATCGGCCGTGCCTCTTTTGCTACCCATCTGCATACCAAGCGCAGGCGTGCTGTCAGTCACGCAATATCAGAGAGTACAGGGGTGGACGAGGCCAAGAAGCTCGAGGACATACTCGTCGAGGGCTTGCACAGGTCTCCATTTCGCGGTGGTGTATGCATATCTCTGGCCCCCGGTCCGCCCGAGGCCATTCCGGTCAATGCGTGGCCTGTAGATAGGCTGTGGTCGGGATGTCCAGCCTGTCGTCGCTGTTGTGGTTGTCGAGATGAAGGAGACGTGTGCCGGGCAGCAGACACTCAGCCGGAGGGTTTTGGTGGCATTGTGCACCGCGAATGGTGGCATGCCGGCAGTTCCATGCCAGAACGCGTAGGGCCAGCAACTCAAATGCAAATGGGTTCAGTACAAGTCATCAAGAAGTGCACAGCAGCAGTAGTCCTGGATGAAGAGTTAGAGAGAATGGGTTGGGAGGTAGCAATGTATTAATCCGTGTCGCACCTGGCACATGTCTCCCGGCGCCGAGATGGCCGTCTCCTCCAACACCTAGCGCCTCACATGTTAATGATGCCACCAAAATTCATTAGTCACAAGAGCAGTTGCCGATTTCGCAGCACCGGCTATTGGGGCTTCCAGCTTCCAGCTTCCAGCTTTCACCAGCACCTTAGGTACCTAGGCTCCTCCTCACTTGTGTAGGTACCGTAGCGTGCAGTACCTGCCGCGCACAATGTCGGTACATTACAGTACGCTTGTTATGGACTGGACACACATAGAAGGCATGTATATTTCAGATGTTACCCATCTTATATATAGGTATGTAGGTCACGGGTAATCATACCTAGTCAATCCTGTTCAATCTAATCCACCGGGTAAGTGCCCTAACTATTCTCCAGTTTTGTGGGAGTCTCGAAGGGGGTATTGGTGAATCCGTAATGCTCACCTGCGAAGTTGATGCTTTGGTCCCTTCTATGTTGCTTCGGTTCCGTGGCACGAAATGCCTGAGAGGGCATCTCCCCTCACTGCTACCTGGGTTTAGAGAAAAATTGTTGTTGCATTAATAGGTGCGTACCTGCTAATCATGATGCCCACCTGCAGTTTATGTCAGGTACTAAGGCCGGTGGTACTGGCCTAGACGTTTTCATGCAGTATGCAAGTCCCAGAAGAACTCGAGGTAGGTATCGTTCTCAATAGTTGGAGTTACACTAGGTACTTAGGTACCTACTACCTACCTACTAGGCAGTCTAGGTAGATTAAGTAGTTGCCTAAGGTAATTTGCTGGGGGGTTTTAAGGGTATACATAGGTCCCTACTGTTGAGCTTCAGAGGTAGGTAGTTGAACTTACTCATTCACTGATACCTATTCCTAGACTTATAGCTGCTGGGTTCTCACCATCTTACCCAAAACTGGTCTCTTTCTATCAAGTATTCATATCTCTTCAAGAAAGCAATCTTCAAAACTTACTTACTTGCTTTACTATTGATGCGTCTAATTGGAGGCGCCTATACAGTGCAATGACAAGGTTGCTCTAAGCTTGCCAAGTCTTCACGGCTGCTGAACACAACCCTTACAGACGTCATCACAGCATTGCTAACTCAACTCTATTCGTCAGCCGGATCAAAACATGACTGCACTAACCCAGAATGCCGACCAAGAATACCTGCCTTGGGCACGTAGCAGGTGAGATGAAGACAAATACAGCTCTCTAAACTCGCACTCCGACGAATGAATCACCGCTTTCTGTTGGTGGGTAAACAGACATCAACCTCTCTAGGTCCCCAGTGCAAATCGTGTCATCACAACATTCCAAGTCTGGCTTGGTAGCCTCATGCATGGGTGCAAATTGCCAATGACGAACCAAACCGCCACCCTCGAAGTATCCAGTATATGCCCTGTGCCCTGCTGTGGTGCTTGCATAGACGTATCCGGTACATCTGGCATATTTGCGTGCTGCGCACAGCGAAGCAGCTTGAAGAGGGCCGTGTCAGCACCAACCAAACATTGACATTATTATCTTCTGAAGATAAGGTACTCGTCAATCCGCCGCAAACATTGCTCATCGGCAAGTACTCACCCCACATGTACGGTGCACCTGGCTTTTAGTGGCGTGCACCCCCAAGAGATACCTAGCGGAGCGCAGCACAGCGCCGCACAGCACACCTGGCACAGCACAGCCTAGCCCAGCTCCACCGCCTGATCCCACTCATTCATTGCGCGTGCTGAGCCCTGCCTGCACCAGCAGGCAAAGAATCCGTCTATGAAGTAGTCCCGACAAGCTTCACTGCCTTCTGCCTCTCTTGGCCGGGTCCTCTCGAGTCAAGTTGCTTCTGGCTTCCTCCTCCTCTCTCTCTCGCCCTCCGCCGCCTCGTTCCTACTGTGCCGATTCTGTATCCTTAGTCCTTACTTCCCATTTCCCATTGTCCTCGATGCTGTTATTGTTATCCCAGGCTTTATTCGCATGATCCGCAGAGGGCACCGCCGAGTCCCCCTTCTCGCGCATCCCCCAGTCGTCATTACTTAACTCCCTGCGCTTGGCCTCGTTAACCCCACCAATATTACCATTATCACACCTGCCCTACCAAACCTGCCATTCAGAGGTTTTATCTGCCTGTTCTTCGCCTCCTGCTCCCGGCGACCCTCATGTGCTCCTCCTGCGCCGTGATTCCCTAGTGTTTACCACGCGGCACCTGCTGCTGCCACTGCTGTTGCTGCTCCTGGCCCATTGTGTTGTGTTGCATCTGCCTCCCCGTATCGGTAGCAAGTCCAATCGTCGTCTCGTATCCCGCATCCCGCGCTTCCACTACTACTCTCACCCTCCGCAGAAATGGTGAGCCCACCTAGTCTTCAACTTGCTCTCGCGCTTCGCTTCTACTCCTCCCTGTCATTGTTTTCTCGTCGTCATCTTTTGGTTCCTAGCTAGTCTCCAAATCAGCCTTCTTTCTTTCCACCTCTTCCTAACCCGGCTTCGGTGCACCGCTGATCACTCTGTCATTGGGGGCCCAATCCTTGCCTGTGCTCCTCTGCCTGCTGCGCTATCCTCGATACCAACGTCTCCGTCGGCCTGCCTCTCGAGCGTCCCGCTGCGACTTTCCCCGGGTAGACTAACAAATCTTCTTGTTCAGAGCTACGATCCGGAAATCCACTCCCCGAACGACATGATGGTCGACTCGCAGGATGATATGGTTGTTGAACCAACGCAGAACGACAGGGACCAGGTTGCTATCATTGAACCCGACCAGCTCGACAATGAGTCGGAAACCCTCGAGAACGTCACTCTAGCTACCGACTGTATGTGATGTCCCGACTACACGCCTGCTTCCACTAGGTGCAAGCTTGGGCTAACAACGTTATGTAGATGATGCCATAAAAGAGATCGTCCTCCCCCCACTCCTAGAAGAGCCCAAGATACTGGAGGATGTAGTAAATACATGGAAAGTAGAGAATTGGAGAAGTCTTAACAAGAAAGAGCATGGTCCTACGTTCGAAGCTGGTGGCTATCCGTGGTCAGTACAATTGCAACGACCGGCACAGTGCTGCTCCCTGACACCTTCAATAGGCGCATACTTCTGTTCCCCTTCGGCAACAATGTCGACCAGTCCTCTATATACCTTGAGCATGGCTTCGACGATCTTAGCAGTGTGCCAGATGACTGGAGTTGCTGCGTGCAGTTTGGTTTGGTGATGTGGAATATCCATGACCCTTCTCTTTTCGCTCACCATACCGCGCATCATCGCTTTACCAAGGAGGAGAGTGATTGGGGCTTCACCCGATTTCTTGAGCTTAGGCGCATGTTCCAGCAGCCATGGAATAGTTCTGGTCGCCCGCTCGTCGAAGACGATTCCTGCAACATTACTGCGTACGTTCGTATTGTAGAAGACGAAACCGGCGTCCTATGGCATAACTTCAATAACTACGATTCCAAGAGGGAAACAGGCTTTGTCGGCTTGAAAAACCAAGGCGCTACATGCTACCTAAACTCCCTTTTGCAATCGCTGTACTTTACCAACGCATTCAGAAAGGTCAGTCTTTCCAAGGGGTTAACGGTGGCCGTGATAGGCTGACGAACCGGGCCACAGGCTGTTTATCAAATACCTACTGCGGAGGATGAGAGTATCTCCAACAGTGCATATACCCTCCAGCGACTTTTCTACCAATTGCAAATATCCAACTCGGCCGTTGGCACGAACGAGCTCACGCGATCCTTTGGCTGGGACACCCGACATATTTTCGAACAGCAAGATGTACAAGAATTGTCGCGTAAACTCATCGAGCGCATGGAGGAGAAAATGAAGGGTACGGCTGCTGAAGACTCCCTTCCCAAAATGCTCAGTGGAAAGGTGAAAACATACGTTTCTTGCATCAACGTCGATTATGAGTCTAGTCGGCTTGAAGATTTCTGGGATATTCAACTCAATGTCCGGGGCATTCCTAACCTCCAAGAAAGCTTCAAAGATTATATTCAGCAAGAAACTCTGGATGGCGACAACAAGTATTGGGCTGGCGATGAGCACAAATACCAAGATGCGCGCAAGGGTGTCATCTTCACAAGTTTTCCCGAAGTATTACATCTGCATCTAAAGCGGTTTGAGTATGACATCCAGCGAGACACGATGATGAAGATAAATGATCGTTTCGAGTTCCCGGATACAGTGGATCTCGCACCCTACCTTGAAAAAGACGCAGACAGATCGGAGCCGTGGATATACAAATTACACGGCGTGCTAGTACACAGTGGCGACCTTAATGCTGGCCATTACTACGCCTTCCTCAAGCCCAACAAAGACGGCTGGTTCTATAAATTCGACGACGACAAGGTTACGAAGGCCACCATGAGAGAAACTCTAGAAGAGAACTTTGGCGGCGAATATAAGTCTACCCTCATCCCCCCTCGACCGGCATTTCAGAAGAGGACCCCCATCATGCGTCAAATGAATGCATACATGTTAGTATACATTCGAGAATCTCGCCTGGACCAAGTCTTGACTCCGGTGAATAAAGAGGACTCCCCGCCGCATTTGCGTAAATACACCCCACTCTCAGACCCGAATGCGCTCATTTACTAACTGTTTCATAGAAAAGCGCCTGGACGAAGAAGCTGCTGCGCGGGAAGCGAAGCGAAAAGAGCGTGAAGAGCAACACCTCTATCTTCCTGTCAAGGTTATCACAGAAGAAACATTCAAGAACCATCCCGGGACTGATTTGACCAATTTCGAGTCCAACCCAGCGGAGGACCTTGCTGCGCCAAGGTATTACAAAATGAGGAAACAGTTCTCCATGGAGGACGCTGTAGCGACCATCGCTAAAGGCTTGAACCAGGATCCTAAGAGAGTCCGTCTTTGGATCATGGTGAATCGCCAGAACAAAACCACCCGTCCCGATCAGCCCATCATGGATCTCCGCCCGTCCATTGAGGAGACCCTTTCACGAGCTGTGGGCACTAGTCGTGACAGCGTGCTCCGCGTTTGGGCCGAGGTTACCGACGAAGTCGACGCTCAGGGCAATGCAGTCTGGCCTACTTACCAAAGCAGTGCCAATGGGGTTGTTGTTAAGAATGACCTCATCCTCATATTCCTCAAGCACTTCGACGTAGAGCAGCAGAGGCTTCATGGTATTGGCCACATCTACGTCAGCAAAGAAAGGAAGATAGAGGAACTCGTTCCAGTGATTGCAAAGAAGATGGGATGGGGCGAAAAACTACCTGCCGGGGAGCAATTAGCTATGTGGGAAGAAATTAAGCCTTCAATGATCGAGCCCCTCAAGGCCAAGCAAACTCTCAAGGCCGCAGAGCTGCAAGATGGCGATATCATATGCTTCCAGCGCGTCAATGAGCGAAAACTACCGGGAGAGGTGCTTGGGAAAATCCCCCGTTTGGGAGATAAGAACTCTGAGGAGCCCAAGCGCTGGGATCGGTTTGATGATGCGAAAAGTTTTTATGATTTTCTTTGCTTCAAGCGAGAAGTTCGTCTTGATCCCCACCCGCGCTGCGAGAACCCTGATTTGGAGAGCTTCATTTTGACATTAAGCTCGAAGGTCACTTATGATCAACTAGCTGAACGCGTCGGGGAGCATCTCAATGTGGAACCGACACATCTACGATTCTTTACTGCGAATGCATCAACTGGTGCTCCGAAAGGAGCGGTACGACGAGTACCCAACGCGACTCTCGCGCAAATCCTAAACCCTCAAAATTATACCCAACAGAGCCTCCAAACCAAGGCCAATTCTCTCTTCTTTGAAGTGCTGGAAATGAGTCTTGCGGAACTTGATACGAAAAAGAATGTCAAAGTCACGTGGCTGAGTGAGGGGATTACGAAAGATGTAAGTCAACCATCAGCACACAGTGACGTTTGATGTAGCTAACGGCTCAGGAAACCTTTGACGTTCTCGTGAGCAAGCAAGGACATGTCGAGGATCTAATTCAAGCCCTCATAAAAAAGGCGCAGATCAAAGACGAGAATGAAGATGGGCGGATAAGAGTTTATGAAATCCATAATCATAAATTCTTCCGTGAGCTTGTACCAAACTATCCAGTCCTTAGCATTAATGACTATGTTGAGGTGATCGCGGAACGGGTACCAGAAGAGGAAATCGACGCTCCAGAGCTGGACTTCATCAAGGTCATTCACTTTCAGAATGACCCAAGTCGAGTGCACGGTTATCCCTTCAAATTCCTTCTCAAGGAGGTAAGTCTTTCTCTGCTGGATCTCGCTATTGAATTGATATTGATCTCTGCCAGGGTGAAGTATTTTCAGAGACCAAGAAACGCCTTGAGAAACGGACAGGCATTAAAGGCAAAGCATTTGAGAAAATCAAGTTCGCTATCGTGCGACGGTATCAAAAGCCTGCAACGTATATAAATGATGGTGAGTATTTATCATGTGGGTAACCAGGACAATTCACTCACACACTTATTAGATGATGTCCTGTATGAAGAAGGGAATACCATTGAGGACGATGCCATGCTGGGCTTAGACCATATGGACCGAACCCGGACGAACAGGAACGGCGCGGAGATGTTTCTTAAGTAAACAACGAAGAGACGCTTACTTTGATAGAAACGTCATTCATATTCTTGTCATGCCGAAGAACATGACAAAGTGTGAAGTATCACTTACGACCTTCGCATGTAGTGAAAGGCTCCATATACTTTCAATGCTTAAGTATTATTTAGGGGAGCGACGTGTCGCTACATGGCTGATGGGTTAAGAAGCGTCAGGTCGAGCAGTGCGCGGTATGAGACGTGATGAAGATGAAGGTGGGGGGGAGGCAGGCAAAATCCACCTCGTGTGAGTGTGATACGTGTAACTCGCACTAGCAACACTAGCCTTACACAGAATAGAGTTGCTAGTCATATCAATACGATACCAATATTCGTATTGTTTGTTGGCATACACTTCCCCGCTGCAAGATGATCACATTCGTGCCGCTTATCAGGGATGTACTCTTTTCTAATAGCCAACTCTCTACATGTTATACGAATTTGGGTATGTTATATTTCTTTATCTCATCTCACCGTTCGTTTTATACTGTCCGATCCTATCTGACTGCGTCAAAGAGACGATCGGGGCTACAATGATGTCCATCGTGTCAGGGTTAGTAGACTGTCCGATATTGGAAGTCATACTGGGTGAAAGCTCTTGTCTCTATTGTAATGGATAAAAGTGTGTGATGATATGCCAAGTTCAATACGTCTATTGCTTTTCGGATAGTTGGTGACGTGGAATTCATGGATAGGGACTTGAATAAACACGGACAAAGCACAACATAAGGCTTGTTTTATTACTTATTTGTTGGCGCATGCTTGCTTTACTTATATTATTGTTATAGACTTGTACTGAGATAGGTATTTTCGGACTTGAAAGATTTTATTAGCAAATTAGATTACAGACCCGAGTCCATTCGATTCTTGTCATCATACCCGTACTAGTCGCTCTAGTATGATGCAATATTTCATGAGGGGAGTGGATAGATGGAGTCGTGAGATTGAGAGGGGGGAAATTTTTTTACATAAATAAATAAATAATAAAAAGATACGCCTAGAGACGACCTTGGTCATCTTCTCGTCGATCGGGAACCTCCTGTGCCGTCGTCGCATGTTAGCATTTACTTGGTCGATACGTGGAGCGCCGCTGCAGCGGCGTTAAAAATGTAGGTTAGGTTAGGTATTTACCGTCCACGCCTCTGCGGCCCCGGCGCTGCGCACCCATGTGGGCCCGGACCCTTCTGCCGAGTCCACGACGAGCTGGCTCAACTTGTCCCAGAGACCTCCACCCTTGATCTGCAACCAGGCTCTGTCCTCGTATGCCTTGCTCGCGTCTTGACATACTCCGATCGCGCGGACTAGCTTTGAGACGTGCCCGTCGTCGTGCAGGGCGTAGATGCGGGGGAGAAGGTCTGAGATGTGGTGGGTGTGTGTGGTTAGCTGTCATACCTTATGTACTGAGGGCGATTGCTAGATGAAGGGGGTGGGAATGGGGGGTTTGAGTGAGTTGTTTGCTTTTTTTTCTTTCTTACCGATAGTTGGTTTTCGGGTCTTCTCCTTTGGGATGTACGAGGTGATTTTCTCGAGGGAGACGGGAGCGCATCCTTGCGCCGCGTACAGGAGGAGGTCGAATCTGATCTTCCATTCTAGGAGACGCACTTTGCTTGCTGTCGGGATCCACTCTTGCGCGTTGATGGTCAGGAATAGAGGGCATACGTTGACGAGGTGCCTGTGAGACGGTTTTTGCTAGTTAGGGGTGGGAGAGCGGCATGAGGGTGTGAGGCATTAGGGTATATCTATGTATCTATCTGGGCTCTGTCTGCCAGACAGAGAGAGAGAGAGAGAGAGAGTGTGTGTGTGTGTGTGTGAAAAGGAAAGGGAACTCACATTAAGAAGAAATCGAATCGTGGCTCTTTGCCCTGACGAAAAGCGGCGCCAGTGGCTTGATAGATCATCGTGTTATACATCTCGACGGTCCGCTCGTCCAGTTCCCCGGGCTGGACGTTCACCCTCGCCGCGATGCGGATGAATTCGTCGAAGGCATAGCTGAGGACGCCGTCGGCGATCGTGCTGTTGCCGGACGGACGCGGCGCGGTCGACAGCTTCTCATCTGCCGCGACGTCCCGGAACAGGCTCGCTATATCTGGCATCGGCGACACAGACGACCGCGCGGCTTCTTCGGCTGCTAGGAAGAACGTCTTCATGTTGGCTTGGTGCACGGATGCTTGCGCTAGTCCCATCGCTACGATCGCTGGCTGTTGCCATTCTATGCCGTACATGAGCTGGATTATGGGGTGAATGAGGCCTGAGTGAGCGGGTGAGTAAATGCGTAAACCAACAAGTGAAAATTGGATGAGGTGAGGGCGTGGGGAAGGGTGTTTGTTAGCTTGCTGTATTGGAAAGCTCACCTGCAAACATGCGGATCAACATGTCCTCGCTTCGCTCGTCACCTTTGAAGAGGTACTCGTTCAGCACTGCCTGCCAGCCCTTCTCTTCTATCTCGTTCTGGAAGAAGAGGAGGAAGTCGGTGTAGTACCTGTTGAATGTTAGGTCAGTATTAGTTCATTCTCCTCATACTCGCACTTATCCCCTCCGTGAAGGAGGGGTTGTCATGCTGGGGTGAGGGCTGACTAACTCCTCTTTCCCGAGTTTCTGCTTTGCCAGTTCGAAGTCCTTTAGCTCTTCGATCTGGTCACGGTGAACCCGATATGAGGTTTTTTGGTAGTCCGTGTTGTCATTGTACCCCTGCTGGATGTCGTCTGCTGAGGCACCCAGGGCGTACAATGCGAGGAGATGGTGGCTTATACTACATGAATGGTAGCGTCAGTATCGCGTAACCATTGCCTGGATACTTAGACTATATGTAGGGTGTATTGAGCTTACTGGTTGTGAAAACCTCTGTCATTGAAGTAACAGTGGTGTTTCTAAAGCATGAGAGTTTAGCTGGAAGTGACTTATGACTTGGCGATATAGTATGTAAGCACGTAGTGGATAGACGAACCTCGAGATCTTCCTGTAGTAGCTCGGTGGTTTTCTTCGCCGCTGCCTCGGTCTGTTGGCGGTGCCAGAGACCAGTGTTCTCGGGTGTGATCTGGATCGTGCGTGCCGTCGCCATGGTGTCTAGATGTCTGCTGATTACACGGTTTGCTGTCAAGCTGCGTCTTGCAAATGATCTCACTTGTAAGCGGGGGATGGTTTTCATGGCACTTTTGATTTCATCCGGGCTTGTTCGATTCAATCAGCTTGGGGTGCCGAGGTATTGATATAATTGCACAGTTCCCCGGACTTCGGTCACGAAGCGACTCCGACGATACATCCAATACCTAGCAAGACATGCATTCCAAACTCGGTACCGCAAGGAAGAAGAACCTTCTGCTTCTTGGGCTTACAAATGATGTGACTAATCAAGGAGACAGTATCTCTGCGGAGGAGGGCCGCATCGCTTGAACGGGCCAGTCTAAGCTCCATGGCTCCCTCTTCGGCCGACGTGCAAAGTCCTGACTTCTCCGGGGAATAAATCATGAGGTCATGCGGGTGCGGATAAGCATGCGGCGTGGGGACGGACCATTTTAACGTCCAAACTAGATTTGTATCTAGTGTAGAGCTCTGCGAAGCTAACGATCTTTGGGACATTGGCATTACCAAAAACGTCAGACTCTCGGAGTTTTTCTGGAGCCCATCCTTGTATTTGACTAACGTTACAAACATTCTCCACACCGAAGGGACCCGAAAGATCTATGTCGTTGAAAATGGCGAGGAAAACGAGGATTGTCTTCATATCTCCTAAATGTACCCTGCTCAAAACAATCTAGAACAAATCGCGAGGACTGTTCTCAACTAATGACAGCATATCCGAGTTCCAGGTGTATATTGCCACACGAGCCACCATGCGGTGCTTCTGCCTGTTATCTGAACCACTGCTACAGCCTGCTGCCTCCTTAATGATCAGACTAACTGGTTCCTTCTCGATCCAGAAGGGTGAATTGCCTATTTTGATAGGAGTTGTAGCGATTCTCACGATTCCCTCCTCGGCAATGAAGTATTGTTCCCGGTAACCTCTTGGTCTCGACTCGTGAACAGAGTTTGAGAATCTTCGCATGGGAAATCTTTGCCATCCTCGTGCCATAAGAATAGATGCGCCAAAGGTGAGATCAAGGAGAGATAGGCGTTTTCGAGAACCTCATTAGCTAATTTCTACTAGAATCCGCTCCACTAACTCTGACATAGGAGGGTGGCCAAGTATCAATATTCGTTTGTTGAAGACAGCATGTATGAACTCCAAGATGGACTCGTTCGCTCGTCTATTGTCACTTATACTAGGGATCGTACCGATCAGGCAAATTTGGTCTATGCAACGACCAGAGCAAAATAGGGTTCGTGAGGTGGCGAAGAATATCCTGGACGTGGGATGCTCAGCTCTTAAGCAATCTGTAGCCTCTGTCCAGATTTATAAATGAACCCATCAAGCGTTCCTGCAGATTTGTGGTCAGCTACAACGTACAGCGAATTGGAGAAGGCGAGGTGGAGAGGCCAGGAGGGAGTAGTTAGCGTTTTGCCTGCGCGTAACCGCGATTCGAAGTGAAAATTCAACTCTCCCATGAGCGAGCCCCCCTCGGGATCATTGTATGCTCGGGCTGTTGCACGCCGAAAAACGATTTCGCTCTCTTCTTGGCAATCTACATAGATCATGAGACCTGAGATCGAGGTAAAAGGGACTCGCAGCGAGAAGATTTTATCTCACGGATCTGAAGCTCAATAAGAACTTGTCTGGTATGACAGGTGATTGAATGTGCGATATCCGAAAGGCTGCTGCATTTCTGCTTTGAGGCTAGGGCGGTAATGAAATACTGATTTCCGGTTATAGGACAATGTGTTGAGGACCCAGGGTGCTAGTTTTCATACCAGTTTTCCTGTGCTCTCAGGTGCAAAAGTTAGCGAGAGCGTTTTAATGATTATAGTCCAAGCCAAAAGTATGTTAAAATTTACCATAGAAACATAGTAAACAGAATAGGGAAATGCCCTTCCGTCGCTAAGAGGGCCTCCAGGCCTCCAAAGGTCTTCGACCCCTTTCGAAGAAGGTCCAATGTCTTGACGCAGACTTGTCGAAATCATATTTTGGCCTCCCGGCGACTACATACAAGGAGTTGCTTGACCATGTCACACATATAATTCATAACGCCTGGCAGGTCGACTTCAACCTCTCCATTCACTCTTTCACTAGACACATTAGCTTCGTGCGCCGATTGATAGACTTTTCATCTCACTCTCGCTTTGGAGCGGAACTCTTCTTCATCTCCAGCATTAGCGCAGTTGGCGGCCTACAGGGAACGGTTGCCGAGCAAATATACACCGATTGGACAACGCCCATGGCTAGCGGTTACGGGCAGTCAAAGTTTCTCTCAGAGCGCTTACTGGACGCGGCTGCTAGAGAGGCCGACATCCCATCCGCAATCTGCCGTGTGGGGCAAGTCGCAGGACCGACGTCAGCAGCAGGTGAATGGCCGAAGAAAGAATGGTTGCCGAGCTTGGTTGCGAGCTCTAAATATCTGGGTAAAGTACCAGATTCGCTAGGTCCACGGCTGGATACCATAGATTGGGTCCCGGTGGATAAGTTGGGGAAAGCCATTGTCGAACAAGCACTTCTTCCAGCACGTGCCCACGAGTCGAACACTTTGGCACCAGACTGGTGCCAAAGTGTATCACGCTATTAATCCTCATCACACCACCTGGAGAGAGCTACTACCGGCCATTTCTCGGCGTCTAGGTCAAGGAAAGGAAGTAGAAGTGGTATCCCTGGGGGCATGGGTTGATGCGCTTCGTGATAGCGCGTCGAGGACAGAAGATATCGCTATAAACCCAGCTATTAAACTCCTCGACTTCTTCGAAAGTCTACCCGATACTGGGGCCACATTCTTGAGCATTAAGCACACAGTTCACATCTCGCCTACGCTGTCGATCGTCGGACCAGTTAAAGATGATTGGATGGATAATTGGATGGATAATTGGATGACTCAATGGGGATTCTGAAGCTAGAAATGTTGTAGCTAACAGTTAAGGGTTGAGAGGGTAAGTTCGATGACGTACAGATTAGGACAGTGAACCTCTCAACTAGATCCGGAAAATGGACGAGATAGTTCGTAGTCGAAAGAGACCGTTGCGTAAGTAACCTTTATCTGCTGCCGTTCCGTGATGCTGTAGGATGCCGGTTTTTATCGATTATCTGCAACTGGAGGGTTCATATACCTGATCTACACGTAAACATTCTCGAACAAATCACCTGAAAACTCCCTTGATATCATCAGTTCGAAAATTTCACAAGAGGCGGCAAGCCAGGATCTATCACAGACAAAACTCGGCGATACAATATCAATGATCTTGAGAATGAATGCCGAAGACCAGGTTGCTTCAAGCTGAACTGGTAGAAAATACCCTATTAAGACTCGTATTAATCGATCCGAACGGCAATACAGCCAAAAACGAGCAGTGAACATACTAGGACTAGGAGCTGGGAATATCAAAGTCTCAGAAAGCTTGTATGGTGATAAGAGAGAATGAGCCTCGTGGCAACTCTGGATGTCCGGACGTCGGACCTTTGAGGGTTGCTTGCTGGAAAAGATGTCAGGGAGGCAGACTGAGATGCCAATTTGTGCAGGACAGTTTGAGTCTCCCTGAGCAGGCCCCCATCAAAATTTCGATCCGAACCGTAAACTCCTTTTCATAAAAGGTCAGAAAGATAAGAGTGAGACTATCGATTCTTGGAATCTTGCCGTTGAAAATGGCTCGGACAATAGCTACCTTCTTCGGCAACTAACTTCCCATTGGTATCTTTCTAATAGTCTTCATTGGTTTCAAGATTATGACTAAAAGTCGATTCGTTAAAGGTTTAGAGATGGATCTTACTTTGGGGTTGGACGAGATCGAAAGGAATGCTGCCGAGGCTAAGGAAGGAGAAGAGCACTCCAAAGCGGCAAAGAGTCCGAGCCGGCTGAGGGATACTTTCAAGAGAATCCTCGCCTGAGACTTAGGTAATTTGCCTAAACAGAGGATTTGCAATTATGTACGCTATAGCCAAGAGAAACTCAAAGGAACAATTTATCAAGGTAGGTATGTTACCCTAAGTTGTATTAGATAAAGAGAAAGGTCTTTCGACCTCTGGAGGAGCGTTCAGTACATATAGACGTAAGGTGTGGGGCGTCCAACTATCGTATTTCAATGCAATTTTCTAAGACTATTCTATTGCACATCTGCGGGTTGCTGGCTAACATGCACAGTGATAGGACTGCTACTGGCCAACAATCTAACTATGACAGCCGCATAGTGTCACGGATACAGGCAAAGTCTGGGGGGAAAAGGAGGAAGATGCTGACATCAGAGGTTACGATGACAACACAGCTGTGATGCAATATTTTCCCTGACTCAAACTATGTCAGGCCCTCTCTATTAAGTCAGATAATCAGTCCAAAGGTGTGGCAACCTATGTGTCTATCTTAAGGATTGGATAGTATCCGCCGACCCATCTACCCGACGCGCCTCATCCAAGACCTTTGCCGCCTCTTTGCTGGACAGACTAGCGTGACACGTCGTGATGATGGATATGTGCTGACCGAGATGATTAACACCTTCTAATCCATTTCTCCTCACCACACACGATATACTCAGGGTGAAGAATCTAGGTAGTTTAATTAGTTAGAGCTCTGGCCAAAACTAAGAGCTGTCGAGTTCTTATAAATAAACCAATCAAGAAAGAAAAAAATGAATTAAAACAAAAAGCCAAAAAAAAAAAAACCTAAATTTAAAGCCCCGGGTATAATAAATTAGGGTGGGGGGATGTGTAACTAGCAGCCATTACTAGCTATCACCAGGGCAAAACCCAGCCGTGAGAGAAAGAGGGACGACGACAAGATGCCATTGTCAACAAAGCAGCCATCTGAGTCGTATCTGGTGACGACAAAAAGGTCTAATGATTAACTATGGATGCTGTTGCGTGTGTTGAACTCCTCGGCATATACATATGCGTCCAGCTGACAAAGACATCAGCCCATATAGGTATGCGTACACTATGCTGTTCTGACGGTACAGTGGATCTAGGGCTCAGAAAACGGTATATGTATTGGTCTATGTGAGCGGCCCAGCCTGTATGGGGCGCTCGCTATATAACCAAGTGTGTGAGCTGCTGATTCAGCTTCCGAAGTGGTTCCGGTCCAAGTGGTTACATCTCCCACCTAGCCCATACGGCACTTGCGAATAGCCTCACCAACTGCTTCAGGACTAGCGTGGGGTCCACTAGTCCGTCACAGTTGTGGACCCACAACAATACAGGACCACCTTATCGGTCAGTGGGGCCGATCATTCTCGGACCGGGCCCCTTTCTGGCCGGAAGTCATAGCCGGTAACCCGTTTTCGCTCTGGGCAAAAACCTAGGAATTGACACACATCAAAAAGGACTGGACATTGAAACCTTTGTTCAGATCCCTCAAGGCACTTATTCTCAAATTCAGTCAACGAATTCACCAAAAATGACGTCCACAATCCTGCCGGACGCTGACGTTCACCAAATCTTCCAACGTCTGTCTTCAAAGGACGTCGAATCTTTCCTTCAGGTCCTTTCCCACGCGCTAGAAGAGTATTCGTGTTGCGAGGAAAAGAAATATCAGCCCCATCGCAGCCACCAACACCCGCACCGAGAATGACAAGCGCTATCAAGGCCCAGAAACAGGTCCTTGAAAGCCCGCACACTCTCCTTCTTTGCGGCGGATTTGGGGTTTGGGTGCCCACTCCCTCCGGACCGGTATGTACAAATTTCGCCTCGTTCGAGTAGGATCGCATATTTGGGGGTGCTCGAGGGTCTCGTTCGACTTATTGAGGTATTTGGCTTTGGTTGACTTCAATGCCACTGGGATAATGAACATCGATTGCATCACTTCGGTCATGATTCACTTCGAGTCCACCATAGTCTTGCTCTGGCCACTGTGCTACCCGGGCTTGACCGTGGCCGGGGAGTACCCCCTCACGCGGACCAACAACCTGAGTGACGTATACTTGATTCGCCGCGCTCATGTTCTAGGGACAAAGTGTAACAAGGGCATGTGTTATGGGCTTGGAACTTAGTCATATTCAGCTAATAATTCTCTAGGGGTCTTAAGGTCTATGGTTCCCTTTTTTGAGTATTCGAACTTGGGATTCTCATGGCCTATTTATGCCCGTTCGCCATTAGGCTATTTGGAATACATTCTATGACTCTATCGACACAAAGGACTATTAGGTTTTCTTGCATATATATATAATCTATATAACTTTTAGTCCTTTTAATAAAAGCTTATTTATTTTTTTATAAGCTTATATATTATACTAATAGTATAGCTAGCAGTTTAATATATTAATCTATATAATATTAATTTTTTTTTTAATGCTTGTTTTTAAACATTTTTATAGTTAAATAACGTAAAGGTTTATAAGCTTTTTTAGATTATATTAATAAAACTAATATATAGTTTTTTTTGCTTTATTATTATATAAATAATTATAAAGTTTTTAAATCTAATATTTTTTAGCTAGTTATTTTTTTCACTTAATTAAATATTTTATATTGCTTTAGGTTTTTAAAAAGTTTTTTATTTTTTTTTATTTAGTAATTTTTAGATTTAATTAGGGCTATTTTTTATAGAACTTAGTTAAAGTTAAATAATACTTAATTACTAATATAATAAAGCTTAATAAATAAAATATAAAAAAAGTTATAAATTTTTTATCTTTTAAATAAAATAAGTCGGACAGTAATAAAAGAAATAACCTTTTAGATCTTAAAAAGTTCTAATATTTTTTTGTTAAGCTTTTTTATAGGTTGTTTAGTCTTAATATTTTTAGTATTTAATATTATTAGTTAGTTCTTAGTATAAGTAAGTATTTCTATTCTTTTTTTATTAGCTTATTTTTTTATTTTTTAGTAGCTTTTTTTTAGGTATTTTTATATGTTTTAATAGATTTATATTATTTAATATATATAGCTAATTTTTTAGATTGTAAAGTATACTAAAAAGAAAATTATAAGCTGCTAAGTAATACTTATAATTTATATAAAATAGGGTTATATATATAAACGCAAATATAGTATTATTATATATAAATTCTGCTATAAAAAATAAATCTTTTTAGTTAATTATTTTATAATTAATAAATATTTATAAATAGACTTTTAAAAACTAGTTAAATTATTTGGTCTAACTATTAGTCTAGAAATAAAAAGCTATATTTATACGCGGCTTAATTCTTACTAGTTTAAAAAAGTCCTTTTATAAATATATAATAAATTTAAAGTTTTTGTTAGAAATAATATTAAAAAATATATTATATAGTTTTTAATAAACTTTTGCAAATATTTTAATAAAATTATTAGTTTTTTTTTTCTAGACTTTTAAAGCTATAAAATAAGCTATTTTTATAAAAAGGTTAACTATTACCTATATAGAATCGTAGCTATTTAAAAAAGGTAGGTCTATAATAAAGTCTATTATAACTAACTACTATAAGCTATAATAAAGTTCTATAGGTTATAGCGGTCCGTAGGGGGCATACTATAAGATTTTGTTTTACTAGTATTATAAGCACCCTTATATATATTTTTATACTAATATTTTTAGGTTTAACTACCAAAAGTTATAAGTAATTAATTTTATAGTTTTATTTATTCTCATATGTTCTGCTACTAACATATTATATTTAGACTTTATTATGTTTTTTTAAATAATAATAAATATTTATAGCTAATCTTTCCTATATAATAAACTATTTTATATTTCGATATTTTTATTAAAGTTTTTTAGCTATAAAGTATACTTAGCGTTTTTTTTCCTTGTTTAATAAACTTGTTTTATAAAGTTTTAGTTCTATTGTAGTACTATTAGGCTATATAGTTGTTCTAATATTAATAGGACTACTACTACTGCTAGAAATAGTATATTTTATAAATAAAAAAAATGTTTATCTTGTAAAACTGTTTTTATTAGCTAATCTTTATTTATTTTTTTAAAGCAATATTAAACTAATTTAAATATAATATTAGCCTTTTTATTAAATTATTTTAATTAATAGTTAATTATAAACTAATATATAAATAATTACTATACTTATTATGTTTATTTATAATTAAGGACCTTTATAATTATAAAATATATAAAGTTCTAGTAGTCTAAATAGATCTTAATCCTTGTCATGCCTAGTATACTAGGACCGGTGCACACTTATTATATATATATACCATGTCCGCACCTATTTCGATAGAGAATCTTTTTTTTATAAGCTTTAGTTTTATAAGCCAACCTTACCGAATATATAACTTATTTTTTTATATATTATATTTGATTTTATGAATTTTTTATTTATAATAATTCTAAAGCTTTTTTTTAAAATTATTTATAATATATTTGTATAATAGCTTCTAAAAAACCCGGACTATTAACTAGATTAATACTTTTTAAAAAAGACAAATTAGCTATAAATAGCTAACAAAGCTATACTAATTTTTTTTTAAATAAAAATTAAAAATTAAAGCTTAGTAGTAGTTTAATATTTAGTTACTAAAATAATAATAGTACTTTATAACTTAAAAGTGCTAACTAATTTTTATTATAATAAAATATTTAGTTTAAAATAGAACTTAAAAAAATAAATAAATAGTTAAAAAAATAAAAATAATTTATTTTTAGATCAAAAGGATTTTAATTTATAAGTATATATAAATTAATATTAAAATAAAAATTTAAAAAATATAAGTATTAAAAAAAAGCTAGAGATTTAAAAAACTTTAAATTTTTTAACTTTTTAAATTTTTTTTATACTTTTTATTTAGAACATAAAAGTTAGTACTAAAAATAATATAACTTTTTTAATTTTAGCTTATTATTTATTTTTTTATTTTTTTATTATTATTTAATAAGTTAAATTTAAATAATCTTAACTATTAATTATTTTATTATTATAAATATTATAATAATAATAAAAAATTAAATATTAATTTTAGTTATTTTTTAAAATTTGAATATTTTTTATTTATTATATAGTTTATTTATAACTAATAAATTAAATAAATTAAAAAACTAAAATCTATATTTAAAAATTTATAAAAAAAGTTTTAATAAGCTTAAACTTAAATTATTTATATAGTTAGCAAAATAGACTAAAATTATAAAAACTAATATTAAATTTTTTTTAAAAAAAAAACGCGTTAGGATTACTTTTTTTATAAATCTAATTAAAAAATTTTTATTAACTAGACTAAAACTTTGATTTATTAATTAATTTTTTTTATTATAAGTATTAGCTAGTAATTAAAAAAAGCTTAATAATGGGCTAATTAAAACTTTAAAATATTTAATTAATATTTGTTTTAAATTAAGATTTAAAAAAAACAATAAAATAATAATAAAAAAGCTATATTATACTACTAAAAATTAACTAATCTATTTTAATAAAAAATTATAAATTTTAATAATTTATTATTTTAAAAAAGATTAGTTATAGTAAATATAGTATAGTATTATTAAAAATTAATAATTTTTGTTTTTAAAGCTATAAAGCTTTAATAAAAATTTTTATATTTAAATACTAATTAAACTAATATTAATAAACTTTAAAATTAATAATAATACTAAAGCTTTTTTAAATAAAAATATTTTAATAATAAAGATTATTTTTATTAAAGCTAAAAATACTATAATATAGTTTAGAGCTAAAATAATTATTAATATTATAATTAGCTAAAACAACTTTATTTAAATTAGTAATTTTTTAATAATTATATATTTAAGAAATTATTATTTTTTAAATATTTTAATTAATATATTTTTAATATATTTTAAAAATAGCTATAAAATAATTTTAATAATTACTTAAAGTAAAGTAGTAATACTTAGAACTTTTTTTATTTTAATTATAAAAAAATAGGTTATATTAGTTATAATTATAAAAAACCTAACTGGTAATACTTACTAAAAAATTAAAAATATTAGATTTAAAAAACTTAGTTAGATTAAAAACCAAAAAATTTTAATATGTTTTATTATTTATAAAAAAATAATTATTATTTGGACTAAAATTGTTTATATAATTTTTTAGCATATTTTAATAAATATTTAAGTAATAATTAAAAAAATAAAAAATAATTTTAGTTTTAATTATAAAACTTGAGCTAAAATTATAGTTTTTTATACTTGTTTTACATTAATTTTATATTTTATATAATATTTATTTTATTAGTTTAAAAAAACTTTTATTAAAAATATTTATTAATTTAGATTTTTACGCTAAATATAATTATATTAGTTATATTTTTGTTTTATATAATAAACTAAAAAAAGTTTTATTTTATATTTATGCTTTATAATATATTGCTAAAAATAGATTTTTTAGTTATAGTGCTTATTAGGTTATTTATAAACTTATTAATAGTTATAAGGTAACCTAAAAATTTTGGCATACTTATATTACTATTAACTAAAATAATTAGTTAAAAAAAAGTTTAGTACTTTTTTTTTAAACTATACTAAAAAACTAAAAAATTATATTTAATTTAAGTTTGAATTGCTAGTTTTATAGCTTAAGGCCTAAATATTTTAAGTTAGTTATAGCTTATTAATTTGCTAGGGCTTATAAAAATAAGAAATATTGTTAAGCTATTATATATTTTTTTGAACTTTTTTAGTTAAAAGAATTAAAAACTAAAAAAAATTATATTAGTTTTAAAAATGTTTTGCTAAAATTTTACGATTTAGCTAATTTTTTTAATATTAATAAAACTAATATTTTTTTATACTTTAAATAAAAAAACTTAATAATTAATCTATAAAATAATATTATAATATTTTATTATTTTATTTATTTATTAACCTAGAATAAACTTAAAAAATTTTAAAAATAGCTTATAGAAATAATAGCTAATAAAAAAATCTAAAAATCTAAAAGCTTAGCTAGGGTTTTTATTTTGTTTATTTTTAAAAAAAATAAAAGTTTAAAACTATATATAGATTATAAAAAATTTAATTATGTTATATAGAAAAATTATTATATTTTCTTTTTATTTTGGAATTAATAAATAGATTTATATATATTAAAATATTTACTAAAATTAATTTTAAAAATATTTATTATTATATTTAAATTAAAAAAGAAATAAATAAAAAATAGCTTTTTATATATATTATAGCTATTATAAATTTTTAGTTATATTTATAAGTTTATATAATATTTTTGCTACTTTTTAGAACTATATATATAAAATATTTAATAATATTTTAGATATATTTTATATTATATATTTAAACAATATTTTTATATTTTTTATAAATAAAAAATCTTATATAAAATATATTTAAAAAATTATTAAAAGATTTTAAAATGCTAAGCTATATATTAAGCTTTTAAAATATTAGTTTTATTAAAAAAAATTTAAATTTTTTAAATATATTATATTTAGTTAAAATATTAAAATAAATTTTAGTTATATTAATATAATTAAATAATAGCTATTTTTTAATTTTTATTATAAGCTATAATAGTTTTTGAAGTTTTATAATTTTTACTAGCGCTTTATTAAAGAATATTTTTAAATTGCTGCTTTTTTAACTTAATATTTAAAAAAAAGCATAACTAGAATAAAAAAAAGTCGAATTTTTTTAAACTATTTTATAATAAAAGCTTTTAAAAAGCTTTAGAACTTATTTAAAAAAACTAATTTTTTTATATATTTTAACCCTAAAAAATAAATATTAATAAAAACTAATTTTTTTAAAGCAGCGCTAGTAAAGAACTTTTTTTAAAAAAATAGTTAAAATAAATAGTGTTTTGTTATGTTTTATTTTTGCAAGTTTATTAATATAGAATTAAACTATAAGATTTTAAATTAAAAAATATTTATAATTATAAAATATTTTAAATATTAGTAATATTATTTTTAAAAAAATAAATTATTAATTAAAGTATTAATTAATTATAGTAATTTTTAAGCGTTTATAAAAACTCTAAAGCTAAATAAAAAATAAGCTTATTAGTATATATATTTAGTTTTTTTTAATTTTATTATTAAATATAAGCAAAGCAAGCAAAACAAAGCTAATTTTTTATTATACTAATTTAATTATATAAGTAATTTGCTTTAAAATATTAATTTTTTTTTAATACTAAAAAAAAAGATTATAGTAGTATAGATTAAGATTTTTAATAAGTATTTAAAAGTACTAGTAAGCAAAATATATATTGCCTAACCTTTTAAAAAAAGAACTATTTTTATATAAGTAGTTATATATATATAAGCATAAATAGCTATAAGTAATAAGAACTTTTAAAATCTAGATATATTATAAAGTTTATAAAATATAATCTAGAATATTTAATAAAAAAAACCTTAAATATAAATTAATTAAAAAGCGTATTAATACTAAAAAGCTTATAGATTTTTAATAAATAATTAAAAAAAAAATTTTATATTATAAAAATAAAGTTTATATTTTTTTTTAAAAATTTGTTTATTTTTAGCTTATTAAATTATATTATAATAACTTATTAGTAAAGTACTTTAAATAAAAATATATGTTTAAACTATTATAGCATAAGTTTTTTTAGCTAAAAATAAAAACAAATATTAATAATTACATAAGTAGTTATATAATATGCTTTAGATCAAAAATAAAATATTACTAAAAATATAATAAACTTAATATTTTATTTATATTTTTAGTTCTTATATAAGAACTATTTATAAATTTTATAATTAGATTATTTTTAATTTTTTTATAAAAACTATTAAATTAATTATATTTTAGTAATTATTAATAAATTTATTAAATTAATATATTTGTTTTTTGTTAATACTAAAATAATTTTAATATAGCTTGCTATTTTATTTTATTAAAAAATTAAATATATTTATAGAAGTTCTATAAGTATTGTGTTAAACTGCGGCTCTTTTTTTACTAGTTATTTCTAGTTAGATTTATATTATTATTTTAAAATTAAAAAAAAATATTTAGTTGCGTTTTACTTTAGAACTAATAGGCAAACGGAGCATATAAATTAAATAATCAAAAATTATTTTAAATGCTTTATTAATAGTAAACAAACTAATTAATTATAATTATTTTTTTAACTATATTTTGTAATTAATTTAGCTATTAATAGTATAACTAGCAAGTTATTTTTTAAAGCTTTATATAGCTATATATTAAAATTTAGACTATTTGTTAAAAATAATTTTATTTTAAAAGGGGTGCTAGTAGTATAGAAATAATTACAAAAATTATAAACTATTAAAAATAATTTAAAAAATTAGTAAAAAATTATAGTTAAAAAATATTAAAAATATTATAATATTAAATATAAATTTATAATTTATAAAATTAGAAATATAGTAGTATTATTTATAAAAAACTTAAGTTTTAAATATTTTAAATTAGTATTTAAGTTTATTAGCCTATTTTAGATCTTTAGTTATATTAGATTATAAATATATTGCTTTATATTTTTAGTATAATATGCCTATTTTTATAACGTTTTTTTTATTTAACTACTTAAGTTTTAAAAAGCTAATATTATATATAATTTACTTATGCTAGATTTTACAAATAATTTAAATAAATAAGAAATTAAAAATATAGTAATAAAACAAATATATAATTATAAGTTATATTATAAAGTTAAATAAAAAGGCTGGCTAATTAAATATAACTAATAAATATTAGCTATTAATATTATAATACTTAAAGCAATACAAGCTTTTAAATAATAGTAAAGTTATAAAAAAAAGAACTTTTAACTTAGTAATTTGTATTTAAAATAATAATAAAAAAAGATTAATTATTTTTATTTTTATTTAAAAATATTTAGCCCTATTATTTAGGGATTTAACTAATTTAATAATTATATTAGCCCGAAATTTTAGCAAATTAATAAAAACAAACCTATAAAAAACTTATACAGTTAGAATTAAACTAATTATTTTAGATATTTAATTTGCGCTTTATTATTAGGCTATATATAAACTACCCCTAAGATTAAATCTTATTAAAATAATAAATATTTAAGTTTATTATAGTAGCTATAGTAGTAGTTTAGGTTGCTTAATTATAAATATTTATAACTGTTTTTTTTAATTTTGTTATAAAATAATAAATAGCTAATATTTATAATATATAATTATAATTTTTAAATTAAAAATATATAATAGTTATGTAAAAATATGCTTTGTATTAATTATTTGTTTATTTATATTAGATAATAATATAAAATAGGATTAAATAAAAATATTTATAGCATTAAAAAAAAGGTATGCTACTATTTAAAATAAGATGTTTTTTTTTGTTATATTATTAATTAAAAGTATATAATATAAGTATTTTAAAAATATATAAATAATTTATAAAAATTTAATAAAATAATAAAAGAATTATTTATTTTAGTATTATTAAGTTTACTAATAAGGCCAAACTATATATAATAGGTTGCTAAAAGATAATAAAACGTTTTTAATAAACAAAATTAAATATTAATTAGCTATTAATAAAGCTTTATAAAAGTTTGCTAAACAACTAAACTTATTTTATTAATAATTTTGTTATTATTTATATTTGTTTTGGAGTTAAAAAACTAATAAGACTAGTTTAGTAATTTATTAATATAAACTATATTAAAAAATATTAGATTTAGAACCTAATTAAATAAAAAATTTAAATTAGTATTAATACTAATATAAAATAGATATAGATCTATTTATAAAGTTATATATTTTATGCTTTTTTTAGTACTTATTATAAAAAAATGCCTTAGTTTTTTTTATAATATAAATAACCTAAATAAGCTAGCTAAAGTTGGGCTAAGCTTTATTATAAGTATTACTAAAATAGTATTAATATATATATGTACTATAGATTAGAAATTTGGTAGGTTTATATTTATAAGCTTTGTTTTTAGTTTTAATAGCTTGTTTATATGTATATTGCTTATGGTTGCAACAATTATAGCTGTTTATAACTTTCTAGCAAGCGAGGCATTAAAAGCAATAATTACAGCGGTTCTATAAAAGCTTTTTATTAAAAGAAATATAAAAAGGGTTAAAAATAGTATTAGATATAGTAATATAGGTATAAAAAAAAGAAAAAAAGGTATAAAAATAAAGTAAAAAAAAAAAAAAACAATAGCGGCGATATATATAAGTAGCTAAAACTAATAAATAATAATAATAGCAGCGGCTAAAAAAAAAAAAAAAAAAAAAAAAAAAAGAAAACTAGGCTAGAATATTTATATAAAACTAGATTAGTTTTATAAGTAATTTATGCGTAGCTTACGCTTAAATTACTAGTATTAAAATTTATTATATATTTAAGTATATAATATATATATACATACTATACTATATATATATTAAAACTTTTAATTAATAATACTATATAAGTACTAAAATATTTATATTAATAATAATAATAATATTATATATTATTAATATAATAGAAATACTTATATACTTATATTTATAAACACCTAATTGATTATATTGTATTAATTACATATATATTACCTTAATTCCATATAAACCTTATATTTGAATTACTTTTTATTTATATATATATATACTACCTACTTATACTATATATTTTATATTTTATATATTTATATATATTAGGTTAGAGATAACCTAACTAAAGAAGAAAGGATAATTGTTATGTCTAGCATACTAGGACCGGTGCATATTTATTATATATATATACTATATTTGTACTTATTTCGATAGAGAATCTTTTTTCTATAAGCTTTAGTTTTATAAGCTAACCTTACTAAATATATAATTTATTTCTCTATATATTATACCTGACCTCGTAAACTTCCTATTTATGATAATCCTATATTTAGCGCTTTTTAAGTATTAGCGCTAGTAATTAAAAAAATCTACTATAGCTAAAAGCTTTTTATTATAAATTTTATAATTTATTTCTGTTAATATAAGCTTGCATAAATAAAAAGCAACCAGATATAGTTGTTTGTTTAGGTCTTTTTATAATAGGACTGCCCTAAAAGCAAAGTCTAATATATTAGTTTTTATGTATGCAATTTTCTCTAAGTTAAAATATATTAAAATAGAAGCTATAATAAATCAATATTTTAGTTTTTTAAAAGCTTCGCCTATTGCTTCTATTTATTTTTACTTTTTTTTGTTCTTTTTATTAGCGTCTATAAAAAGTTTAACAATTACCGAAAATTTTTTAATAAACTATTAATAAAAATTAGCAAAGCTTACAAACTATTATAATTTTTATAGAATATTTAGGGTTTTTTATTTATTAATATAATCTATTTTGTGTAGTACTATAGAAATTCTATTAGCCCTAATAATATAGCTTAGGAACTCTACTTTTTATATTTGCTATTTATATTTTTAAAAGGCAACTATTAAGTTATATTATATTAATTATTTTAGGACTTTTTTAATTAGTTAATTATATTTTTTTAATATATTAGCATAAATTAATAAATTGTTTAAATAAATAAAAAGTCTAGTATTAATAAAGTTATAAAATATATTGTTTATTATAGCTTAGAAAATTACTAAAATATTTATAAGTCCTATTAGTATAACTATATATTTAAAAAAGCTATATTTATAATAAAATATTATTTTTTATTTATTTTCTTTTTTAATATATACTAAAAAAAATCTGGACTTTAGGTCGATTTTAATAAACTATTTAGCTATTACAAAGCAAGCTTGTAGCTCCGCAATTAATAATATTAAGTACCGGACCAGGATCGTTATATTATTTAAGTTTTTATAATTAACTATAGGTTATAAAAGATTATTTAAGTTCTTTTTTTTAATAAACATTAAAAAAACCCTATATAATAAGGTAGATTTCTAAATATACCTAGTTTTTAGTATTTCTTTTAACTATAGTTTTAAAATATTTAATTTTTATGCGCTTATAGTATATATAATAATTCCTATAGTAATATTTTGCTTTTTATAATATTAATAGCATAGTCCTATAGCTAGTAGTTAAGTAATTGTTGTATAGCTGCTTTAAATATAATAAAAAAAAATTTCTAAAACTTTTTAAAAACTTAAGCAATAGTAGTATTAATAGCTTTTTATAAAATAATTATTATAACTTTAGCTATTTCTAAGTTTAGAATAGTTTAACTTATATAATTTTTGCAATAATACTTTAAAATAAAAATAATTTTTTAAATATTTTTAAAAAAATATATTAGTTAGTATTATTTTAGCTACTATTAAAAAAAAATTATATTATATTTATTGTTTATTTTATTTAATTTAAAACTAAACTATATAAAATAGTTCTTTTAATATTTAAGAACTATTTTTTTTATATAATACTTATTTATTTTTTATATATATATAGCATTAAAAGCTATTATAAATTATAGTTATATTTTTTTAATAAAAAGCAACTTTTATTATTATATTTAATTAAAAAATATTATTAGTACTAAATTTTTAGTATTAAATAGCGCTTAAATAAAATATTTTTTGCTATTATATAAAAATATTATATATATTATAAAGCAATATTTTATTTTAAGTTCTAAGCTAGGTTTTTTGCTTAAGTTTATTAGTTCTTTTTTAGGTTGTTTAATTGTGCTTATTTAAAGTTTATTATTTTAGTTTAGTTTTAAAATTTTATAAAGTATAATATAAAAGCTTTTTAAAAATTTAAGTTAGATTTATTTATTTTAGCTTATTTAATAAAGTTTAAAAAAAGTTATTTTTTAATTTTTTTTTTTTTAGTAATAGAAGTTTTTTTAAGCGCTAATAGTAAGTTTTGTTTATTAATATCCTTTTTAATAAAACAAATAAAAATATTATAGTTATTTTATTTATAATATTAGTAGTTAATTTTGTTATGTTTTTACTAATTAATAGCAATTTAATTTAATTTTTTTAGAGCTACTGCTATTAAAGCTTATTATTTATTTTTAAAGTCTAGTTTGATTTTATTATTAGTTTTTTTAAGTATATTTTTTTTTAAAGATTGGTTATAGCTTGGGTTAGAGCGTTCTTTTTTGCTATAGTTAGATTAGCCCAACTTTAAAAGCTCCGCTATTAAAATAGGCTTTTTTTTTTTTTAATATTTTAGGATTAGTTAGTATATTTTTATATATTTAGCTTATCTTTTATATAACCAAAATAAATTCTTTATTAGTTTTTAATAAACTTTTTTAATAAAAATAAACTAACTTAGTAATATTATTAAAAAAAGTTTTAGTTATATAATTTTAAAAAGTAGTTCTAAACTATTAAACAATTTTATTAAAATTAAAGAGTTCTATAAAATATTAAACTATATTTTTTTTATATTTAAAACTAATTATTTTTTTAAAGTTCTAATATTATTTAAAGTAATTTTTAAACTTTTTTTTTAATATATATATATAGCTAAGCTATTAGTTTATAAAACTTATTTTTTTTATTTGTTTAATATACTACTAGTACTAAGTTTATATTTTGCTTATTAGTAGCAAGCCTATTTAATTAATTTAATAGTAGTTTTTAAAAAAAGAATTTTTATATATTTTTAAATATAATTCTACTTTTATTTACTAAGTTTAAAATTTTACTAAGTTCTTTTTATTATAAACTAATAGTATATTTAAGTATATTAGATTAATTATAATAAAAAAAGCTAAATAAATAAAATATTTAAAAATTTAAATTAACTAATTATTAAATTATAATTTATTATTATTACTATTATTAATTCTTTAAAAATTTTGCAAAAAAAAAAGTAGTAATTTTTATAAAAGCTTTAATAAGCTATTATTATTATTATTGCTTAAATTCCTTAGGTCTAGATTAAAAGCTTTAAACAAATAATAAAATAGTATAGCTTTTTTATTTTTATTAAATATAAAAAGTCTAGTATATATAGAATTAAATTATATATAGGCTTTTTTAGCTATTTAATAAGCTTAAACTTTTTAAAAAGCTTTGCTTATTAATATTTTTTTTATCTAAGTTTCTGAACTAAAATATTTAAATAGGGGCCTTTATAATAAAAAAAACCCTAGTTAGCTAATAAAAAAAATAAATATAAGCTTAAAAGCTATATATTTTTGAATAAATTTTAAAACAAAATTTATATTTATTTTATAGTTAGCTATTAATTAAATATTAAATTTGTTTAAAATAGCCTAGGTATATACTTAAAAATTTTTAATTTATTTTTAAATAGCTTTATTATAAATAAAATAAAAATATTTTTAAGCAAATAAATTATTAATTTAGTTTTTTTTTATTATTATTTATAATATTACTTTTTTTTAGAACTTTTTATACTATTAATAATTTTTTTAAAATATTTTTAAAGCTTATTATTATTATAAAGTTATTTTTTTAAGTTTAATAATAACTTTTTACTAAATAAAAATATCTTAAGCAAATTTAGCAATAGTTTTTTATATTTTTTAAAAAAACATAAAGCTAGATTATTTTATTTATTATTAAAACTATTTAATTTATTTTATAAATATAGCAATCTTTATTTAATATATTTATATTATTATATTATAAAAATTATATATAATTTTATATTGTTTTTTGATTTTTTTTTAGTTTTAGTAATAAAAAACTTTAATATTATTAATAAAAATATTAATTACTATATAAAAATTATTTATTTACTAATATAACTTTATAAGCTAGTTTAATAAATTAATAATAATAATATTAGTTTTAATTAGTTTAATTTAATTTTTAAAATATAAAATTTAACTAAAAAACAAAAAATTAATTATAAATAGAAATATTATTATAAAAATAATATATTTTATATATTATAGTTTAGCTATTAATAAACTACTAGTTTATTAATTAATTTAAGTATTTTTTTAAGTAGTAGTAAAAAAAATATCCTAAATATAAATAAAAAAAAATAAAAAAGTTAAGTAAAAAAATTATTAAAAACTATATTCTATTAAACATAAAAAATAGTTTTTTTGCTGCTAGTAGTGCTAAGCCGCTTTAAGCTAATTTATTTTAAAGGTTTGGTTATAGTTTAGTACTTTCTAAGTTATTTTTGTTTAAGATTTTGTTTAAGTTTTTTTTTTTGCTTAAATCTTTGTTTAAGATTTTATTTAAGTTTTTTTTTTTTTTTAGTTTAAAAAAAATACTGCTAGTAATAACTATAGTATAAAATAATAATTAAAATACAAGAAGTACTTTTAAAGCTAATAAACTATTATTAGCAATAAGTATAAATTAAGCTAGAGTAGTTATAAAGTTATAAAGGTTCTTTTAAATAAATAAAAAATTATTTATAATAAAAATATATATTATAAGCTTAAAACTTAGTTATATTTAGCTAATAATTTTTTAAAAGTCTTAAAGTTTATAGTTCTTTTTTTTAAGTGTTTAAACTTGGGATTTTTATAGCTTATTTATGCTTGTTCGCTATTAGGCTATTTGGAATATATTCTATAATTCTATCGATGCAAAGGACTATTAGGTCTTTTTGCATATGCGCATAGTCCGTATGACCTCCAGTCCTTCTAATAAAGGCTTATCTGTTCCCCCGTGGGCCTGCATATTGTACCAACAGCATAGCTAGCGGCTTGGCATATCAATCCGTGTAACACAAAGCGTAAAACAAGACAACCTTTACTCAACTCATTCAAGGAAGCGCGATTTGCCGGCAAAGCGTCGAACGAAGCAGCACATGAAGGTCATCGATAGAATGCGGGGTATAGAAGATTACTTTATCACATCTTCTTCCCAGCGTGTAACCGCGTAGCAGGCTGCGCCCCATCTTTGGTGGTTGGTTTTGCATCAGCCGCAGCTCCTTGTTACATACCGATCAATCACACACGCCGGTGATGATGGGGAATTGTCTAGTTGTGTAGCTGCGCCACCAGCGAGACCACGAATGAATGATGCCGTTCTTGAATACCAAGAACGAGCTTGAGGTAACACATGCCGAACCAAAATGCTATCCAGTATCTACTTGCGTATGGGAGACCGAAATCAGGGGGAGATTGTCACGTGATGTCCAAAGTGGGGCTATTTGGCCTTGCCACCATTTACGACTCCCAGGCGAATACTAGACTACATCACCTTAGGTACCTACTTACCCACGTTGGACGCTTCTTCGAATTCTTTCGACTCTGCCACCAGACCTGAAGTGGCCTACATTAAGCCCTTATCTATTCCGCCCACTGTGACAATATGGAGTGATGCGCCGTTTCCACCATGTATCGGACGTTGCAAGTTGTTCTGCTGCTTTGTGCAGGCTATTTCCCGTCGGCGTCTTTCCCAGCCACAACTAATGCATCGCAGCTCTGGACATGGGGCCCTTATCGGCCAAATTTGTACTTTGGACTCCGGCCGCAAATCCCGGAGACGCTCCTCGTCGGGTTGATGTGGGCCGACGGCGACAGCCTTGGCAATATGCTTCAAAGTTAGTCCCGTCGTCTTGGTCGTCCAGGCCACTGTCGGGGGGAGAAGTACGCTAATCCGCTCCGAAATAATAGCTTTGCGTGACACATGTGAGCAGGACGACGGTATGGAGGGCTATGGCTGGATTACCTATGATACACGCCATGGAGGCATTCAAGCCATCCATGATAGCAGCCTTCATATTGATTTGACCACCGAATTCTTCAAGGCGCCACGAGGAGATAGCTGGGGAGCTAGAATCGCTGGCACCCCACAAAAGGGCGCCCCGGCCAATCTGAAGACTGCACTGGTCTTCCATGTGGCTCACGAACAAGCCCAAAGTGGGACAGGAAGGAACCTTTCGTGCGAACGCAAAACGTTAGATGGCACCGGCGCATCACCGGTCCAGTGCTATGGGTACAGCCTCGAACTTGGTACGTTTGAATTCCATATTGAAGGAGACCCGAAAAACCATGTCTTCGAAGGAATCAGTGCGAAAAGCCAATTTGTGTCCGAGGACAAGATTTGGCAGGCGAAATGTAAGTTGGGGCATCATCTATACTGCAACTAACCGCTTGTCTCACTATTTTGAATCCCCCTAGCTATATACGTCGACGCCGCAAATAGAGCTACTAGTAACCGAGAAGGTGATGCTACGCTCCTTCATGACCCTGGGTCTGGAAATATGCATTTCATTCAAGTCATTTTCGAGGGCTCGTTTCAGGTATGCGGTTGTTGATCCACGGACTAGACCACATTTTAACACGATGATTCACAGCTTCACATATCATACCGTCAAAAGGACGGGAAATTAATGGACGGTATGTTTTCGCATCTCGATGCACATGATACACAGTCTTATGAGCTCGGGTAGCTGAAACCCTGAATGGTTCCCTGTCTACGCTACGTTCCCAATTCCCAGAGCAAGTCGATCGAGTATTTCCGCGAACGCCGTCATTTACTAGTGAAAAGCACTCGAACTTTTCGCAATCTATCATCTCGAACCTATTAGGTGGCCTAGGTTTCTTTCACGGCGATAGTGTCGTAGATTATTCGCAGGCACCAGAGTACGCGGAAGTTGATCTTGACTTTTGGACAAAATCTGCGTAAGGCACCCATGAATGCGTCGCTGTTGACATCTTGGTTTTTTCCCTCTTTTCTTCACTTCGATATCCGGCGGTATTAGTATCAGTATTGACTTTTTCATACTCAGGGCTGCTATGGAGCGCGCTGAGATCACGACGACGCCTAAAATGACTCTGATCTCGCATGTACCTTCGAGGCCCTTCTTTCCTCGTGGCTTCTTATGGGACGAGGGTTTCCACCTACTGCCTATTATCGAATGGGACTTAGATCTGGCCGTTCTTGTACTCCAAAGTTGGTTTAGCCTAATGGATGAAGACGGCTGGATTGGACGTGAGTGATTTTCTTGTCTAGTGTAGCTAGTAGATTTCATCGGAACATAATAGTAGCTTTTCTTTTACCGAAAAGATACTCCTAGAAACTGTATCACGCCGTTACCCCATTCGTTAGTTACTAATTTGGAGGCATCGTACAGGCGAGCAAATACTTGGTCCAGAAGCACGGAGCAAAGTGCCAAAAGAGTTCCAAGTCCAATATCCCCATTTTGCCAATCCGCCCACACTCATAATTCTCTTACCCCTCATTATATCAAAAATCATTAACCCATCCGACTATAGAGGTCATGCGTCAAAACTTGTCTCATCACCTCAAGAAGCAATGACTACGTTGAAACAGCTCTTCAGCCTGGCCTCACGACAGTATCTTTGGTTTCGCCGGACTCAAGCCGGGAATTTCACCACTTATCCACGACCCGAGGGTGCTAATACAGAAGGCTATCGCTGGAAAGGTCGGACTCCCACCCACACATTAACCAGTGGACTTGACGACTACCCTCGTGCTGAGCCCCCTCATCCCGGAGAGCTACATGTCGACGCCCTCGCCTGGGTAGGAGCTGCAGCAAACGCTCTGAGGCAGACAGCCGACCACCTTGGGGAAGACTCTGCGCAGTACACGAAACAGCTGAACGCGGTGAGACACAACCTCGACGCTATCCACTGGGATCTGGACGCGGCGGCTTACTGCGACGCTACGATCGATGAAGTAGGCAAGTTTTCAAGAGTGTGCCATATCGGTTACGTGTCTCTTTTGCCTTTCATTCTCGGTCATATAGACGAGAATCACCCCAACTTGGCCGCCATTCTGGATAGCATGTCCGATCCCCAGACCCTCTCATCCCCGTACGGACTTCGCAGCCTGAGCGCGGCCGACGAGAATTACGCCAAGGGCGAGGACTACTGGCGTGGTGCCATCTGGATCAACCTGAACGTTCTCGCTGTGTCGCGCTTGCGGACGTTGAACGGCTCCAGCACCAGTGTGACCAGGGCGCATGAACTAGCATTAGACCTCCGCCAACGCCTCGTAAACACTGTGTTCAAGAGTTGGGCTGACACAGGCTTTTTTTGGGAACAGTATGACGATAGGACGGGTATGGGGAGAAGGAGTAGAGCGTTCACGGGCTGGACCGCTTGCATAATTCTCTTGATGGGAGACGCAACTAATGGCTTTAGCGACGCTGTGACAGACCATTCTATGCGAGCTACATCACTCGGCTCCGTCGCTATCGTGGCTGTGTCCACGATCTTGGTTGTCGTGGCACTGCGTCTCTTTAGACAGAGATTAAACTTGTCTTGGGCAGGGATAAAATTTCGTTTCCGCGTGTATAAGCAGCAGTTGGTCGGCACGGGGCTGAGGCAGCATCGGTACGAAGAGATATTAAACCTCGACGAGAGCCGACATCAGTAGTCTTTTCCATATCCATACCAGAGCTATAGAAATAATCTCACCCTTAAAAGATAAGAAACGGTGTGGCCTGCGGCTTTTGGGGGTTTTTATTTGAAACCTATTCCGGACGCACTCGATCATACTCAGCAGAATTCGTCACTCATGCGGCCAACGGCATCCCAAAGGGCGCGCAAACAACCAGGCGGTCCCCACTTTGAGACTTTTTATCTAGCTGCGGTCGATTAAAATGTGTAGGCTTCGGCAGTTCCATGCATCGAGTGTTGCGATAATAACAGACCGGAGTAGGACCGCAAGTCACTATCATTTATTATCTACTCCGGATATTCTTCGTTTCAAACTTTTATTCCTAAAAGCTTTAGTCCTATATAAGACCTACCATTAAGACAGCCCATATTGTACCTAGAGAACTCCTCAGTTTCTGACATAAAAATAGAGCAACTAAAGCTAATTCCCATATACCTTCTATTTTACTCCAAATCAGGGGCCAAACTCTTTGCCCACGATACGTTGCTCTCGTGTTCAACGCTCTCCTTTGGGCTTTTGCCTCCCCGCCTCCCTGCCCGTCCTCGGCGCTGAGTTGCCGTCCAACCAATCAATTTGTTTCTGGTGAACCGGATCAGGGCATTCTGGGTGGCGAAGACGAGGAAGCCTTACGGCCGCATATAATGATCCGGATCCGACAACAGCTGCTTGTATCGAATTTGTGGACTGGGGTGGAAATCCTTTGAGTTATTGTCTTTTCATTGATTGGCTACTGGACATGAGGTGAGATTATGTATCACCCGGTATCGAAGTCACCATCCACCACCGTAGCCCTCAAGCAATGCGGAGTGATACCAAGGAGTTGTTAATCTTTTCTGTTCCCATTCACCATGGGCGAAATGGCAACCCAACCTGGTCGCACAGAAACATATAGCCTTCAAGAACCGCTCGCTGAGCAACCACATAATTATCATCACGCTGACCGCCAGGCAAAACTGCCCCTGACTAATTGTGTTGTACGGAAGGTCTACGCGACCCCAACCCACACGAGGGTCGTACGCGTGTTGACGCGCGGAGAGCTGTGGAACGAAGGCGATTCAGCCCTCGCTAATCTCTGACATATTCGCGGCCATCGGAGGTTAGCGAGCTCAATGGAGTTGTATATATAGACCTAGGGCCAGGCTGAGATACCGGAGGGCTTCTGAATGGGCCACACGGACCTTGGCGACCTTAGTAGATTATTGCAATATTGAGACTAATCTCTAAGCCCTTGTTATAATAAATTGTATGTCGATCACAGATGTGCCCATCGAAGTCCATGATGACCGCATCCTATTCGTAAATAGCTTGAGAATAGACTCCATCCTCGACGCAGGCCCTATCCTTTTCGTCCCACCGGGTCATAATTCCGAAGCCAGAGGTGTCTTGACAGAAACGCTATTATCCGCGCACATCTTTAAAGACTGGTCGTCCGCGGCCAAGACGATGAAATATGTCGGGCCCGACGAATACCCTCTTGGCGGCGGCACCTTTGAGTATGCTCTCATGCAAAATTACGGAGAAAATCAAGGCGGGGTTACACCAGGGGGGGGGGGGGGGGGATCAGAAACACTTATGACAGCCACTGGTTTTTCTGCTCCTGGAAAGACGAAATGCCCTCGTTTTTAGCCAAGGAGAAATTTCGCCGGAAAAATCCGATGGCCCAAATAGGAAACTTCGTCTTCTTAATTGGGGTTAGTCTATTCGTGGCATTCTTGGCATACTGACTTAGAACAGTCTTCCCCCTGCCCGCTAGGAGGGGAGCCGCGCGCGCGAAGCGTACAGTAGGTAGGTAGATGGGTGAGGGGGAGGCTGCCTTCGCAGCTTAGGTGGCCTCGGGTGGCCTGGATGGGCTATATGGACTGGGCTATATGGGCTGTATGGGCTATAGGGGCTATGTATGGCTAGATAGCTAGTTCCAAGTAGCTTATAGGCCTCGAAACGAAGGCTTCCTTGCTCCTGGGTAGAAGGGCCTCTGGTGTTTTTTATTTTATCCAAACATAATGTTAGGTTTTCCGTTTTATTACTTCGTAATGCAAACAACCCCCCGGCCAAAGCTGCGAGAGCGACTTTAATCAATAATCTAAAGCATCATCAAAGAACGGAGCAGGAATTCAACCAACTGCTGTTGGAAGCGCTAGCTAGAGGCGGAAAATAAATATAATTATAGACTGACATTGACGGATTACAGAATATTAAAGTACGACTTATGAACTCTAGCTCTATACTATTGAGAGGGCTAACTGCATTACATTTGAACATCTCGGAGTTGATTCACACCCCCAGGAGTTCTCTTCTTCGGACTCCTCGTAGACAAAACAGTAACAATACATTAGTGAACAGTTTTGACGCCTTCATTATTCTCTATATCTCAAGAATTAGGGATGTATTCGACTGGATACCGGTAGCTCAGCAGGGGGGTTTCTGCCTTCTCCACTTGATTTCCACCGCAGTTGTGCATGTGCGCACCATCGAAAATGGTCGAGAAAGCCATCTTCTGTATATACCCTGTCCTGAAGTGAGAATATATTAAAGAGGGAAGGTCGTTTTTCTACGCAAAGTCGGCGCCCAGCATACGACATTCCGTCTTCAACTCTCCTGGCTCGCCTGTCATAGTAAGGAAGTGCACGCGACGCCATGAAGGTAAACTTGTTTTCTTCTTCCATATTGGTCCACAGTGATAGCCGTGTTTGCCGGGCAACCACTGCGAACTGGTAAGCAGAGACCACGTTAATGCGGCATCTGTACACGTTTTGGCTCAATTTGTATCTCCCAGGCGGAGTCTCAAGTACTCTGAGTCGGCTTAATTGGGTTTTGGTTAACCGGAATACGTCCTCGTCCTGGGCAGTTGCGAGTGTCTGCACTTGGGTTTCTGGAGCTGCTCGATACATCTAAAGCAGCAGCGGGTCCATAGCAACAGAGATATAAATCCAAAAAGTTCCCCGCAAAAACGGCAATTTTTGGCACATGGTGGGTGCATGGTGAAAGGCGAATAAAGAAGTGCGAATAGCCAGCCGACTTCGCAACAAGGCGCGAAAAAGGTGAAGTCTATGAGAAACAATTCTCTGATATTGCGGCAAAGAATCTACGATCTCTCTAGATCGGCGATTTATTTGGTGAAATTTGAACAGAGAATTGATGTCTAGACTTCAGAGCACGTTATGCTAGAGCGCGAGAGGTAGTCGTTCGAGAGAACCGAGTCCCATCTTAGACGTCTTCCGAAAGGGTGTTGCTATCGACGAGCGAATGCTGGCATGTTCTTTAAGTGAGAAGGATATGACGGAGAGGGTGGATTCTGGGCGGGGATAGGCGGTGGTTCTAAGAATGGCGTCGACCTGTTCCTCGCTAGAATGATATTCGGTGGCGGAGCGAAATCCGCGAGGTAGGGAGGAACCCATTTTCACTGTTCATCGGTCCGGTGGAGTGAAACATGTATTAGCCTAGTACTTGTTGTTAATGGGCAACCATCCCGGTGATAGGAGGCTTGACTTGTTTATGAAGTCCATATGTCGCCCCTCAACTTAAACGTCGAGATAAAATAAAGATCAATTCGAAACGTATTTACTAGGAGGTTGAAAGGTTTTCAACTCGAATGGATCCAGCGGTGCGTGAGCAGCGAAGACGTGAGATGCGGTGACAATTTTTGGAAACAAAAGAGACGGATCGGCAGTGATTACCGACGGTAAGCGGAGGAGCGGAGATGAGCAATTGATGTGAAAAGCACGGGAATAGGGCGTTGAGGTTCCGGTTGATGCTGAGGCGCGTCATGTTGGGACATGTGGTGGGTGGGGTTGGGAAGAGTGACACAAGATGAAGATTCTACTATCTGCGTAGCCCATGAGAACGACTGGGTTGCTTAAGCACACCTGTGTCACAGCGTTGAACCTGAGTTGAGCCACGATCGACGATATAAAATTAAATGTCTGCGAAATATATCGACATGAACTATTAAAACCTGCTTGCCAATCTCTAGAAAGCGATGTTGTAGTAAAGAGATTTGAATGGCGTGGGCAGTGGGTTGGGGTTAACTCTGCCAACCCCTTGACCACCGAGCTCGCCTTGGGGAATTATCTCTTTCCTGCTCGTGGGCGCAATGAATTTATGTTGAATAGGATGGGGAGTCAAAGTTAGAAGGAGAGATTTTACATAATAGGCCGTATATCGTGACGCGATGATCAGATATTACTGGTCCTGAACTCCTATCATATACGGACTGCACTGCTTCCCGCAGTATATGCAATATGGAGATGCTTCAAAGAACTGGCAGATCAACAAAGATAGACTAGATAGAGATATCGGACTTCAAGGTAGGTACCAGTAAGACAACCTGTAAGGTAACCATAAAGTAGGCAGCTATCACGACATACCGACCAACGACGTTTCAAGCTCCCTCCGTTTTATACGATAATGCACATATCATCATGTACTCGTATTCGACAAGTGTAAGACTTGGCTGTCACGTAGAAACACAAACAACATCTACAAAACCTGTCCAGTCTACTCTAGTCTAAGCAGCCATGTGTTCCCGTCGAGGAGAAGCTCATTCCCACCCACTATGCCGAAGAAGATAGATTAGGCACCAACCACATCTCAAGCACGTTAAAACAACGGCGAAGGCAACTCGCAAGTATTCAAGAAAGCTGCGCAAGCCCACCACCACACGCCTTCGTCATCCATCCATCCATCCATCCATCCATCCATGCATTCCCGCCTTCAACATCCCTGCCTCCCCGCCCAAAAGCAAAAAGCCGCCATCCACCCTACCCCCCCTTCCCGGTGCCCTTCTCCTCGACCCACAGCGCGGCCCCGGCCTCGACCAACAGCTCCACGCACCCGCGATTGCCCATCTTCTCGGCGAGGAACAGCGGGGTATTGTTGGCGCGGTTGCGCACGTGCACGCTGGCGCCGCGGACGAGGATCTCGCGGAGGACGGCGGCCTCGGGGCCGACAGCGGCGAGGTGGACGGCGGTGTTGCCGGCGTAGTCGGCGCGCAGCAGGAGGCCGACGACGCTGGTGCTCCCGGCGTGGACGGCGTCGGCGTCGAGGAGCTCGGCGACGGCGCGGAGGTCGCCGGCCTGGATGGCGTACCCGAGTTCCGCGAAGGACGTCTCGCCGCGGGACAGGGGGCGCGGGCTCTTGGTTCCGGGGCCGCCCGTGCCTGCGCCGGCGAGGAGGTCCGTCTCGCTGTCCAGCGAGCCCTGCGGGTGCGTGAAGGAGGGGCTGGCGAGGGCCGTCATCTCGCCGCGGAGCGGGCGCGACATGCGGCGGCCGACGTCGGCGGCCTCGAGGCCCGGCAGCGCGAGCAGGTACGAGAGCTTGGTGAGGGCGGCCTCGGAGGTCAGGTCGTGGCCGAAGACGACGCCGGCGGCGCCGAGGGCGAAGCCGGGCGCGTACAGCGGCGACACGAAGCCGCTCGTGCACTGGCTCACGTTGACGACGACGATGCCGCGCTCCACGGCGCTCCGGATGACGCGCGTCAGGCTGCCGTCGACGCCGGCGGGGGCGTTGCCCATGCCGAAGGTCTCGAGCACGAGCCCGCGGAGGTGCGGCACGCGCAGCACGCCGTCGACCATCTCGGGCTTGATGCCCGGGAAGATGCGCAGCGCCGCGACGTGCGCCGTGTCGAGGTGGGGCGTGACGTCGAAGCGGGCGATGGTCGTGGGCCGCCGCACGAGGCCCCAGTTGACGTCGACGCCGAGGCTGGTGACGCGCGCGAGCGGGTCGCAGTTGGGCGAGGCGAAGGCCTCGAAGGCGCTCGCCGACACCTTGGTGCAGCGGTTGCCGCGGTACAGCTTGTGGTGGAAGAAGAGGCAGACCTCGGGGATCACGAAGGTGCCGGCGATGATGAGCGAGCCGAGCAGGTTGTCGACGGCGTCGGACTGCAGCGCGAAGATGGACGCCTGCGACCCCGTCAGGATCACCGGCTTGCCGAGGTCCGTCAGCATGAAGGAGAGGGCCGACGCCGAGTACGCGAGGGAGTCCGTCCCGTGGAGCACCACGAACCCGTCGTAGAGGTGGTAGTTGGCCCGGATCGCCGACGCGATCGAGGTCCAGCCGTCACTGCTGATCGAGGAGGAATCCAGCAAGGGCGAGAACTCGATCGCTGCGTAGCGGATGTGTCGCGCGTAGGAGCTTGGCGGCGTGCGCAGACTGGGTATCTTCACGGTCTCACCATCTTGGACGGCTGTCAGGGTTACTGCGAGTGGGTTAGCCGTCTAGCACTAACACCCGTGATTCACTGACGATAGGAATTCTGTTCGCTCGTGGACTTCATCCCTTGCGCTGGGTTTCAAGAGCTTCTCTTATTCGAAAAAGACGTCCCAAGATATCGATAGACCTTCACTTGACAGACTCCCTTCATCCCCTGAACATGCGCTTATGATTGGCGTCGGCGATACGCTATGCGCTGTCATACCGCCCAGTTCGTAGTATATGATTCAAGCAGAGAGGACGTCAGATCTTCACATACCGCTCTCTGACAGATCATTGAATGACGGCCGTGGCGCCATCGCATTCTTAAGAAAACCGTCCACTGGCACTAGCCCACCCGCCGATGGTTGCATGCATATTGTGCCGCCGGTGATGATGAGGAGAACTCTAGACTCAGGATACGTCTGGCTAGAGGCTCCATCTGTGGCAATGTTCGGGAGATTCTCCATCGCAAATGGACCTATGCGGCAAGAGCAGGCGAAGGAGAGTACCAAGTGCGAATAAGCGTGCTCTAGAAGCGTCGAGCCGGCAGAGTCAGAACAGTCTTCTTCTCAAATGATGATCTCTTTACATGTGCTCTGGGTAGAGGGTCTGAGTCTGAGCGTTGCCTGCCTCTCGTGGATCTGAGCGGGATGTTAACTTCAAGTGGTAAAGGCTCCTGAGTTAAGTGTCCCTCCTGGACAAGCAATTCAAGCTGATGGTCTTCAGCGTCAGTAGGTCTAGGAAATACGCAACCCTGGGAGATGGTAGGCAATGAACTACTGATGATATTAAGGGCGTCTACCCCTGCGGCCATAGCTTAGTTTAGGTCAAACTTTCTTATAAAACTGCGGATGGTGCGATATCGCACACCAAAAAAGTCAAGGTTTGCAGCTTGCCGCCATCTAATGAAAACAATCTAACCCTGTAAAAACACTCGTGTACAGTATTATCGCGTCAAATAGGTGGGATGTGAGACCAGCTCTGCTTCGATTACGAATGGCAGCGAAGACGAATGAATACCGGCAGAATGGTAATTTGTCTTACGTTATAAGAGGGTAATAATGGAGATCAGTATCGGAGAGTAAGAAAAGGCCTCCTCTTTATTATTTTAGACTCACAAGAACAAAGGTGAGAGAAAACAAACCCCCAACAAACCACGCGACTCCACAGTATACTTATACTAAGCCAATTGGGGGTATTGTGAAGTAGGAATACCTTAAGCGCAAACAACACACTAAGTGAACGGGGCGATTCCCATGCGATGCAAGGTTATTTCTTATCTATGTTTGTATGGACAAGCGGTAAGCTATCTAACACCATTTGATTGCGAATGAGATGTAGATGCGATGGGTATTCCCAAATCGGTCCGCTGGAGGAGCTGCTCGACCAATCAGACTGAAGCCTATGAGACCCATGTTGGGCTGATGGGGCTTATGAAGCAAGTCGCTCTGGAATCTAGGGAGAGGTACGTATGCGATGGGTGCTCTACGTAATTGGGGCTTCGCAGGCAAAACAGGAGGTCTAAGCATCCCCCCTAATATTCGTCTTGGTGCTGCTTCCGTCTATGCGTATCATCCTGCGTCTGGAAGAGTTCTCGCTCAAATGAGTAGTCAGGTTTGCTCGATATCAAGTCTCGGCGAAACAGAGCTGCAAGCACGGCGTATCATTGTTAGCGAGTCGTGCCGCCTACAATGCTTGACCTTCCATCTGTTTGTTGAGGTCCCCCGAAGCACACGCAAAATACTTCTGCTCGTCCGGAAATACCAGACAGAGACTCGTTCCCGCGATACCCCTCACTGGCGGTTTACGCACAGTATTCTATCCCTTATGATGGCTTGAATTTCCATTAATCCTCTTAGGCTGGTCTTGAATCACACCTTTGCTGGTCGTCAAATCATACCCGATAACATCCATGAGATAAGAGAGCCTGAAGTAGTTAGTTATGTGTAATCTAATTCAAATTGAAGGAGCTCACTTTTCCTCATTTGCCTCCTTCACCTTGAGGTCCTCAAATAGTTGCTGGCAGTCCGCCCACGCTAAGGTGCGCTTCTTAGGCGATATTGTCTTAATAGTGAACTTGAACCGGCCGGTCACGGGTCGGTGGTCCGACACTCTAACCTCATGCCGACGATAATCAAGCTGCTGTATCCTCCCGGACCCTCGATGAAGGAGGCGATCACACCACGCTGGGGACCGCTTTTTCTCACTCGTGTCGTAGTTGTCGGTACCGACATCGTATTTGTAGGTCGGAGCAAACTGAATCGGCATTTCATCAAAAGCTCGTAGCCTGAATGCCGGGTTCCTACGGCGAGCGACGAGTAGCTGGTCGCGCTCGAGCAACTTGGCGAGATTATTGGCTTTCACAGCAAATACCACTGTATCACGCGACATCGTGTCGATGCGGTAATTGAGGTCACCGTTAAGAAGGCATAGCTCGTGGTCAAGAATCATAGAGCCGTCGCCACCGCCGATATAACTGTCTATGCGCACATCTGGGTTGGGCTCGACGGGGAGAATGGAGCTGTCCAGAATAGCGGCGATGTCGTTGTGGCGCGAGTTAGCGTGCGACTGCCCGGCGGCTAGATGGCAATTGATGAAGCACAAAGATGTGTCATCTACCATGAAACGTACGACGATGGCGCCTTTGTTGCCATGCAGGCCGCCCATCCCTCGTTTGACGTCGGCACTGCTGAGGTTTCGAATCCGGTCACGGAGCGTTGACTTCACGAAGATGCAGGTGAATAAGCCAACAAGGGTAGCAGTATGGAGTAGGTGGTATAAATGATCGGCGGGCATAAAGTCGTCGAGACTTCGAACCAGGAAATCTCTCCAATCCCGGTACTGGTGGCTCATCCGTTCTTGGTCAGTTGCGTCTTTCTTTTTTGATTTGAACAATCGCTTTGCCGTGGCAGTCTTATCTTCCAAATCAACCAATTCTTGAAATCCAAAAACAAGTATATCTGGGCAATCACTTGATTGCAGGAGGTTTTGGATAAATGCAGCATCAGATTCGGTATATCTGAGGCTGTTGGGTGTGGACGCGCCGGCGTTCCAAGTCATGGCTTGGACTTTGATATCCTCAAATGTAGAATACTGGGCGTCCATTGACTTCATTTGATTTTCTAAGAAGTCGTCCTGGAGAAGGCCGTCCCATACCCTGACCATGTTATCTGCGCCAAGTGACAGGACTTGCTGACGACCAAGCCTATAATAACTGGCAGGGTCGGCAATAAGCCTCAATGCTGGGCTATCATTGTGGGCCTGCCAATCCTTCTTCACAGCCCATGGCGAACTTCGAATGTCGTAAATCGAGATCTTCCCAGTGTTGAATGCGGCCCAGATATAGCTGCCCACACCGGCCAGGGCGTTGATCTTGTAAGTGCTAATGCTCAGAACGCTCAGGCATGTAAAGTCCTTTTGAGAGTAAATGCTAACTTTGCCATCAGAATGACCAAAGTAAATTTTCCCAGGTTGTGATTTAAGAACAGTTCCGGAGGTGATTTCACCAGCGCCTTCAGAGACCAAGGGCCGCATAAGGACTTGTACTTGGTTGCTACCACTGACGGTAGGTGCGAAGATCCTGATTTCTTTTCCAGTGGCATACCACAATTCTTCTCCAACAATGATAGAAAACGTGTGTCCTTTCACTAGCCGGTATGTCTGATGGGGGCTGTTGTTCAAGTTTGGAACTCCATCGCTGTCCGGACCCCAAACATGTAACGTACCACCCTCATCTAGCGTCCACATCTCATTAAAATGCCGAAAGATCTTGATGACTTCCTGCCGTCCGTGGATACTTGTCTTATTGCCAACAATCGACTGGGTCGCAATATCAGCTTCCATAACTTCCCCAATATTGTTCCCGATCCATATTCTTAAGCCTTCTTGATTGACATTTAAGCCCGGTTTGAATGCAACACTTGTAGCTTTGACGCCTTCTCCATGAGCAAAACTCACAACAAGCTCACCATCGAGCAGGTTCCACACCCGAGTAAGTTGGCCGCTCGTACAAACGTACTCTCCACAGACGTCAAATTTCCTCGTATCAAATTTAGTTTGAATCTCATGAACCCCTTGTTTTGCAAAGGGGGGCCGCCGATTGACCCTAGACGCATCGGGATATGTAGTAGTAACCTGCGGCGTACCCGATTCACCTGCAGTCAGAGAGTCGCCGTTGATAGGGGAATTTCCGGCTGCGGGGAAGTTCCTGGGCGGTCCCCGGAACTCTAAGGGGGTCCTGTCGGATGTCTGATCTACAGTCATGGACCTGGCATGAGTCCGGGTAGGGGGAGGCGCAAATTGTGAGGTAGGGGTAGATGCTATCCGCTTCGGTTGCTGGGGGGCCACCGTGGTATCGACGGCCACATTGCCGGTTGCTGGAATACCAGCAATACTCGCACGCACAGGCCGAGGTGGAGGTTTCATCATTGAACTAGCTGGGATTTTGGGGGTTGAGTCGGGGATTGTCTGTGGACGTGATGGAAGTGCTGGGCGGTCGTTGATAGCAGCAGGTGCAGGAGCCAGCTTCGCAGGCCCATTCGTTTCTAGCTCTCTCCTTTTGGTCGCCATGGTGGGATGAACTGGTGGGGGGTCAAATGCCGCCGGTACTGTATTGGTTCTAGCAAGGCTAGGAATGTATGGTGTAGGGCGGGTAGGGCGCGTTGGCAGCATCGGCGGCGACTCTTCGTTTTCGGGAACACTTGCCGTGCTCGGTGGTGTGTTAAAGGGTGAGAGCTTATCTGGCCTCAACTGTGCTGGCTTAGGTTCAAGCTTGGGCGCATTGTCACCCACGATAGACAGGCGAGCGCTGGGTTTGTCTGCGCGATTGATTGGAGGGGGCGCTACAGACGAAGTTTTCGCCTCGCGTTCTCGTCTCAGCTCGACGGATCTTCGCGGCGGCGGTGGCGAAGGAGGCTGTGGTGAGGTCAGTCGAGGCGATGAGCGGCGGGTTTCAAGGCCCGGGGTCGTGGGCCGGCTCGGTATCCTGAATGGTCGGGACGGAGGAGTGACGGGTGTCGGTGGAGCCTTGGTTGGATCGGGGTTCAGGAGAGCAGCGGCATCCACCGCGGGTTGGGACAGAGCCCTGCTAATCGGAGGCGAATGAGGGGGTTCGACCATGACGGCTGGTGGTCTGATAGGCCTAGGACTTAATGGAGGCGGATGCGCGAGCTGGGTTGGACGCAGCGTAGCGGCAGCGGCAGCGGCTTGTTCGTGAGGGCCCGGCGGTTGAGGTTTTGATCTCCCAGCCTCTAGGAAGGCCATACTCTTTGGTCGAGCGGGCCGAGTGTCGGGAACCGGAGGGGGCTTGGGTGAGGGTGTTCGTTGCCTCGCCAGGCCAGGTGTCGTCGCCGTCGTTGCTGGCGCCGATGGTTGCTCTTCCCGAGTCTTGTTCATGCTCTCAAAATGGGATCTCAAGGATGAGACTGGCTTCTAAGAAAGGGTGATTATTAGCACCTCGGAACACGGAGCTGGTTCATCACTAGGACGCTCTCTTACGAGGGAGGATGCATCAGGGCCATCGCGAGGGCCACCTCGAGGGCCTCCTTGAGCACCGGGCTCCATGATAGAAGGTTGATTGACTCGAGGCCGCACAGAGTGGGACCTCTTCCTACCATGATACCCTTCTCATGCGACGACGAAGTTGCCTGAACCATCCGGGCGCGGAAGGAGTCGACTATACAAATCCTAGCCAGGTATAACTCTCGCCATCAATCGTCAACAGAGGCCTTTGGTGTTGACGGCTTCAGCCACAGAGCTACGTGTACCAGGGTCCAAGGGTGGTGGGGTGGAAAGCGGGTGAAAAGGGAGGGTGCAAAGTGTGTACCTCAGGTACAGTAGATACCTACATATAGTAGAGGTACCTATTACAGGTACTTGTTTACATAGGGTGAGACGTTGTTTGACCGGTCTAGGTCGAAGTGGGTATCTGTGCAATGACGAAATAGCTGAGGCTGCACCCGATGATCTTGCCCTGCTCCTGCTTGGCCGTTGCTGGTTCGTTGAGCATCTGTTGACCACGCAGGGCCGGGACGTTGAGATGGACAAAAACTTGGTGGCTTGTCGTGTCCACTACAACGCCAAATGTGCTACAAGCAGCACATATGCGGTTTGCTACCTGTATGTACCTTAGGTAGGTATTTTGGGAACTTGAATGGCTACTGTAAGTACCTGAAGTATCTAGCTAAGGTTTCCAGGTTTGGTTAAAAGTCGACCACAACGTTACCAAAGAAGAGGCCGTAGGCACCCCCTTAGGTACGCTATTTACCTGTAGGTGCTTACTTAGAGATTTATCAAGACCGCCGAAGCTGGAAACACCATGTACCTACATAGGTACCCGGCGCTAAAGGTATTTAGACCGGGAGATTCCTATTTTTACCGAACAGGAAACCTATAAGACTGCGTACTAGGTACCGGTACTAAGAAGAGTATTTACCTCTCATTGCAAAAATGAAATTACCCCCAGTCGCCTTCTTTCTCTTACATTATATTATCTTAATGCGACAGTTGTTCCGATAATGTCGACAGTTGGTACGGCACCTGAATAGCTGGTAGTCTCTGCTTGTTGGGTGTATAGGGTAGTTGACGTTGCCTGCCGAGGGATCCTTGGCAACCCGTAGATAGTACCTAGGTATACGAGTAGGTCTTGCTTCATGCTGCTTCGACGCCACGAATTAATACTAGTACGGGCCAGTGGCATGTTTTTCTTTTTAGCCTTGCCCTCTGTGGATTTTGTTTGGCTGGTTGCCGGCGCTATCCCCCATCTGTAATAGTGGACCGGGCCTCGGCGCTGCAACCCCTGCAATGTTGCCCGAATGGTTGAAAAACGTGGAAGCCCAGAACCTACTCACATACACTACTTATGTACACTCTCTTACCCAAGCTTCAAATCCCCTTTGCGCATTGTTGTGAGCTTATTACAGTAGTATTCTTTAGAATCCATTGACACCTGCTCGCCGATCCCAATCGTGAAAGCTAAGAGACTTGGCAGATTGAACTGTTCAATCCTCCGCAATGAATACAGTATGTGACGTCCAGAATCCGGACGACGTGCTACGAAGACATAAAAGCCGCTGACTTCTCTGCTCACCAGGTCAAATCTTTCTGGTGTGTCGATCATCTTCCATGAACGCAGATTTCCAAGCCTAAATGCTAACCAGACTGCTTATGCTACTAGGGCCGGCTGGGGCTCCCTCTGCCTTGGTATGTTTTTTTCTTCCAGGCTCCATCTACCGCGTGCGGCAACATATGTTTCTTACACGCACATGGCAATGTGGTATAGCCGGCGCGGGTGCCTACTACTTCGCTAAGAAGAGCATCAATGCGGACCGAGCTCAACGGTTCGAAGAGACCCAACGCAAAAAGCGCATGATGGATTCCCTCGAGCGCCCCGACAACGTTCCCACAAATCCGGCGCCTCCAAGCAACGATGCGCCCGTCAGCAACGATGTCGCCGGCTCGCCGAGTCGGGAGGCGAGCTCCGATCCCGCGCCAACACGGCATGCTCCTACGACAGAGGCCCAAAGGGTTTTCGAGAAAAGCAAATACGAAAGCAGTACACCCTTTCAAAGTCCGAAGGGCGATCGCTTCTCCTGAGATTACTCTGCTGCATATGCGAGAAAGTTAGGCGGCTGTAATTACGAGACGTGGGAATTTGTACATATATGAAGGTGTTGATGGGCGGCTTATTGTGAATATCTCAACTTCCCAACCAAAGAAATTCCTCGGGGTGCTGGCTTCTCCTTCGCTGTGCTTAGGGAACATTACAGACGTCGAATTTTCGGTCTACCTGGTGTTTCCGAGCCTCAAATCGCTTTCCAGCGTCACGGTGTTTCATTATACACGAAAGATGTTTCGTGTACTTTTACCGGAGTCCTGTGGATTCTACCCGTTCTAGTTCTTTTCATTGCGCATTGAAGGATGCTGTTCTGGCCAAGGCAACTGACCAGAATGTGTAGTAGTGACTATTGTTAACAACCAGGAAATGAGTATTGGTGATCTACAGGTCGAATCATGCAGATTCAAACTGGCATATCCCTTCTCCTCGCGTTGGCCAACACGGTTGGATACCATAAATCTAGCCGGCAAACCTGCTGACACCTAGGTGATTTCATGACAACTCAGACCAATACTGCTTTATCGCTATTTGTATCTACTACTTAACCACCCCAGGATGAGTCTGTCCTAGCTACGCTGATATAAGGCTCATAGTCCATACTAAAAAGTGCCATAACTCCAGCCTATCTGGCAGTTTCTCCGAGAGGAAAACATAACCAGAGTGTACTGTAGCTTGAAATAACATGCATTCGTGTCGGCTGTGGTGTCCCCTCAGCATGGATAAGTATATGAGGTAGGTAACAACAGGTAGGTAACAATTGTGACTAGTGGTAACTGAACTTTAATGGCTTGCAGGTGGTCAGTGCTCAACTGGTACCAGGTACTAGCGTCGACCTAGCATATGCAACTCGGAGCTCTCTAACTTCTACACTGCTCAGTGTCAACAACCATCACACACAGCATGCATGCACTCTAGTCGCTATTGAACCGCCCATAGACCATACACCAGCCGTGTCACGATGGCATCACCGCAGCTCGCAATCGCCAAGGTGTCCTTCTCGGCGGTCCTGCTCCGCGCAGACCCGACGTCGTGCCCGCGCACCGAGATCGACGAGTTCCTCAGCCGGCTCAACGCGACGGCCTCGCGATGCTCTCCGTCCAATGTCCAGGTTTGAGCAACACAGCCTCTTGAAGTATCGTGTGCAGCGCGACAACTAAACGTCGTCACATAGAAATGCAAGCAATGGGTCTTCGCAAATCTAGCCCACTCGGGCGCCCGCGTCGCAGCCATGGCCAAGTATCTGCTCGCCCTGGCCCACTCGTACTCGGCCGCCCTGGCCACCACCAGAACAGCCCGGGAGCCTTCGTCGAAGCGCAAGCGCCTGCATCTTCTGTATATCCTCAATGACGCCCTCTACCAGGCCCATCTTCGCGAGCAGAACACCAGCTTTGCGGCAAACCTCGAGCCTACCCTGCCGAGCCTTGTCCAGAGTGCTGCCGCTTTTCCGAACTCTCCCAAGCATACCAGGAAGCTCCTAGACCTCCTCGACCTCTGGGAAAAGCACCGATACTACCAATCCGACGTCATAGACAAGCTCCGACAAGTTGTCCGCGATGGGCCACTCAGTCAGGACTCAGTGGCCGCCCTGGATAGCTCTGCCAATGGCTCAACAAACACCAATACGAGATCGTCCAAGGACGCGCCGTTTATCATGCCAACAATGCATGGCGATGCTACCTTGCCCTGGTACGACTTGCCTGCCGCGAATTGGCTTCCCGTCATGGAGCCCAACTCCACGAGACCCATGAACCCGGAAATGATCAGGCCACTTCGGTTCGCCTCTGGACCTGTGGATAAGCAACTCATCAAAGCTGTTCAAGATTTGCTCGCTGATGTAGACCGGCTTTATTCAAAAGAATGCATTGTCGGTGATGATTCTACCCAAGACGTCGACCAGATGGGCCAGAGGGTTGTGTTCGACGAGATCACAGGAGAGATCGTAGCGGGAGAGACATACTACGGCTGGTCGCGGACCTTCTGCCAAAAGATGAAGCAGCGGCGAAAGAAGAAATCCACGTCAAGAAATGGGGAACGCGGTCGTAGCACCTCGCGATCACCGTCACGCTCAATATCGCGCTCGCGAAGCCTGTCTCGAGGGTCGTCGCGCCCAGCATTTAAGCGCCGCCGAATATCAACCTCGCCAGATTCGCAGCGAAGCAGAAGTCGTACCAGAAGCAGAAGTTATGACCGTGGCAGAGAGCGCAGCCGAGACCGGCAACGACGCACGTCATACAACAGCTCAAGATCACCATCACCATCACGCTCAGCCTCTCGAGGACATAGCCCCCCATCGGCGGCGAGACGAAGACCTTACATCAAATCTCCGAACCCCCCCAACCCTGGGCCCAACCTCACGCCGAACACCCAGTTTCCCCAACAGCCAAATTTCGTGCAACAGGGCTTCTCATCGGTGCCTCCTGACTTTGGCCAGTTTCCCGTCCCACCCCCGCCCCCGCCTAATTATCAGGGTCCTTGGCCTCCGCCGCCACCTCCGCCTCCCGCAGGCGGCATGCCACCGAATTGGATGCCACCCATGCCTAACATGAGCGGAGGATGGGGCGCACCACCCCCGCCGCCTCCACCCCCGCAGCAACAGGGAGGCGGCGGATATCAGCAGTACGGACGAGGCGGACGAGGAGAGTATCGCGGCCAGGGGTACCGGGGCGGTGGGTGGAACAGGGGACGGGGATGGTGAAAACTTGGCCTGTCTAATGCTGTAGAGTTGAAGTTCTTCTCCCCAACAATGATGTGTCCCCGTATACTTCCACCATTTGTGTCCTCAGCAACGCCAAAACACCGCTGGGAGATATCCTCAGAATCATAGCAATAATAGGCGTGGATGGCCTCCCTCGCGCTCGAAAGCCGAGAATCGCAGGTCAAGAGCTGCTACAGGGGAAACAGGAACAGAATCAATATCAAACCAGACTAAACTATGTCAACACGTAGGGGGTCTGTACCCGACGAGTTTGAGCAGATAGCACGTAGAAGGACCTCACGTGAAGGATATCGTCTCTTTCTTCCGCTTCAAAAGAACCTGCCTGTCTATGCATCGAAAGCTACCCAGATAGATTATAGGTGGTATCTAGACTACTTTGGATAAAAATGTAATTCCGTTGCGTTATAGGTGTCCTTTGACAAGACTTCTAGATTGTCTATCCTCACTGCTAAATCAAGGCAATGCAAGGCAATGCAATGCTAAGTCCACAAATATAGTTCGGCGCGCGCCGCTGCCGTCTTTTATCAGCTACCTTGTCTTTCAATGGAAGGAACATTTTCGATTCCTTGAACGCGACCTACTTCCTCCTTCCCATCATGTCGCGCCCACGACGCCAGCACCGCCATGCAACTCAACTCCACCCTCGTAACGATCGTAGTAGCGGTAGTAGGGAGTGGTGCAGAGAAGGGGGGTAAAGAAATGCTATCTAAATTTCGCCGGGATTGTGAGGGATGAGGGATGAATGCACTGTCTGTCCGGTCACAAGTGCCCTCTCCTCTTCCTAGGTATCAAAGGTATCTATCTACTGATGTTTTTTTATACTTACCACCTATGCGAATTCCACTCCAAGGAATACAGACCAACTGATGACTTACGCTTTGCTTTTGTGTACTCTCTTATCCCTAGTTTCATATTTTCATCCATTCATGTCCCCATGGTTTCAGTTCATCATAGCCACATTTTCCATTAAGACCAGCTGATTTCCATTCATCCATCCAGATATATTCCATTGATTCGTTCCTCATCCCCTTACAATACCGCTCGAGGCAGGTCAGCTCTAGCGCGGAATAAGCTCCAGAAATACCTTGATAAAAGGAATCGCTCTGAATGTTGCCCTAGGAGCCATTGAGTTGACACTTGTAAGAGTTCTCTTGTGCTTTGCTGTATCACATATGACTCTCCAGATCGATGAGTCCATGGGACATGGGTAACATCGCGCTCACGGGAGACCTCCAAGTCAAGACACAGAAGGTAAAGCCAATCACTAGACTTGAAGACGTTGAGGGCCAGAGAGGACAGACTCGTGGATGGCGCGAGCCTTCTGTGAGGAGAACCAAGGCGTCAACTAACATTGGGCCCCTTATCCGAGTTTCCGACTTAGAAGACATAGGTAGTTCTCAATGCCTCTTGATCCTGAGCTTGCAACTGGCCAAAAAACTGATCGAACTGGGGGATTATTTGACGATAAATGCTGAGGGTCTAGTTCGATCAATTAGCTACCTGTTTCAAAACGCCATGATTTTCATAGAGTGCGCACCTTCTGGAAGTCTTCATGGAGGTCAGTCTTGTTCTGGCTACGAAGCCTCATGTCCCGATATCGAGCAATAGCCGTGAAGAAGTGCAGCAGCGACTTCTCCATAGCCATAGGATTCTTCTCCACAACAAGGGTGAAACCCCGGAAGGCCGTAGCCTTCTCATCTGTTAGGTCAACTTCATCCATAGATACTAGGAAATCTTCTGCGAAATTGGCAAGATGAGGAGCAAGGAGTTCGGCGTTACCAAGGCCTAGCCGACCTAGAGCAATTGCAGCATTTTCGGTAACACCCTTGGGAATACCTGGATTGCCGACAATGTCGACGAAGCGCCGAAACAATTCAGGTATGTATGGGGCCATTTCGGATTTGTGCTGGATAGCAATCTCTCCCGCAGACCAGCACGCATTGTTGACCACGCTGAACCCGCTTTCGGCCTCTTCGTCCAAGATATTGTCGAAATCCAGTTGTTTTACGAGAACCGGGAAGATACTTGGCAACGAAGGTTTCAATTGACCATAGACGTACTTTGCACAGTCACCAAGTAATGCGTAGGCCGATTGCCGCACTTCATTCGATGGGTCTTCCATGCATAGAATTATGAGTTCGAAGAAAGCAGGCTGTGATTCTTGGACCAATTTTGCCGACTTCGCCGCGTCAAGGGCTTGGATTATAGCACTTAGAAGATCCAGACTTGTAACTAAGAAATCTCTGTTAGGAGCCTCGAGAGCCGGGTTGTTGGCATGCGCCAGAGAAGCTTCTAAATTCTGGTGAATGATATTGACACACCGGCCAAAAATCGGTTGGGCATAGGGAGTGAATGCATCATTCATGGCCATTGCAACGTAAGAAAGGCACTCCAACAGCGGAAATAGCTCTCGTGAATCATCGGATGCTTTATTCCACCGTTCTATGAGTGCAGGCATGAGCTCATTGGCGAGGTCGGGTCGGGCCAGGACCGGACCAATGCTTTCAGCCAACGTTTGTACGCAATCGTAGAGGATAAAAATGTTCCGGTCCTTGTACTTCTTGAAACACCGGACATACTGTTGTATAATGGGTAAACTGTAAGGCTCGAGCTTCTTCCCAGCCTTTTCCTCTAGATTTGCGAATGCAGATGCTCCTGCTTCCTGAACTTTCTTATTACGATCCAGCATCTTTGTCAGGATACCTTCCATCATGGGCTCGAAATATTGGCTCCGTTGGCTCGGGTCGGCAAGTTCCGCAGCCCACGAGGAATAACGGCCGAGCGTCCAACATGTGATTTGTCGAACGACAGGCTCAGCATCGTTAAGCAGAGAGAAGAGATAAGGTACGAGCTCAGGCAAGTGGGGTGTAATGACCCCAATGCAGCCTTCAGCAACAGCGCCTAAAGCTAGGACCGCGGCCTCTCGATAAGGCCATTCATCGTGCTTGAGATTCTTGGTTAAGTAAGGAAGGATACTCTCGAATACGGGATCTCGAAAGTCTCGAGCAAACACATCTAATGCGGCCGCAGAGCACTTTCGGAGTGTCCAGCGATCATCAGGGTTTTCGTCTTCACCGTCATCATAGTCATCGATCTCGCCTTCTTCCAAGTCATCATCCATGCTTGCTAACTTCTGGTAGGCGTTTCCATTTTGAGCAGGGTCGGCCGATGCAGTTCCGTTGGCCGTCCTAGCCAAGGTCTTCTTGGCAAACTGTGGCTTTATATCCTCTTCTCGATCTTCCTCGTCTTCGTCATCAGAAGCGCCTCCTAACAGAGCGATCTCCTCGCCACTATAAACCATACATTCGAGAAGCACAGGGATAATCTTGCCGATGTATGGCGTCAACAACTCCCACAAACTTTCGTGTTCTCCTACCGCTAGCCAGAACTCGGCAGCATCGCAACCCAACTCCTCATCATCTCCTCGTTGTTGTGAGAGGATATAGTCGACGAGGCCGGAAAGATGAGGCTGGAGTTTGTCTGGGCGGGTCTCGACTAGCTGGACAAAGGCGCGGCACACTTGCCTTCTTACCTCGTTACTTGAATCAGTGGCTAGACTAAAGAGATTCTGGAGTAAGTCGTCGATAGAATTGAGCATGGCCTGGGATTTGCGGGGGGCGAAAACATTGATAGCAGTAAGGGCCTGGGCGCGGACTTTCGGTAGAGGGCTCTTGGTCGCTTGGATCAGTTTGGGAAGAATGAAGTTCAAGGGTCGCTGCCCATTCACTTCGCGCTCTAGCATTTTGGTATTATCCTCACAGATTTTAGTCATAGCAGCCATTGCACCCTCTTGACCCTCATTTGATACTTGACCTGACTCGTTGGTGAACATTTTCAGGAGGTCTGGTAGCAGCTCTGGCCAGCTCAATAGGCCACCACGGCGGATCAGCTCTGTCGCAATGTTACCAGCATAGCTGCGCATCTGGGAGTTCTTGTCTTGAAGTCCAATTGGCACCGCCATCTTGATCAAGGTGAGACTGGCATCGGGGATAGGCTTGCCCGGGGATTTGACATTGTTTTTCAGCATGATGGCAGCAGCGGACCGCACGAGATAATAGTCTTGAGAAGAGCATTGTAAGCCGGAAGGGGGATCTTGGCTAGAGAAGAGGTAGACAAGGTAGTTGTTTATGTCAGGCGAAGACTTGGCTTGTTCGAGCATCTGCGGAACGGGAAATAGAGAGTCAGCACAAGGTGCACCCAGATTAGGCCCATCTGGTCGCATACGCTGGTGTGCGAGGGAGTAGGGAGACAGAAGAGACTGGGCGTGGTAAGAAACACGGAAGATGCCTCACAGTTTCGGCTTGTTTCTGGGCAGCCTTATCGAAGCCGCTCAGAGAATCCTTGAGACAAGCAGCCAACTGGCTCAAAGACTCAGGGACTGGGTGCCAATCCATGGTGGGCAGCAAGCACGAGTGGACGGTAGGGCGAGAGGGTGGACGACGAGGCCGACGACGACGACGACGAGAAGAAGGGAGGGTTTCGCCCCAGCAGCGCTTCTACCGAAGAGAACGGACAGCCGTCCGTGGGCGCGGGCGAGAGGAGTAAGGGCCGGACGAGATCTAGGGGGAGGCTGTCGCAAGAGGACACATGGATACTGGTAAATACCGGCACCTGGAGCAGTACGGAGTCCGTGTTGTCTGTCTCGTGTGAGTGGTGTGTTCGTGGATTTGTGGTGCTCATAAAGGCCGTGTGTATGGGCGGATGCACAGCACGCACGTCTGGATGTGTGTCTATGTGCGTATTTGGAGGGGCCGTGGGATGGGTGCGGGACCTACGTACCGGTACAGGGAGTCAAGAGAACTCGTGACAGGTTGCACGGCGCAGCAATGGCCAAACAGGCATGGGCAGGGCAAATAGGTGAAGGCAAAGCGTTCGACCAGATGCCGCCCAGAAATGGCTTCGGGGAGGTTGGGACAGGTTTCGTGAGAGGGAAAGGAAGGAAGGGCTCCCAACGCCAGACTACCGGAGCATGGTTGATTTGGATGATGGATCTAGTGTACGGTAGTGCACAATGTGTGATGTACAGTGTCTGTCTGATGATGGTGGTGGGAGCAGTGCTACTGGTGGGAGGGCAATGTGGATGAGGGAGAACGGTGATGGTAGGCGGTGGTGGTGGTGGGCGGTTGGTGGGGTGGGTACAAGGCAGGAGGGGGGGCATAGAGGGGAAGAGAGCCGTCTTCCAAGGAATGTGATTGTCGTTGCGCGGGTCTCTGAAAATTTACCTGCGCTAGCGACACGGTACCCTAGGTACCATATCTTAGGTACTTACCTACCTTACCTACATGTACCTACGAGTAGGTAGCAAGGCATTGGACTTAGATAGTAGGCGGCCTGCCTTTGCACTTTGGTGGGGTGGGGGCCCGATTAAGGTACTTACCTAATAGGTTAGCTCTTAGTAACGGAGGGTGCAGGTGTGCACCTAGGTAGTATATCCTGCCTGCCTGTACCAAGATGTATACGTATGCATGTCTTCCCCAAAGAGTATAGTCTTGACTGTATTTATTATAGGGTTACCTCCTATTTACCGTCTCGGTGTTTGCCGGGGAATTTTACCTCCTTGGTACAGCGCTCTTGGCAATGCCCACTGCTGTATGTACATGTAGTACCCAGACCTCATCGCGACCAGCCAGTTATTTACCATGACACCTCCAGAAAAGATGGCCCAAAAATGTATTTCCACGTTCCACCTTGGAAGTGTATTACTTCCCTCCCTCTTACTCTATGTCCATTGCAGATCCGTCGTGATGTTACAAGCAAGTGGCCATCCCCGCCGGTAGCCCCATCCCCATGCACATCCGAATGGGCAGGTGTCTACATGTATGGTAGTCTTATTGATTACAAACTGGGCACAAACTGGCCGCTTATGTAAGGTAAGAAGACCTACTTGGAGGTATGTATGATACAAGGTCAATGTACCGTACGCACCTACAGACCTACTGCCTGTACGGAGTATTTGCATATACGAGGACGAATGATGGCCATTACCGGTTGATCTCTCATGGCCTCTGCGGCTTTCACACCATCCAATACTGGGCCATCCAGTGCTGCTGGCTGGCGTCCCACGGTCGGAAACGGGCACCCTAAGCGACAGTGTATATACGCGATATCGTCCCCCCTCCCGTTTGCTGTCCTGCCCATACACATCGTATTGGATTGGATTGTGCATACCGATGCCATTCCCGACAAAACCTGCTTTGTTCAACCATGCCTAGGTCCAGCTCTGCCTACAAACCCTCGTGCTTGGGATCATGGCGTTTTCCTTCCTTTTCTCCTTTCGCCCTTCCGGCTTCCTCCTCTCTTCCTCCCCACTCTCGTAGCCGGGTCGCGGTCACGTTGACTCAGGATGAGACATATACACCATCATACCAACCTCGACTACTTAAAAGAGAAACACGCCGGACTCGTAACCGTTAGGATTGCTTTGGTCCATGATTAGCCCATGTTCTACCGCCGCCATACCAGCCTGGGCCTATTAAGTCGAGGGAACGATTGAGACCCGAGACGACTGGCATCCAATCGACTTCATGGGTCTGTACCACGCTTACCCCCCCAGGGGGCGTTGCAAGTCCAAGCGAAGACAGAGACGACGTCTTTACCCCAGTTCCAGGTCGTGCCCGCTCTTCCGACCACTGCTGCATGTGATTCGAATGGAGGGTCCCCAGCGCGATGTCAGCCGGATCCCACACCCATGCACCATCTCATCATCGGCAGTGTCGAGCCAGAAGAGCTGTCTGGTAATAATTGAGAATACAACGCCCGGAACACGCTGGAGTTGGTGGGTGGCGATCGTTGCGGTCCTGGACGAGACGTGAAGCCTTGCTTGAGAACCTGTAGCCATTGAATGGGTCCGTCCACGACGTGCCGACCTTCGTTACATTTGACAAACCTGCCAAAGATGCATCGGACATTGGCAGCATTCGTTCAGTTCGCTCAAAGGCCCTGTTCTACGACAACCTGGCGCAGTCTTGCGTCGTCGTCGCACAGTCATAACCCCGCTTAGGCTTTTCAAGATCACCTCTGGGCTCTTGCAGCTTCGATGATTGATTCGCTCGATGACCGTTGGCAAAATTGGCTACCTCGCACCAGATTTGATTACCCAGAGGCGAGTGATATTGCGTGAAGAACCCGTTGCTACCTTTTAGGATACGTCCATTCGCAAAGAGCATATTACTGAGCGCGCATCACGTATCTCCTCTGTCTGATAGGGCGGCACGGAGCGACCCCCCCTTGGCGAATTAGCTCCTCAACTGCGCCGAGATCCGTAGTCCCATCTTCGATCTAGAGATCCGAGATGAAACTATATAGAGATTCCGACGTCCTGTATCCCTAGCAGACATGCAGTGTTGCAGTGCGCTACGTCATCTGCACAGGCTGATCGATGTCGGGTAGCAACTTCAATGCCGTTTGTCACAAGCCACGCCTGGCAATCAGCGGCTCCTGTCTTACTCTTGACAGGGAACATCTTTCTTCCACTACCCTCGTACCGGTTTACCTTGCGGGATATATGGATATCAATGGCTGCTCGACCTTGCACGTGTAGTACGGCGGTCTCGCACTAGATGTCATGCAGATAACCGCCTCAGCCCGCCCGACACCACAGATCAACGGCCGTACTGTAGTATATTGCGACAGCGGGTTGAGGACTCTTTGCTATGTCTCTGTTTATATATTATCACGCGCTTGATGCCCTATTATCATCTGGCAGCGCCCATAGCAAGTCATTTTATTGATTCAATAGGAAGCCCCATGCTCTTCACCTCGCATTATCTAAAATTTCCTCCTCCCTGTCACACGTTATCACTATTAGATATTCTAAGTCGCGAGAATGCTTTGAGCACGCTCTCGCCCAACTCATATTCTATTTTACAAGTTTTCCACCACGGTCAAGACAAAATATGCTTACTCATTCCTGAACACGAAAAGATCAAATCTTCGGCTAGATTAGGTGCGAATCGGAAAATATATCTCAGGTTACAATATCCCCAGGGACTTAGAATACTACTGCTTTCAATAGGAACATTCCGATCCGGTCTCTTTTTGCGGGATAATATAGGTATAGTATTATTACCAGCTGATCGAACGGCTCAAAAAAGCTTTTTTTACTAATCCGTCTTCTGATATACATCACGCACCTCTAATCTATTGGTTCGGCGCAGCTAATCGATGAACATTCCCCCCTTTGCTGCTGTGGCCGGATTACAATGCAAGGCTAGTCATCACTGGTTGAAGACCTCGTCACCCTCTTTTGTGTAGAGTCATTGTCAGAGCCACGACTTGCCCTTCGCTTTCGCTTCTTGGTCTCTACTCATGCGAGTAACCACCCTCACTGCACTTTCATGATTGATACGGCAGTTGCCTCTTACCTTGGTCAGTTTCGTGTGTTATACGGTCCATCCACCCAAGGATTGATCTTCGTTCCTTGGTAGCAACCGTATCCGGCTTCCCCCCCTTCTGCGCTCAATAGGTTTACACAGTTCATCAAACGCCATACAACAGACTATCCGCGTTTGCTGACACTCTACAAGCATTTGGCGATATAACCCAACTTCGAGGGTACAATATCAGGAATAAAATCTCAAGCTGTACCGAGGTTTTTTTTTCTGCCGCGAGGAAGTCCGTATGGAAAGTTGTGGCAGCAAGGATAAACCATAGGCATGCAGTTCCTGTTAGGGGGTAAGATCTCAATATAACCAGCTGATTCTATAAAATCCCTTAAGTAAACATAAGAAGCCTTGAGCCTACTTAGAAGATAATTTCTAGGATGTCGATCTTGTTTGTTTCTAAACAAGGTATAGTTTATTCTATACTTCTCGTGAGTTGTCTACCTTCTTCAAAATGCTAAAATAAAAGCTTTTTAGCTTGCTTGAAGTTTTAATGCAATCTCTTGTTGCTTAATATATTTATAGATAAACTTCGGTGATGGTCGTGATATTTAGTTTTATTTATTGAAGGACTTCTGTAGCTTGTTTATGCTATAATTATATAGAACTTTTATCTGCAGAGGCACTCCGGATTTTCTAAAACACAAAATTATATTTATCTAAAACTTGCATAATAAATATCGAAGCCCAAGCGCAAGTGTAGTCCTTCATAGCTAGGAACGTACAGCATTACGATCGATTGTTGTTTTAACAGAACATTACTTAACAATAAAGCTAGAAGAGCAAGTAGAAGAAGGACCGGACCCAAACCTACTAATAACAATTTGAGGTCCTTTCTTCTGTTGTTATTATTAGTAATTGGCTGCATGTCTCCTAGGTATGTGAGAGGGCTTGCTCCACTTCATGAGCTTGCGCACGCTTCTCTTTACGGCTCATTTTACTTTCAAAAAGGCAATCATCCTGGAACAACAGGTGGACCTCTAAATCGTCCGGTAACTATCCTCATCATTGTAGCCTCCATTGGGCATATCCTTACATTCAATCAAACCGTAATGGTTGTTACAATCACTAGTAAAGTCCTATAAAAGCGCACTTCCTTGGAAACTAATTTCTATTGCTCCATCCATCATCAGAGGAAACAAGGGCCAGTCACTAATATGGGGTAGAGGTTCTTCCACCTCTTTAACAACAAGTTCGCTATCAGCACCAACGTGTCCGAGCGTTTAGTGTAAGTAGGTCCCAATGGAGTCTAAAGTCCCTTCTCGTAAATTGCCTTCCACTCATAGCTTAGTGGTCGTTAGCAATGGGGCATATGAAGACCAGTGCACTCAGGTGCTCAGGGTCTCTGGAGTAGATTGCTGTGCTTTATATAATCTTGTATCGCATGGCAGAAAGCCTGGGCTTGACTTTCGAAGAATTGGTCCCATTCTCGCTCTGCCGCGCAGATGCATGGATATCTCTAATTATGGACAGGTCAGAACTTTAATCTGAACACTCGGATTTCGGTTGGAGGAAATACCTAGTACGCCTGAGGCCAAGCCTCAAATCTACAATGATTTAGCGGTTGAGTTTCATTTAATATGCAAGTGAAAACATGTAGGGTTTCAGCGAGGGGGGGGGGGGGGGGGTTACGCTTGAGGCTAGATTTTCAAGAGACGGCAGATCAATTGACTACGGGAGGGCTTGGCGTGGCCTAATATGGAAAGTTTATGGAAACTTTATAAGTTTCTACAGTATACTGTATACTTAACTAATATTAAACGCAATAATATATGTTACTTATACAATCAATTATAAAATAATTTATTTTGCTAACTATATAAATTATTTTAATTAGTTATAATTATATAACTCTGTTTAGTAGGTAAATACCTCAATTAACTATACTGGCGCGCGCTACCTGCCCAGTATTACGCTCGATATTAGTTAAGTATACCGTGTACTGTGGGTCCACTAATCTCTATATTTGGCTAAACCGCCAAGCCCTCCCATAGTCAATTGACAATTGATCTACCACCACATTTTCAAATCTGTAATGACTCAACCTGAGTTTCACCTGATATAAAAAGCAAAGACACCTCCGAGGGACTGCCTTGGCTTCTTTTCCTTTCGTACTCACACTCCCACTCCCACTTGTATTTGCAAAGATCACGTCTATTCGCATCAGGGCCAACAAAACAATATGTCATATATCTCTACTACGACAGACCGCGACGCGACTAAGGAGCCACCGGAAGCGTCTGAGCACAAGGTTGAGTTGTTCTGTCATTTCACCGCGCGTTACTCGTTCGCAACCACTTTCCATTTACAGGTGTGTACACGAAAATGGCTCAACTTTTCCAAAAGTGTTGCCGGGAACGAGCGCACGGACTTTGGTAGACCCAATACAATCGTAAACGAAACCGAATCCGTTCCAGGCGTGGTCTCACCTCTAGGAACACTCAAGCGCCTCCCTCTAGAGGTTAGATACATGATATACGATCTTGTATTCCCTCCCACGACCAGCTATTTCGATTTCAGCGAGACTGCGGTCTACTGGCCGCATGAAAGTCCCTTGTTGTCAGTATACTTTGCGGTCCCGAAACTCGCCCACGTGTGCCGAGAGATGAGACAGTACGCCATGCCCAAATATCAACTCGTATGGTGGACTAGCAGGAGTGTGATACCCACGGTGAATCGTAAATCGAAGGCCAAGTCTGAGTACCAAGAAACTACGAAGTCCGGATTCGGAGTCTTTCAGCCCGACAAAGACGTTATCAAGATATACACGCGCGATATTGTAGAGGTGGAGCTGGCTCAACGCGCGACGGTGGAATGGGACGATCCAACTAAGCCACCTATCCTAAAGGAGCTGTCGACGCGACAAGTCCGTTATCCTCCACTGCCGACTTTTCCTTCCTCCGTTTGTACTTCCTACACTTTCATCCCAAAGGAATTGGGACTGTGGGAAAGAACTTGGACGAAGGATTGCCACAACAAATTTCGAGAAACCCTGCGGAAGATCTAAACCTCACGGGATAATAGGTCGATCAGCAAAGTTAGCAGCGGATAGGGACTTGTCATAGCCACGGACCTCAGGTCGCCTTCTCCGCGGATACTCGCTGGACAACCGATGGTTGACAACACTTCCTGTCAGATAGTAACACGCTCAAGGACGACTTATCAATTTCTTACCAGCATAAGCTTAGACATCGTACAATCTTGCTCCTTGTCCTACTAATATAAATCACAGTACATATTATTACAAATAGTACAGCGTTCGAAATATTTTATATCATTGGAAGGCTGGCCCGCTTTCTAAACAGAACACGAAGTGCGTATACACGGAACACAGGTGGTTTAGGACCTTTGCCGTAACACCAACAGCAACAGTCTCTTCTTCTGGACCTTGTCTTAAATCACGTTGTGTGCATTAGGCATGCCACCTAGTCGACGTCTTCATCTTGCTCTTGCCTGTCTACACTGTGGACTATTGTCAATCGGCTATGAAGCCTGCTGCAGGCCTGTTTTGCCCAATTCCAAACTGCAGCGAACCAACGTCTCACTGCGTCTCCAGCACGTCCAATTCCAATTGACAACCCGTGCATTATCATCCCTAGGACTCATTTAACATCAACCTCAACACCGATATACATCGCGTCGTCATCGTCATCGTCGTTGTTGTCGCCATACTTTTCTTCGCGGCAGCAATAGCTGCCTTCGCAGCAGTCCCAGTCTACACCTCTCCCATCCGGGAAACCATCGTCATACTGCGATCGATGCAGAAGATACTGGTAATCGCTGCGCCAGCCACGGGAGCAGTCCACAGCCCAACTCCCGCTCCAGTACGTAATATGAGCGAGGAAAACAAAAACGAAGATCGGCAAAAGGTATGCTGTGCCTAGATCGATATTTATCTATAATGGGCTGTTTATGTTTATCACCGGAGAGACATCCTGAGTTTGGAGGAACTCAAATTTAGCGGCGTGATGAAATACTGCTACTAAGGAGGGACAGTGCCCATATATTACCCCTCACGGTGGTGTCATGTCAATTACCTCCATCTCTTTTACAACTTCGCAATGCAACAGATCAGCTGAATCAATGCTGTATTAAGATTTTAGGTTCTACCCGAGTTAATGCCTCCTATGCTGCACAACCTACCGAACACTCGAAGATCTGAAATATATGTTAAAATAACTTCATAGCGGCTACTAATTCTTAAAGAAGGAAAAAAATCATGATATACGATTACTTAACCAAGGTCTTAAAAACTGTCGGGTTTGCAAATAAGGTTGTATTGGCGTTTACATACGATAACTCCATCCGTTACCAACGTTCCCTCCAAGAGTTCTCACATTAACCCTCATTCCCGAGACTTTCGCAGCGTGCGTCTATTTCTGCAAGGCATCAATCCACTCCAAAGCCTGCTTGGGGTCAAGTCTGGTCTTGAAATCAGGCTCGATGGCCGTGTTCCGCACGACGCCATCCTTGCCGACCAGAAGGGTGGCCGGAATGGGCACCTCCCAGGTGCCGTCGCCGTTGCGTTTGTTGAGGTCGATCCCAAGCGACTTGTGCAGGTCCTTGGCGCTCGACTGGTCGTACACGATGCCCAGCTTCCTGGCGAAAGCGTTGTGCAGATCGGTGAGGACGGGGAACTGGAGCGCGAGCTTCTCCGTCGTCGACAGGTTGTTGTTGGGCAGCTCCGGGGAGATGGCGACGAGCGTGACGCCCCGGGCCTGGAACTCGGCGAGATGCTTCTGCAGGAACGCGATGGCGACGTTGCAGAACGGACACCACTCCCCGCGGTAGAAGGTGATGAGAAGAGGCCCCTTGGCCAGCAACGAGCTGCTCGTCACCTCCTTTCCCGTGGCGTCCGTCAGGCGGAACTCGGGAAGCTTGTCGCCTGCTTGGATCGTCTTCGATGGGTCCCATGTCGACATGAACTTGGCATGCCCATCGCTCACCTGGTTAACCAAAGCCTCCGGAAAAGAAGCCAGTTTAGCTGTAATCTGCTCGAGTTGCTCTCGTTGACTCATGGTGGAACTGTTTGGCGGTATTGTCGTTGTTAAACTGTCTGTGTGAATTGATTGGGATATAATGTTTGGGGACTGGTAAGCCAAAGTAGATATTGGATGATGCTGAGGAACGGTGGATAGGAGAAGAGAAACGACGTTCTCTTCCCTTTTATATATGAGATTTGGGTCTTTGATATTCAGCGGGTATTATATGGCACGAATAATCGAAGGATCACCGTCGCTTGTACGAGTGTAAGCTGATTGGTAATTATCGCTGCCAGTTGATGAGAGAAACGATACGTCACGAGCTGCAGCATGTTGTTCTAACCTGGCTTGTCGGCCTCTAGCTGGGGATACATTCTCCCAATTGGAATAGCGCTCGTTGTTGGTGCCATACTCTATGCCCATCTCCGTTGTTGCAATCGACCCGAAACTCCAAGTTAGGGGCAGACTGAATGTGAAAACATGCAAAGTCAGACCATGTGGAGGGGACCCACGGTCATATCGAGTGTACGCCCTTCACTAATTGACAGGGGACCATTATCCTAATTAGTGTTAGGGCATCATCTCGATGGCAATGCATCGCACAAGGACATACTACCCAGAAACTTTTGATTCCTTTTTCTCTCTGCTTCGCTTTTCCAACTCGGCCGCCGGTCACTTTCATAGGCCGAAAATCATTGTTTCTGTATCTCTATCTTTCTAATATGTGTAAGCAGCTTAGTTTTTCTGATTTTTCTTTGGCCCGAGTGACAAATGCTTTTGACTGCGTCTCGCGGAGCCGCATCGAACCATCCCCTGATTTAGAGCTAGATAGAGTAAAGTCTTTTCAGCGAACAGAGTGAAGTAGAGTGGGTGGGATTTGAAGTGACTGAGTAAGGGAGAGTAGAGCCACAAGGTGGCAATACAACTTGGAATCTCAAGGATACAGGAGATCCTCTCGTACGAGACTGTCACGAAGACTTCTCCTAGCTAGTTATTGCGTTAAATCCAGTTGTATTTCAGTATGATAATTTAATTCCTCAATTAAAAGGTTAGGTATTTATCCCAGGAAGTATAGGTATGGCCTATCTCCTAGCATAAAGGCAAAGTAAGTACCCCATATAACCAAGCCTATTCACATTATCGACTTCAATAGACTTTGGCCTCATATAATACGTACTCGGCATTGGCAATCTCGTTGCTAAATTCTCACAGCCTCACCCTTTTCCCCGGCTCAAGAGCCTAGGCTAAAACGGAAAAAGGCGGTCTCATGCAACGTCAAAGTCGAACTGCAAAATTCAATACGAACTAATGCTGCTCGCCATAAGATACGCGTAACAGCACCGATAGTCGACGCCCTACTATAGTTTTCATAGGTCCAATCAGAATCAGCCAGTCTGCCTACAAGACAACATCAATCTTGAGATGATTTTCTAGTCACTTGCTTTTCTTTGCCAAAAAGTCAAGTGCTCGGTTGAATTTTACTAGGTCCCAATCGAAGAGAGAGTTGGAGGCTCCCTCCCTCAAGGCATCTATCCCCGAGTTCTTTTCTAGGATCGAAATTCATACCAAACTTATTACTGTTCGTCTCTTTCGGCTTCCTACCGCAGCAGAATCCACGACTATGGAACATAAATCGGCAGCGTAAACATGGCATCTTGGCCGCCAGCTCCTTGAGCTAATAATCTATGCTATTTGGCCGGAGGTTTTCTGACCTGAGGCACGAAGGTACAGAAAAGCTAACGTCGGCTGACTGTATGTTTAGATGTATGTAGTAGTATATGATTGTTTGTGTATTTACCAAAGAAGCGAAAAGAAGCAATATTGAACACTCGGTACGAAGTGCTTTGCTGACTTATTGTGGCGGTGCGGCGGTCCCGCCGATTCGGTCTCTGCTAAACGCCCTGAGGTCGCAGCTGCCGGGCCGCCTCTTCGTAGAACACCTTGGCCCACTATCTAGGCGTGCAAAGGGATGATCTCGCTCTGATTTATTGACCTTCCCGCTGCTAGTTATTATCAGCTCTGTTCCCACACACATGATAATCTTTCTTTCCATCATTTTCGAATATGGCGATCAGCGATATTGAGCTAGGAGCTAGAGGTGAAATTATGTAAGAGGCCTGCTGCGTAGCCCTTGTGTAGACCATTTCTACGTCTGTATTCAAAGCAGAAACAAAGCCCTTGTGTGTGAAACTATGGAATTGTTTAAGGTATATCTACCGTCTAGCAAACCCTTTGTAGTGAAACACAAGCTAGGTCTCGTGAACTCGAGCGAAACAGTCGTCCTTGTTCACTTGTATATATATATAGGAAGGCACCAACTCGATATTTTATTGCTATTATTTGCACAGATCACCTTCACCCTGGTACGTGAGCCATCAATATCAAAATGCCACCCTCGCGCGACGTTCAGTCTCTCTATGCGATAGCAGACAATATCGACTCACGTAAGCCGTTGAAAGAAACACTAGATGCAAAGGCGTTGCTCAAATTAATCAAGAACGAGGCACTGGCTTTTCGAGAGTCAGATTCGAGTAAGTTGAGAGAGCTCGTCGGTGCTTTCCACCACTGCCAGGCGCTGGCCGCCAGGTCCCCGGGCTCAGAACAGCTGAAAGATTCGATTTTGCAGTTCATGATGATCGTCGATGAGTGTTTCTTCTTCAAAACTCTGACGAGGAAAGTGAAGACAAAATGGGGCCGGCAGCATCTCGTAACTTTGAAACTCGAGGACAGTCCTTCGTCGAAAGATGCCTCGAACGATAGGAGAGGTATCTGGACATCGTCTAACCGCACAGTAACGCTGTGGATGAAAGGAGTGTACGATCGCGAAGACAGCTCCTACAGATTCTCTATCGAGTCGATTTTGCTCTCCTGCGTACATGAATCCATACATGCCTTCTTATGGCTCTTTGAGAATGAGGATCACCCGAAGCATGAGGAGCGGGTAGCGAAGAACGGGGGACACGGGTCAATTTTCATTGAAATGCTTCGAGTGGTTGGGGAGAGGATAGAGGAACTAACAAACTCTCGCGAATGGAAACAGGAACGCTATATTGATCCCTATGGCCCTAAAGAAATGCGCCCCGATCCTGTATACCCTCCTATGGGGCCCCCAGGATTTGGAGGTCCTGGGGTTCCCCCGGGCGGCTTTCCACCTGGCGGCTTTCCTCCTAGTGGTTTTCCACCTAGTGGGTTTCCACCTGGCCGTTCTCCGCCTGGCGGCTTTCCTCCTGGCAGCTTCCCTCCTGGTGGTTTCCCTCCTGGTGGTTTCCCTCCTGGTGGTTTTCCACCTGGCCGTTCTCCACCTGGTGGTTTCCCTCCTGGCGGCTTCCCTCCTGGTGGTTTCCCTCCTGGTGGCTTTCCTCCTAGTGGTTTTCCTCCTGGTGGTTTTCCTCCTGGCCGTTTTCCACCTGGCGGCTTTCCTCCCGGCGGCTTCCCGTCCCACAGGTAGACTAACTTAAATGTTATAACTCTCACTAGATTCAATGATATATCGAAATACCACTGTTTGCTAATTAATAGCAAAATGACTTTTTTGTGCTTGCCAGGGTAAAATATTATAAATTAACATGGACAAGTATTCTCGCGCTCGTGTATAACTATGCTTAGTCGTAGGAAGTAAACCAGTGCACACTCTCTAGTCAAGGAATCTCTATAGGTGTATTCAAAAGCTTCATTAGTCTAGGCTATATCTACGAATGATAATCTAAAAGTGCATGTTATGTATACGATCTTATATTTTTATTTTTATCTTCTTGGAAGCTCAGCATCCTGTAAAAGCTGCAACGGCAACTTTAATTAATAAGCCTGTTTAGATTTCATAAAGCGAGGGTTATGTAAAAATGTTAATTCTATGCATCGCATTTAGTACCGTCGGCTCCAAAATCTCCAGTCCTAGAGGCTTCCATACCAACTCTTCAACATTTGTATGCAAAATCATATGTTGTCTTTAGTTTTTAGTCACATCATATCTTCGACTAGCAGCTTGGCGGCGCAACTTGATCCAAAACCCAGGTATACCCAGCCGACAATTTCACTTTGCGTACCCCATCACTTAACATTGTGCCGTGAGCACCTACAACGTTCGACTGCAAAACACTGTGGTACCACATCACCAGATAACCGGTAGGGTGCGTCTCAAGCCGCAGCGGAACTGCTAGGAACTGGTAGGGTGTCATCACGCTGACTATATTCAGCCATCTGAAAAACTGTGTGTATTACAGTTGGGTGGCAGTTGAAGACTTGGTATGAAGACGTCCAGGACTGATGATGTCGAATCCGAAACTGAATGTCCTACTGAGAGTACTTAGGTACCTATGTCATCTGCAATGTGATATGTGGCTCTGATAGGTGGCTGGATAAACTTCGGGGTTTCTAGGGCTGGGTGGGGCACACGATTCTGTTGGCTTTTTTTTTTTTTTTTTTTTTCGATAGAGCTCGTGATTTGGACCGTTTTCGCCCGGCTAGCCGAAACCCCTGTAGACCTCCGGGACCTCAGAGGTACCTATTGATTCACGTTACACCCGCAAGGCCACTGCGAAGTAGAACTGCACGGTAAAACCAGACATCACGATAGGCTTAGAAATCATTGGGACACAAGTGTTTGACTTTTACGTCAATGTCAATTCTGCTACGTAGGTTCGTGTTTACGTAGCCATTCGCGCAACAGAAAGCAGTATCGCAGTGACCCTGGACGAGATGTCTTTGCCGCCTCAGAGTCTCGGCCGAGTGCGCAGTACCATAACCTTTTAATGCCCTTATTCCCCAACACCAAACCATGTGTCACCGGCGGGGTATTTAGATCGTCGTCTCGTAGGCAATAGGGACGATAGTCTCGGGGATGTTGCCAGTCATCGACACAGTGGTTGCGCCGCGGGGCATGGCCGGCTGTCGTTTAACCTCGACCGAAATGCCATCCGCCCGGGCCTTCTTCTTGGCTTCGGCATTCGCTTTCACCCGTCGGAGGAAGTCGTCTCTTGATCGTGAGGGTTGGACGTGCTCGATGCGCAGGTTCACGCGCTTCTCGAGGAACCGGTTTCCTACTTTCTTCTTGACAATCACCCCGACGGCCGACTTGGTGACGTTGTAAACAATCCCGGTCTGAGGCGTTAGTGTTTGTCTGTCTGTGAGGCGCCGAGAGAGATTACCTTGCCGTGGTAGACTTTATGGGGCATGCTGTCCCACAATGTTAGTAGAGGCCGGCAGTTGATGGGCTACCACGTACCCCTTCTGGACCGCGCCATTGGCCTTGATATCTACGATGTCTCCCACATGGTACTGTCGCATGTACACCGTGAGGGGAATCGATCCCTTCTTGCGGTAGTCTCTGCTGAAGGCATACTGCGCACAACACGTTAGTTTGAACGGACAAACGACAGGATCTTCCATACTCTCGTGCCGGCACGAAGACCGGAAGCGTGACCCATTTTGGCGGTGGACGAGGGATACTCTGTGTGGTGTTGAGGGAGGTCGAGCTCGGGAGGTGTTGGATGAAGGTGTCAGTGTGGGATGAAGGAAGGTATTCAAGGCTGTGGGCTTGGAGACCCACATGATGTGGCCCGTGCAGACTCGCGTCGGGTGGAAGATGCACTAACCTTTATTAGGTTAGGTCATGGTGGCCGTGGCTTGGCCGTGGCGGTGCAGACCGGACGCAGCCCAGAGCTAGTTCTCCAACATGTTGGCAACCACACGAAAGCAGAAAACATCTTCCCGTGTCTCGATGCTCAGTGCCAAAACAGGAGGATGCTTTCAAAAACAGACTTTCTTTTGTCACGCTTTGTATCGGCACACCAACGGCCTTCATTACGTGGTGGTCCGCAAGTCATAAATTCAAGGGCAAAGGCTAGGAAGGAAGACACAAAGCCACGGCACGGTAGCCGCTTTCAACAGGTTCGGAAGCTCCCAGTTTGCTAATCTAGCTGTGGTCTTGCCCTTGGTCTCTCTAAGATGTCCAGGAAGTTCATATATTCAAGTGGTGTCAGCAAGGAAAGAGTGGCCTTGTGTACAGAAAATGTAAAAACTAACCAAAAACACTGCGTTGCTTTGATGTATTGAGAATCATCAACCACTCCTTAGCTAGCATTCGCGTTGAATTACAATTTTGCCTTTCCTCTTGATCGCTTGGTTTCCCAATATTAATTGCTAGAATTATGCTAGGAAGTGTAGATTCGGCCTATCTCCTAGTATAAGGGCAAGGTGAGGAGTGCCTCTTTTTGCTGACACGCCCGGGACCGTATGCAAGATCGGAAATTGTCATAATGTTGGGTTTATCCCGAGATCTTCTGTGTGTGGCATCCATTACCTGGAGACATCAGCCTTGGAAAACGCCGAGCAGACGCGAAAGATACAAGTGGAGTCCCATAGAACATCGAGATTGCTCGGATCCTATTGTGGAGGGCGCTGCTTCCATTATGTCCATCTTTTAAACTTAAGCCATTGTGTCAGGGATATATATCACACCTATCCTGTTCGATCCTCCTGTGACCCTGGTCTCTGACAGAGCCTCATCTACGGTTTGTTTCTACACAATTAGGATGGCTCAGTAGCAGTAAACGCGCAACCCAAAACCTTCGCAAAGCGGTTATGAGAAAGCTTGGGATTTTGAGCATGCGGCGCTTAGAGGTGGTAGTACGGTGGAAATGCCTATGTGGCCAAAGACTCAGGTTAGTGCGGCATACCGCGGAAATAACTCTTAATCAGCATATGCAAAGATCAAAGCACTACGATTCAATCGGCTCACGGAAGCATACATTTTCTTTGCGCGGAGGTGTGCTCTGTTAATGCAGCCGAGCGACATTGAGGAGGCGAGCTTGCAGGAATGGTGTCAACGAGCAGCAGCTGCAACGATATCTTAAAGGGGTCATTCATCACTACATGTTGAAAGATGCTGGAAATGTGACCTCTGTGGTATCGTCCTCGAGAATCGAACACCAAGATCAACCCAGATAGCAAGTGTCGCGCATCGCGACTTTGCGCCAACCTGTTGTCTTTCAAGATCAATTTTGGCGCAATAGAAAGTATCCATCAAAGGCCATCGCTAAAGGTCAGGGTTCTATGGAATCAGCGTTCGAAGAGAATGGAGAGCACGGATGATAGCAATCTCGGGAAAGAAAACATGGTGCTTAACCATAGTTTCGAAGGGGGATATTCTACAAGACGACGACATAGGGGATGAGTACGAAGCGTATGATGATAGCACTGAAGACGAGGATTGGGCAACCATTGGAGCAGCTGCATTGAGGAGGTCTAAGTATAATTGCGAAAACGAGAATACGGAGTATATTACGAGATAATAGAAGAGGTAGCGAGGACGCCGAGGATGTAAGCATGACGCAAGACGAAGGTATTGAGGATGAAGATGCACCCTATGATGACAGGACTTCCGAGTCCCTTTGCAGCACGCCCACTAATATTTTCTGGTTGTTTTTAGCCGCCATTAGACCGGCGAGGCCTACGAGCCGTTGCACGATGTCAGCCAAGTCTGCCCCGTAGTGCCTTTCCAGCTATTGCTGAACGATCGTCCCTCTTTCCATAGCTTGAAAGTCATATTTGAGGACCGGATAGAGAGATTACCCGACAAGGTTGAAGGGGAGGTAATATTGAAGGAGGGTACGCCACATTAAATTTACTCTGATTATTTTTTTATTGAGGGAGCTGACGTTTATATTATGATGGAAGCGTATGAGAATGGATTGAGTACAGGTACGGCAGAGTGCAGCAGCCGGACGTAGGCCGGCAAGAGAACTGCACCAACACGAGTAGGATGCGTGCATCCAGTAAACAGCATGATGCGAGAACGAGGTCCGCATAGAACTTGGATCGAGGGACAGCAGGACACACAAGGGGACCGCAGCAGAAAGCGAGTAATAGGCGGAGCAATTCCAGGAGGTTTTTGTCCAGCTCGCGAGGCCGGAGCGAGCCGGCAACGGCAGATCAATAATAGATAGAGACCAGTATGTCTGGTAATGCCGTCAACCCGAGTAATACTATATATCTATTGGGGGAACTGGCTGTGTAGAAGTAGGCAGCGCTACAAAGGTACAATGCATATACTCATCGCCTACACGAATGCCCTATTTTTCTGCTGCGGTCATGCAGGCTCTAGGGCCTCCCGTCACGCCTACCTCATTGGCTTTAATAATGAATTGTCATCAGTTTTTATACTTGGGTTGGTTGCCACAGTGACACGTAACGATAGTTCTCTTTGTCTTTTTTTTCTTCACATCCCCACAATCTTTACACATCATGCCTCCCGTAGCATCATCCTGCCAAACCCAGGTTCAAATCGAGACCAAAGCGAAACCCAGAATCGCTTGGAGGGAATAGGTCCATATGGGGCCACTCTGAAGCAAGGACTGCTCTCCAAACCACTTACAAAGTCCGAAATTGAGATTAAGGGTAATGTGGAGGACTCGGTTGTGGGCACATATATCCAGAATGAGGGGATGATAGAGTTTGGTTCGTGCGGGGATCTCTCTAGGCAAACGAAGTATTAATGTAGACCCGACTAGTTTCGTGTTTGGCAGAGATCGAAAGTAAAGAGGTCGCTATCATTGTTCGTGACCTCCTTTTCTGTGTATATCTATATATATCATTTCTAAAGTTGAAATAGGATCCTACTCTGAAAGGGATGAGATAAAAAAAGATCAATGCAATAAGCCTACAGAGGATCAGGGTGTGCATAGTTAGAGCATACACTTCGCCTCCTGAAGCTCCTATTTGTCATTTAATGTGAATGTTACATTATAAGAATCTATCTCAAAACACCTCATATACCGTCGCAGTACTCATATGTGAACCCCTGCTATGTCGGAGTTGTCAATCGATCGAACGGTTCTCGACTGGTCGATAGATCGATTGGAATCTTGTTGGCAAGCTTGACCCCTGAGATTGGTCCAATTCCTGGCCAATGATGGAGGACCATAGGTTGCTTTCGGACAAGGAACAAGGGCCAAGTTATCTTTAAACCTTTAATTTAATTACTCTCATTATTTACCCCTGATGGCCGAATTTTCCATAGTTGAACACTCATTGCTGAGTGAAAAATGTAAAGGGAACGCCCGGTTTTTGTAGTCATTCTTGAACATCAATTTTAGCAATTCTGTTGAGCAACATGACCTCAAGGCCCTACGTTCTCTAACGCCATCTACACCAACACCCGCTGGTCCCAATGGTTTCCTAGATTATTCCGTGTGGACTGCTGAAGCGTTCGAAAAGTGTAACCAACTGAAACAAAACTGGGAAAGAGAATGGTACAAGAGTAGTGTAGGTACTTAATATCGTTTCCTACCAACACGACCGAACTAATCCAACAAGGCCAATTCAGCAACAAGAATCAATCCCCAGCGGCAGCCAGGCCACACTGACGGCGATTGCAGCGCCGCAAGCGCTTCATGACCAACTGCGGCGATAGTGACGTTGGTCTACGGTCTTCCCAATCACAACTACCCAATGAGAAGGCAAAGGGCAGAGGCAAAGACCGAACAGCACCTCGAAGTCTAGGGCACCAGCAGGATGAGCTCGACCAGTATCTCGCTGAACCGATGGTCGATATTGAGCATTACGAGAAGGAACCATTAGCTTGGGGGAGTGATCTTGGCGCGATCGCATTGGCATACCTAGTGCATCCATCAGGTCATGGAGCAAAACAGGGGTTTATCAACCCCAACCGCCGCTTTGTCTACTACGGCGTCCGAGAGGGGTAACTGTTCAAAAACGATTTTTTGCTCACTAGGTATACCCCAATATATTAAAGAGCTAAAAGTTTAAACCGCTTTAGTATATTTTAATACAAATATATAATACAAGCACAAATTTTATTTATAATATTTAATAATAAATTAATTTAAACCTAATTAAACTTATATATTTTTGTTTAAACTTTATTTTATTTAAAAAGCATATACCTACTTTTATTAATTTTATAATAACTTATATTATTAATTATTAAGCGCTTATTTATATAGCGCTATTTATTAAAGCCTGCTTTAATTATAAAGTTTTATTATAAAGTATATATTTTATTCTAGCTACTATTATTAACTTTACTAATAGTTTACCAATCCAACCTATAACTAAAAAAGCTTTAATCTAACCTATACGTTTGATTTTAATACTTGCTTTAATTATACTTAAAGCTATATTTTAACTAATTATATTTAAACAAATAAATTATATTTTTATATTTATATAATCGAACTAATAATAAAGTATTATATTAATAAATAAAATAAAATAAAAAATAATTAATAATATTATAATTAATATATTTATTAAATTTAAAATAATCGATTTAATTAGTACTTTTATATACAAAATTATTAAAAAAATTAAACAAATAAAAGTATTATTAGCTTGTAATATTTTAATTAACCAAATTTTTAATAATTATAAAAAATTTATTTAATATTTAAAATCAAACTAAACAATCCTAAACTTATATATAGCTAATTAATTTTATAAATTAGTTATATTTATTATAACAAGCAATAAAAGTTTTATTATTAAATTTAATATAGATTTTTTATAACTTATCTAGCTTATAAATATTAAAGCTATAAATAATAATACTATAAAAAACAAGTTTATAATTAATTTTTATTATTTTTAATAAGTTTTTTTTAATTAGTTTTTTATAAAAACTAAAAAAAGCAAAAAATATTAAATCAAAACTCTTTTTAAGTTACTATTACTTTTAATAAGCTTAAAAACTAAAAAAAAACCTAAAATTAAAAATAAATTAATTTTAATTAAACAAAAGCTAGCTATTACTAGTTATCCTTTAAATTAAATTAAAAAAGAACTAACTAAAACTAAGCTAAAGTTAGCAGCACTTAATATAGCAGAACTATAAATACTTTTAAATAAACTAATTAAAAATAAACTAATTTTTAATAATTATTTATTTAGCTTAATACTACTAATTATAAACAAAAAAAAATATAAACATTTTAGCCTACTTTTTAAAACATAAAATATAACCAAACAAAGTTTTATAGCTAGCACTAGCAAAACCTAATCTAGTTTATAAAAATAAAGTTTATTTTAAATATTTTTATTACTAAGTTTTTTTTTTTTATTATAGCTTTTATATTAAATTATAAAATATATAAATAGTTTTAATTAAAATATATATTTTTAAGCTTAAAGCTAATTATTAACTTTATTATTTATATTAAAATTAAATAAATTTAATAAATTAATCTTATTAGTTTAAAGCTTCTATTTAAATTTGTTTTAACTTTTTATAAGCTTTTTTAGTTTTATAATTTTTAGTATTTTTTTTTATAAAATATATTGCTTTAAATCAGACTGTAATTATTAATACTTATAAATATATAATATTTGTTTTATAAATAATATAATTAATAATAAGCAATCTAAATAAAAAACAGTTAAATAATCATAAATCTATATTATAACTTCTAATAAATAAGCATTTAAATTAATACTATTAATATTTATAAGCTTTATTAATTTAGCTTATTATTTTTTATTTAAAAATATACAACAATTAATAAAACTTTTTATTAGATTAAACATAATATAAAGTTTATAAAAAATACTAGGAATAATATATAGCTTAGTATATTAATTTTATATATAATAACTATTCCAAAAGTATATAAATTTAAAATATTTATATTAAATAAAAAACATAAAAATATATAATAAAGCAATATGATCTTTTTTAAATTTAGAGCTTTAAAACTTTTAATGTTTAAATATACTAAAATATCCCTAATAAATATTAGTATATTTATAACTATACTTATATAAGCTAATACAAATATATACTGCAGTAGGGCTGGTGCGTGCGTACAGGAGACAGGTCCTTAGTTATAGAATAGAACGTATTCTTAGAGACTTCAGAGATTACGGAACAAGAAGTATAAAAAGCGCACGTTTTTATTTAAAGCTATAAAAAACTTTTTCCTTACGTAAACACAAATAAATAAAGAATTAATACAAAATATTAAATAAAAGTTAAAAATTTGTTTTTATTAATTAATTATTACGTTTTTATTTATATTTATATATTAGATCTTAACCTAATCTATATAAAAATCCGCAAATTAAAAAATATAGTCCGATATAGAAAAATTAAGTAGGTTTAGTTAGTTTTAGTATACAATACGCTAATTAGAAGCTTTGCTTTATTTTATTAGTATTTTTAGTAAAATAACAAAAATTAATATTATTTAATGTTTTTTGGAACATAACCTATAATTAAAAACTAATATTTCTAGCTAATATATCTAATATATAAAAACTAACTACTAATTGCGCTAATTAGTTATATTTTTTTTAATAAATCTTTATATAAAGTTAGAATTTTAATATAATTTAATAATATAATATAAAAATAATAAAAAACTAACTATTATAAAAATTAAATAAATATAAAGTATTAATAAAACTATTATTTTTAGAATAACTAATTATAAAAATACTAATAATATTATACTATTTTTATTAAATCTATAAAAAAATATAAAACTTAACTATAGTTTTATTAAAAAAACTAATATATTTATTAAACTTAAATATATATAAGCTTTTAATAAAAAACTTATAAAAATACTATACTAATTATATATGCTTATATAGCAATAAAAACTATAAAATATTAAATAAAAAAACATTATTAAAACTTAAAAATTATTATTTTATTTTTAAAATATTTATTATTTTATTACTTCTATATATTAATAGTTCTAATTAGCAACCTAGAATAAATAACCTAAATATTTTAAAACAACCGCAAAACTTTAGGCTTTTTCTAATAAAGTTTATTTTAAATACTCCAATTATAAATATATTTACTTTTAATACTATACTAACTAATAATTAGACTAGTAAATATTAACTAACTAAGCTTTTAATATTTATATAATTAGTTTTTAAAAATGCTATAATTTTATATATTATTAGTTTACTTATTTTTAATCCTATATTTTGTTTTTAGAATTAATTTAATAAAAAGAACGTAACCGAATAGCTTTATAAAATAAAAAAACTTTTTAAGTTATATAAACTTTTGTAAGCTAAATAAATTAATTAGTTATTATACTAAATAAAAACTATAATTAAAAAACATATAATTTAATATATTATTAGTTTTTATACTAATTAAGATTAAATTATTATAAGCTTAAAACAAAAATATAAAGCAATTAATTTTAAATAAACTTAATTATAAAAAAAATAACTTACTAAGCTTTTTCTAAGTACTAAAATAACTCTTTAAAATTATATTTAATTTTTTTTTAAATATATAGTTTTAATTAATAAACTTAGCTAAAAAATCCTTTTAATACCTAAAAAGTCTTACTTATATAACCTAGTTAAATTAATCCTTTTTAATTATTTTAAAAACATTTTTAATAAATATAAAATTACTAAAGATAACCTATAACAAAAAGAATATATTAATACTATAAATATTTTTAAATAATAAGCTAATTTAGAATTTTTTTTTTAGTTATAAATAATAATATTAAGTTTTTTAAATAGTACTACTAGCCTAGAACTATTGCTAAACATACCTTTTTACTTTATTTAGTAAGCTATATAAATATAACTATTTTAAATTTTATTAGTTGCTTAACTAACCTAGCTATTTATAACTACCTTTTTTATTATGTTTTTAATAATCTATATATATATAAACCCGGTAATTAAGTAATTAATAGTTAAAATAAAAAGCTTTTCTATTTATAATATCTAAATAACTAAAGTAATAATTAAAATAATATAATTATTAATTAACTAGAATTAATACTATGCTTTTTTTAGTTAAATATTTTATTAAAAAATTAATTAGCAAAGCAGGTAGTAATATAAAAATAGCTAATTTAGAGCTTATGCTACTTAAACATAATAATTAAACTTTTAAAAATATAACTAATTAAACAACTAAAATAACTCTAGAAGCACTAATAATAATCCGTATAAATATTAATCTTGCAAAACTAAAGATTATATATAATAAAGCTATAAATTAAAAAAAAGAACAAAAGATCTTAGAGCTTTATATAAAAAATATAACTTTAGAGCTTAGTATATTTGCTTATTTATAGTTAACCTGGATGAAATATTAAAAAGGAGAAATAAAAATAGATTTATATTTTTAGCCTTAATATAGATTTATTATAACTGCTTTAATAGATACTTTTTAGTAGCTCTAGTAGCCTATAGGGCTTTACGTAAATTTAACTATATTTTAAAAGATCTAGATTTTAAAAACAAGACCTAATTATAAAACTTAAGACTTAGCAAAAATAGAAATATTTTGAACAACCTAGCCTAACTACCTGTTTTAATATTTAAACAACTAATTATAACTAATTAGCTTAATTTTAAAATAAGATTTTAAACTAACTTAGTTTTTATAGGATAATAAAAACTTAATATTCTAGCTAAAAAAAACTACTTAAAATTCTAATATAATAAATAACAAAAATACTAAAATAAGCAAGAGTTTATAGTGTTAAAAATAATTAATTAAGTTGCTTTTTTAAATAACTTATTAGTACTTATAGTTCTAGACCTTATTAATATATTTAATATATAAATTTATATAAAAACTATAATAACAAAAAGAAAATATTTAAATAAAAAAAATAATACTACGCCTAAAACTTATAATATTATTTAACTTTATAAAATAACTAATATTATAATAAATATAAGTACTGATTAGCAAGTACTTTTATTTGTTTTAAGAATAAAAAAACGCTAGGTATTTTTTAATAAAATTAATAATTTGTTTAAAGCTAAAATAGGGTTAACTTAAGAAGAACTACTAGGTTTATTTTTTAATACGTTAAAATTATTTATAATATAAGCTTTTAAAATAAGATAAATATTAAGCAAAAAAACAATTAGATTAAATTAACTAAATAAACTTAAATTTAAAACAAATAATTAATAAATACTAAACATACCTATTTTAGAAATTAATAATATATATATAATATTACAAAAATCGATAAAAAAGGTTTATAAAACTTTTTAAATAGGTATACTTAAAGTTATAGTAAGAATTGGGAAATTATTAGAAAGTTTACTAATTATTGGATTTTTTAATATTAATGCTTAATTATATATTTTAATAAAAAGTTATATTAAAAATAACTAACTTTTTATAATTAATACTTAAATAATTTAAAATAAATATTTTATTAAACTAAAAGTATTTTTATAATTATATAAAAAAATTATTATTTAGCTAATATAGATTGCTAAAAAATATATATAAACTGTTTTTATATATATAGTTCTAAATAAAAAAGCAGCTATTTTTTTATTTTTAGGAATAAATTTCCTAAAAATTATAAACTATATTTTTTATTTTAAAAATTTAATTTTAATAGTTATATTTATTTTTAGTAATATATATATTATTATTTCTGTAACCCTGCTTATTTAATTATGCTTTTATAACAAATTAATAATTAAAGCTATAAAAAACTAATAGTTATTTATATATAAAAAGCTGCTATAAATAGTTATAATTAGTTTTTAATTAATATTTAAATTTTATTTTTATTATATATTGCTAAGGTGACTTTTAATTTAGTATTAAACCTAAATAATAAAATTATATAAGAATATTTTTATAATATTAATTAGCTATTTACGAACTATATAAACTAAATACTAAAGCTAGATAATAATACTTTTTTTATAAGTGCTTTATTAGATAGTAAATTTTTAATAGTTTTTAGAACTATTATTTATAAAACTATAAAAAAAGCAAAAAAAGCAAAAGTTTTAAAAGCTAAATAGATAGTGTTTTTTTTTTTTTTTTTTTAATATTTATAATATATAAGCCTAAATTAAAAAAAATCTACTTAGTTAACAATAGAAAATATAATAATTCTGTATTTCTAGGGTTAATTAATTAAAAAAAAAAAACTTTAGTAAAAATATATAATTAGTATAAACTAAACAAAATGTTTAAAAAGGAAAAAATTTATTTAAAAATTTATTTATGTTTTATTATATAACTTAAAAAAACTTAATTAACTAAAGAACATTTTTAAAAAATTAAAAAAAATATAAAAATATTAGAACTTATTAATTAAAAAAAAAAGCTTTTAGTTAAAATGCTATATAAATATAAAATAGCTCTAGCTTAAGATTTTAGTAAAATTAAAAAAAATATATAATAAAATTATATTATTATATAAAATCTAGATAATATTATATAAAGCTTAACAAATAAAAAAAATCTTTATTTTTATATTACTATAAAAAAAAGTATTAAATATATTTAAAACCTAACTTATAAATAATATATTAGAAAAAAAATATAGTATATATTAGAACGTATAGTTTATAAAAAAAAAAAAAAAAAAAAAGCTTAGACTAATTAACTTTACTACTAAACTAAACATTGTTATAATTTAAAATATTTTTTTACTAAAAAGCTGCAATAAATTTGCTAAAAAATTTGCTATATATAAAATCTTATTAATAATTGATTTTTTTTTTAAATATAATTAAATATTTTTATTTTTTTTTAGTTAAACACTAATAGCTTTTTTTATATTATTTAGAATTTTATAAATAATAACATTTTTTTAAAGCATAACAAATTTAATAGCTTATTTTTTTAAAATAATTAACTAAATACTATATAATATTATATTTAAAAAATATAAACTATTTTTTAATAATATAAAAATTAAAAAGCTTATTATTTGTTATAATAATTAAAAAGTTACTTTTAATATATAACAATTTATTTTTAAATATATTAAAAATATTAATATAGTTTTATTAAATTTTGAATTAATAAGTATTATTATAAATAGTATTAAAAATAAATAATATAAACTAATAGTAATACTAGTTAGATATTTTTATAGAACTAATAGTTATAAACTTATAAAAACCAAAATATTTAAAATTTTAAAATAAATAATATATAGCAATATTAGAAAAATAAAAGCTTTTTTAAAAATAAATAGTTATTATTAAATATAAATAAAAATATATATTATAATAATATTTTTATTAATTATATTTTTTTAGTATAATATTAAGTTTATTTAAGAAAATAATTAAAAATAAGTAATAATAATACTATAATAAGCTTTAATAACTATTTTTTGCTTAATTACTTTAGATTACAAAACTAAAAAAATCTAATTAAAAATTAACGCTTTAAAAAAAAAATAAAGCACTATATTTTATTAACTAATTAAAAATAAAATATATCTATTTAAATATAAATTAAAAACTTAAAAAAAATTTAAATTAAATTATAATATAACAAAAAAAAAATACCTAAAAGTTATTAAAGCTTTTTGCTAACTATAAAACTACTTATATAGAATCAGATTTTATTTAAAAATAAATATAAAAATACTAATTATTTAGCTAAACAATAAATTTTTTGTATTACTTAGTACAATTCTAACCTAATAAATTATTTTTATTAAAATGTTTGATTTTAAATTGTACTATATTTTTAAAAAAAAATATATAGTAGCAGATGGACTATTATACAAACTAGAAAAACTATTAAATAAATTAAATAATTAATAAAAAAAAATATAAAAAATTTTATTAATTTTTAACTTTATATTATAATAATTAAACTAATAATTGTTTTAAATACTAATATTTTTTTTAAACTAAAGCAAAAATAATTAATATATTTATAAGAACTAGTAATATATTTTATTATTAAAAGCTTGCTTAATTGTTTTATAATAGCAATATAAAAAAAAATTTATAAAAATTAAGCTTTTTAATTTTTTATTTATAAAAATTGTTTTTAAAAAAAAACAAAACTATTATATTAGATCTAATATTATATTAATAACTTTAATAATTAAAAACGTTTTTTTTAAAAAAACTATATATAACTAGAATATTAAAGCTAAAATTTTATATACTATAAAATTACTGCTTAATATTACTAGAAAAACTTATATAAAAATATTAAAAATATTTTAAAAAGCTATAAGCTATACTAATAAATATAAAATAAATAATCTAAAAAAAAATATTACTACAATAAAACTAAAAATATATTTATAAGCTAAATTTTTAATATTTAATTTATATTTAATAATAATAGGTTTAAAATAATTATTAAAACTAAATATAAAATATTAGCTTATTTTAAAGCAATATTACTTTAATTAGTTAATTTTAAAAATATTGCTTAATTTATTAAGCAATATATTATTTATTAGTATAGTACTTTTATTAAAATTAAATATAATAATAGTTCTAAAAATAAAAAAAAAGTTATAATAGTTAAAATATAATTTAAGTTTATAATAACTTATAACATAATATATTACTTCTAAAGCTAAAGATTTATTAAGTTAAACTATAAAATAATTATTAATAGTTTTAAAAAAATAACTTAAAAAATAAAAAAAAGCTAGACTAAACAATTTAATAAAGTAATCTAAGCTAATAAAACTATTATTTAATATTATAGCTATAATATATATAAAATAGTTTATAATTAATTATTAGTTTTATTAATTAAAAACGTTATTTTAATATAATAAATTATTAATTAGCAAAATATTCTTAATTATATATCTTTTTTAATATATAAAATATAACAATTTAAAAAAAAAAAAAAATATAGCTAAGGTCTAACGTATTATTACTAAAAAAAAACACTAAGCTATAAAATAAGCTAATTAGCGATATACCTATAAGGTCTACTTTATAGCTTTAAAAAAAAAAGACTTTATTTTTATATTTAATATTTTATTAAATAATAATAAATTTTAAAACGCTAAACTTTTATATAAATAAAAAGGCCTATTTTTTATAATATTTAAAAAAAAAAATTAAAAAATATAAAATAAAAAAGCTAAAAAGATATATAAAAATAAAAATTTATATATTAAATAGCTTATAACTATTTATTAAAAATAAAACTAAATATTAAAAACTAGTTAACTTTACTACTAATAAATAAACAATAAGCTTACTAAAAAATAACTGCTATAAAAAAATATAAATATAGCTAAAATAGCTCTAATTAAAATTATACTATAATTAAACAAAAGCTAAACAAAGCTTAAAATATAGTTAGATATAGCTAAAATATAACTTAAATAAGCTTAAATATATTTAAATATAATTTAAAATATAGCTAAATATAACTAAAATATAGCTTAAATAAACTATAATATAGCTTAAATAGGCTAAAAATACTAAAATATAAATAAAACAATTAAAAAAAATTAAAAAATTATTAATAATAAAGCTTTATTATATTAAATTAAGATTTTAATTAAAATAAACTTAAAAACTAAATATTTAAGCTTTAATAATTTATAATTAGAAAAAAAGTCTATTAATTAGCAAATAATATTTTTTTAAATTTAAAAACTAGAAAAATAAATATAACTAAAGTCTATAGATCTAGTACTATATATTATAATAATATTATTTTAATTAGTTTAGATTTACTATAAAGTAATACTTGCTACTTATACTTTTGCTTTTTTTTATTATTTTTATATTATTTTTATATTATTTTTATATTATTTTTTTATTTTTAAAAACTTGCTTTAAAACAGCAATTTTACTACTGCTTTATAAGCAGATCAATTAAAAAATATATAAAATAGCATATAATAATTTCTATTTAATTAGCTTAAATTAAGAACTTTTTTAAGCTATTCTATTTATTTAAATTTTATTTTTATTTTTTTAGGTTATTACAATATATAAATAAATATATTTAGTATTGCTTATATAATATTTATAGTCTAGCTAGCTAACTAAATAAATATAATTATTATAAATACTAGATTATAAAAGATTTATTAATTTATATTTAAAAAATAGCTATATTTTAAAACAACTATTATTTTTAAACTTTTAAAATTAATAGATATATAACTAGTAAAAAATAGAATTAAAAGTTCTAGTTAATTAAATAGCAAATATTATTATTTATACCGGGCAATCAAGCATTATAAAAAAATATTTACTAAATAAGTTACTATAGCATAGTTTAATATAAAAAAATATAAATTTGCTAATAAATATTATAATTATTTTAAATATAGCCTTATTATTAAATATTATAAAAAATAAAAAATAAATATTCTAGTATATATATTAACTAGTAGTATAGCTATTTAGAGCTTTAATAATAAAATAATAAAAAATCTAATAATTATTATTAAATATTTTTATTAGTTATATATAAAAGTTAAAAAAAAAAAATAAAGCTTATTTGTTTATACTAATTAAAAAAGCTATAATATTTATTTTAATTATATTTAAAAGCTTTTTTTTAAATAATATATAGCTTTGTTAGCTTATTAAAGTTTTTTAGTAATATTATATGTTTTAGGACTATAGCTCTAAAAAAATATATGCTTAAAAGGAGTATAGCTAGAATTATTAAAACTATACTAGATTTTAACTAGAAATATATAATATATTGCAATTTAGCACCAAATAATAAAAAAAACAATACAATAATTATTTTAAAAATATAACTTATATACCGATTAGCTTAATTAAAATATTTATTAGCTTTAATATATATTATTTTGATTAGTATTTAACTACTAAAGCTTTTTTATAACTTAGCTTTTTTTTGATTAATTATAATAAAAAATCAAAATTATATAAGCTAGCTTAAAACAAAAGATTTTTATAATTAAAAAAAAAAATAATTAAACATTAAGTTTGCTAGTAATAAAATAGTATAGCTAAAAATAATATATAAAATTTAATATATATAATAATAGGTTAGTTAGTATAAAAGCTTTAAATATATTTTAATTAGTAATACTTGTTTTTTTTTAAATTGTTTGAACTTTTAGATTAATTTATAAAATAATTAGGGCTTAAAACTTTAACTATTTATTAGCAATCTAACTAAACATAAATATATTTATATAATATTTAGTATAACTAATATAAAAATAATAATTATATAATAGATAAAAATAACTAATTACTAAATATTATAAAAAATAACAAAAAATAAAAATATATATTATAATATATTATATATAAACTAATTATTATAGATCAAATAAATAAAATTAAAAGTATAAAAAAGTATAAATATAAATATAGTTTATATAAAAAAATAAATAAGTAAATTAAAAAAAAATAACTAATTTATATAAAACTAATAAATATTATTTTTTATAAAGTAATATAAATAGGGAAGCCCTAATTAATACTTTTTTTTAATAACAATTTATATTAAAAAAAAACTAACAAAGTTTTTATAAAAAAGTAATATAAATTAACTAGACTTATATTAGCTTAGTAGACCTTATACTTAGCTCTTAACTACCTATTTTCTAACTAATATATCTTATACTACTAATTTTTAGACTTTACTTATTAATATATAAACTATATATTTATTATATTTTATTTATACTTTTGATTATTAATATATAGAACTAACACTTTGCTTTAATATTAAAACTATTATATAATTAGCTTATTTTAACATTATTACTTTAAATTATTACATCTAAAATATTTTAACCAACCTATTTAAAATATTACTAAAAAGATCTAAAAAATATATATATTTTTTTTTAATAGTATTATTACTATTATATTATTTAAACTAATATAATATATATTGCTAAATAAACCGTTATATATAAATTACTATAATAAAAAACCACTATTTTACTTTTGCTAAAAATATAAAAATGCTTTATATAACTATAAAACTTCTCTAAGTATTATAACTTAAGTTTTTTATAACTTGTTTGGACTAAAACTAATTAATATATTTTAAAAAATATAATAGTATTAGTAGCTAAATATATTAAAAGTTAATACATTAATTACTATAATAATTAATTATTTTAAACTATAAGTAATATTTAAAAGTATTTTTATATAAATATTTTTTTAAGTTTAAAACAAAAGCTTTAATAAAAACTATTTTATTTTTTAATTTTTTAAAAAATAAAATAAATCTATTAGTTTTATAATATTTAAAACAATTAAAGCAACTAAAATTAAATATATTTTTAATTATTAGTTTATTATAATTTATAATATTAAATAAAAAATATTATATATTATAAATTTTATTAATAATAATATAATAATTAACGCCTACTAAAAAGTTTTTATTATTTTTAATTATATTTAAAAATTATTATTTAATAATTACTTGCCCGGACCTAAACTTGCAATATTAATCCTTAGTATTTAATAAAATAATAGCTAGCACTATAGTTATTTCTATAGAACTTATATACTTTTAGCTTTTTATAAACCAAAACTTTAAAAAAAAATAATAAATATTATAAACAAAAAACCCTATAATTTAAACAAAAATATATAAAATAATTTATTAAAATATTATAAAAATTATATTATAGTTTATATAAAAAAACCAGTTCTAAATTTCTAGTTATAGATTTAATTAATCTAGCTAGCCTAGCTAATCTTTTAATAAAATTAGTTAATTTTTTAGCTAATCACTCCACTTACTAATTTCTAACCTATAAAACTTTACCTAAAATATTATAAATATTTATAAAATTTAATTACAAAAATATATAGTTAGTACAACTTAAAATATAAAAATATTTCTTTATTATTATAATACTTAGCAGCTAATAGAATTAAGATTTTTATTAATACGCTTTTTTATAACAATTACTAATATATAAATAATAAATTTTTTAAAAAACAACTAATCTTTTTTTTATTTTAAAAATATTTAAATAATTAATAGCCTTAGTACCCAGATTATTAATGCAATAATTAAATAAAAACAATATACTTGGGCTAATATTATAAATATTAAGGTATAACTTACTATTTAGCTTTATAAGCTAAACATAAAAATAGCTTACAAATAATTATTTAAATTATTTAATTATTTTATTACTTAATTTATAAAACTTAATAAAAAAATAATTATAATTATATTAATTTTTAAAGTTAGATAAGTAATACTTAATAAGCTTAAATTTTTTAAAGCAGGTAGTAGCTAATTAAATTATTTTTTTATTATAATTATTAATAAACAAAAGCAAACTACTTACTTTATTAATTTAGTTTTTAAGCAAAACAAAAAATATTAATAATTTATTTATAATTATTAAATATAAACTTTTAAAAATATTATTAATTAATAAACTTTAAAACTGCTTTTTAATATGTTTTTTTATTTTATATATATACTTTTCTATATATACCTAAAATAATTAATAGAACTATAGTTTAGTATATATTATCTATATAGTATTGCTTTTTAAATATTTAGGCATTTTTTAAAAAATATGTAACCTAATAACTAAAAATTAATACTTAACAACCCAATAGTAAGCATTAAAATTATAAAAAATCGCCTAAATATTATTAAAAAAATAGAATTATATACTAAGATTATAATTATTAAAACAAAGCTTTTTTTTTAATTAATATTACTTAAAACAAAAAAACAATTAATAATTATTTTATTTTATAAAACTAATTAGTTAATAAATAATAATATAAATATATAAAATATATTTTATAGATTTTTTTTTTAAATTAAGTTAGATTTTTTTATAATAAATATTTTTGCTTTTTAGTCTACTTATAAAGGAATAACAATTATTAAATTATTTAAAAAATTAATATAAAGCTAATTAAAAAATGCCCTAGTAGCTATACTTAAATCTAAAAAATTTAATTAAAAATATAAATATTCTAATATATTTAATCTTAATAAATAATACTAATTTCTTTTTAGTAGCAAAAAAACTTAAGCTATAATTTATAAAAAAAATTTTTACTAGTAGATTTTTTTTATATTTTAAAAAAATAATATATATAGTAATATAAAAAGTTGTTTTATACTAAACTTTTTTACTAATTAGAAGTTTTAAAAAAAATATAATTTATAAATATATATAGTTAATTAAACAAATATTAAAAAACCTAAGAATTAAAAAACTGCTTATAAAGCGCTAAGTATATAAAAAAAATAAAAAGTTAAATTATTAAAAATAAATATAAAAACTAAAAAAATTTAGCAATAAAAATCTAAAAAAAATAAATAACTAATTAATTATAGTTTAAGTTAATTATTATAATCTAAAAACAAAAACCTAATAATTTAGGAAATTTATAGTAGGGCTAATATATATATATAGAAAATAAGTCTTTAGTTATAAAATAAAACATATTTTTAAAAACTTTAAAAATTACAAAACAAAAAATATAAAAAACGCGCGTTTTTATTTAAAGCTATAAAGAACTTCTTTTTTATATAAACATAAATAAACAAATAATTAATATAAAATATTAAATAAGAATTAAAGATTTGTTTTTATTAATTAATTATTACGTTTTTATTTATATTTATATATTAGATCTTAACCTAATCCGTATAAAAATCCGCAAATCAGAAAACGTAGTCCAATATAGAAAGATCAGGTAGGTTTAGTTAGTTTTAGTGTGCGACACGCCGATCAGGAGCCCTGCTCTATTTCAATACTTACTAAAACAAGGTCCGGCCTTTTTATAGCCTATTCTACTAGCTTTTAATCTATTAGTTCAGTATACTCTTACTAAATAACTAATAATTATTTTATTGCAAAAACCTATTTAGTATATCCCTATTACTATTACTATAAGCAATAGATTATATAATATTACTAGAAAATATATTTGCCTATAGTTTTTTAGACTATAAAATATTTGCTTATAGTTCTTTGGACTATAAAATAAAAGCTTTTTTAATAAAAATTATTAAAAATAGCAGTTAGATTAAAATGTTTTAAATAAAAAAAAATATACTATTACTATTATTAAAGTTTTACTACTTCAATTAGATCAAATAACAAACAGAAAATATTTATAGCTTTTAATTATTTTTATATATTAAACAAAAACTAAGCGTGCTATAACAGCTAAAAAACTAATATAAAACTATATAATAAATTATAAATATATATTAATACTAGCATAAATTTCAAACTTCTATTCTACTAGTTTAAAATATATATTTATT